>WOXC01012163.1:0-93158 GCA_011680675.1 Gymnobelideus leadbeateri | reverse complement strand
GAGGCCGGAGGCTCACCATTCCATCAATGCCACTTTCAGACTGACAGTCTACTAAAATCACTCAGCAATCTCTTCTCCTTTGAAATTCATGCTACATAGATATTTATTAAACAATCATGATCCTTCAGACTGTTACTATCAATACCTTGGCTATTCTTCTTTCTTCCTTTATGAGTTCAGTATCTGGTTTCTTTTATTTTTCTTTATCACTCAATGCTAGAAATTTCAATATACACATTAATATATCCTCAAATATCTAAACATTCCAATTCCTTCATCTACTCACTTCTGATGACTTCTTCCTCCACTCCCTCAGCTATAGAGATGGTCAAAACCTTCATTTTGCCATCATGAACAATTGCTCCACTTCCATATTCATGAACATTGAAATTCTTTTATCTAATCAGAATATTTTATCATTCTAATTTTCCCATATGCCTTATGACATTTAGCTCTGCTTACCCTCAATATAACCTCCATTTTCTCCACCCTTTAGTTCTTTACTAGGCCATCACCTCCCTTCCTTATCTCAACCCCTTGGTAAACCAACTCTGCACTATTACTTTCTCTTGGATACTTCCTCTCTTTTCAAAACTTAATTTTAGATTCTACCCATTATGCTTACATACTACTGAAAAGAGCTGCCTAGCCTTAAGCCCATTATCACCATCCCTATATTGAACTTAGTATGGTTTTAAAGTTTAACAAAACAAACATGCCAAAACATTAATCCCTAGATACCCATGAATCACAGTTGTCTCTTCTTCATTCACATAGCCATCAACCTAAACAATACTTTACACCTGGTTATTACAGCGGCCTTTTGGTTGGTCCCTCTGCTTAGAGTTTCTCTCTATCTCAATTCATCTTACACACTGCTGCCAAAATGATCTTTCTAAATAAAGAAAATCAAATATAGAAACCTTCCTTTGTTATATAAAGCCACTTACAATCTTGCCCCTCTTTACCACTGAGCAAGACTCACCATCTTACTGCTTTTTCATCCCCTGACTATGCCTTTTCACCGTTCCCTATATACAATATTGTTCTCTCATTACCTCTTCCTAATGTATTCTCTGATCTCCTTCAATACTCAACCCAGATCTCACCTTCTTCAGGAGCCTTCCTTGGTTCCTTCCAACAGCTGGTGCCTTCTCTTTGAATTTTCCTTTCACTTACATTATAGGTATCATGTGTATAAATGGCTATTTGCATGTTATCTCCCCCATTAAAATGTGAACTCATTGAGGTGTGGGACAATGTTTCTGTCTTTTTCTTTGTTCTAGTCCTTAGCACAGGGTCTTGCTCATAGTGAGTGCTTAGTAGAAGTTTGTTGACTGAATTACAGAGTTAAATGACATTGCAGACACAAAAAGGAAAAGTTATCAACTTACAATCTCCAAAACCATTTACTATAGGTTCAAATAACTATACATCACCCCAGTGTAAAGACTTCTGATTATTGAGCAGATGAGAATCAATTGACAAAAATTAACCAGGAATCTGCCAACAGCAGTCAGTACCACTGCCCTCAAATGTTAAGAAACTCAATTCCCTACCTGACCAAGGCTGGGATTTTTATACCTTTAGGGATGACATAGACAAAAACTGGAGTGTGTGAAGGTAGGGTTTCAGTTAAGGTAGTTCCTACAGTATGAAAGGGTATGGCTGAACCTGTGACCTTGGGATTAGGACTTTATCAGTACTTCAAGGTGATATTCTGTCAAGATAGGCTCACACAGGATATCTGAAAAAAATGGACAGACAACTGACTAGTAGAAGCTATTTCAATCTTCCTATCTTTGGTAGGTAAGTCAGAAGTTGAAGGAAGCTTATTCCTAGGAAAAATAAATTTAACCAAAGAGGCAAAAATTAAATCACAACTTGATTTGGGGAGAATGGGAAATGAAATTGAAAATTTGAGGAATATAGGAATGACTATTATTCAAGCTTATTCAAAGGATCTTTAACCTAAATTTGTTGTCTACCCCAGGCTTGGATATGCACATCAGATTATGATTCACTGTGAATCAGTACTCTGCAGTTCGCACAAAAACAACCCTACCAAACTATGATATGAAGTTATTTAATCTCTCTTGTATGCCCTCTACATGGAGCAAGTAACCTTGAGAGGGTATGTCATTGGTTAAATTGTGTGGAGAACCTGGCATGGAAACTTCCTTGGGCATTGTCTGGAAGTGCACTTGCCTCACAAAGGTGAGTTACCAACTTTTCTACAGTTCCTAAGCTCATCATTAAAAGTTCATCATGATACAAGAGTAGAAGGAGCCAAGAATACATGATCTTTGTTTAACCTTAATGAAGGGTAGCAGCTAACCTCAGAGACCAATTAGAAGAAAGGTTGTGTAAGAAAGAACGGCCTGGCAGAATTCTCCTGCTTCTACACAAATCCATTGCCTGTCAGGAAAGTTATGTAGTAGAATGACCTGGCTGTGGGGATTTATCCAGTGCAATTCCAGTCTGAAACTTGATGTTTTCCAAGCACCTTTACTAACCCTGAGAGGAATTTGCAAAGACCATAATTTTGACTGGTATTGAATCTTTGCTGATATACTGCTCTTGATCATCCAATCATTCGGTCTTGTTTAAAATACCATCCCTTGGTAGTGAATATTAATTTTACAAAGGATCATGATCCTCTATTAATAACATGATGAAGAATGATGTAAGATTTTATTTTATTTTTTTTCAAGTGCTTTATTAACTTCTGCTTTACATCATTCATTTCTGCCAGATTTTGAGTTACAATTTTCCCCCATTTTACCCCTACCTACCACCCCAGAATAGCAGTCCCACAGGATATCCCCTCCTCCAATATGCTTTCTCCCATATCTTCTCCAAAACCCCCTTCAACTTTTCCAGTAGGGCATGGTGGATCTCTGTGCCCCAAAGCCTGTATATCTTACTTCCCAATTATATGTAAAATAGTATTAATAATAGTATTTATATATTTTTTAAACATTTGATTTTAAAATTTTGAATTCCATATTCATTCCTTTCCTCTGTTGTCATCCACCCTTACTGTGAAAGTAAGCAATTCAGTATATGTTGTACATGTGTACCTATGCAAAACATTACCATAGTAGATGTATTGTAAAAGACTGACTATATTTCCCTCCTTCTTATCCTACCTCCCTCTTTGCTTATTCCCTATTTTGATCCTGTCCCTTTTCAAAAGTGGGTACTCCCAACTTCCCCCCCCCAGTCTGCCCTTCCTTCCATCATTCCCCCTCTTATCCCCTTCCCCCTGCTTTCCTGTAGGGTGAGATATCCTATTTAGTATGTATGTCATTCTCGCCCTGAGCCAAATTCAATGACAATAAGGTTTGCCTTTTTGCCTTCCTGTTCTTCTCCCTTGTAACCATTTTTCCTTGCCTCTTCTATATGAGATAGTTTAACCCATTCTGTCTCTCCCCATCTCCTCTCATTATATTCCTCTCTAACCTCTTAATTTCAACTTTTATGTATCATCCCTTCCTATTAAATTCAACCTGTACCCTCTATCTATGTATACCTGTAAACATATATACACTCATTCACATATGTATTCATGTGCCCATATACCCTTCTTTGACTATTTTCATACTGAGAAAGGTTTCATCAGTTACAATGATCATTTTTCCATGTAGGAATTTACATAAATAGTTCAACTTTGATAAGTTCCTTATGATTACTTTTTTCCTGTTTACCTTCTCAATCTTCTCTTGCTTCTTGTATCTGAATGTCAAATTTTCTATTCAACTCTAGTTTTTAACTCAAGAATGCTTGAAAGTCCTCTTTTCCACTGAATGACCATATTTTCCCCTGAAACATGATACTCAGTTTTGCTGGGTAGGTGATTCTCGATTTTAATCCCAGGTCCTTTGCCCTGCCGGAATATCATATTTCAGGCCCTTTGATCCCTCAGTGTAGAAACTGCCAGATCCTGTGTTATTCTGATTGTGTTTCCACAATATTCAAATTGTGTCTTCCTGGATGCTTGTAATATTTTCTCATTGATCTGGGAATTATGGAACCTAGCTATAAGATTTCTAGGAGTTTTCTTTTTGGGATCTTTTTCAGGAGGTGATTGGTGGATTCTTTCAACCTCTATTTTGCCCACTGGTTCTAAAACTTCAGGGCAATTTTGCTGGAGAATTTCTTGAAGGATGATATCTAGGTTCTTTCTTTGATCATGACTTTCAGGTAGTCCAATAATTTTTAAATTATCTCTCCTGGGCGGAGCCAAGATGGCGGAGTAGAAACAGCTCGTCCAAGCCTCTCTGCCCCCAGATTCTCCACAAACTATGTAAAAAAGGACTCTGAAAAACTTCTGGAGCCCCAGCACCCACAGAACGACACAGAGAAGCTAACCTCCCGCTGAGGACAGCCCAGCACCCTGCAGGAAGGAACAGCGCAGCGGTCTGGGAGCCGGCAGCGCGCAGAGCCCAGAGCGCAGAGCGCAGGAGCTGAGCCGAGCCGAGCCCAGGTCCACGTGAGCCGAGGTTTTAGCCCCAGGGCGGCAGGGCCAGCAGCCGGCTGGAGGAACCCCAGAACACCAGGAACTGTGGAGACGCCAGAATTATCAACATAGACTTGCCTAGGACAAAGTAAGAGGTTAGTGTCCTATGGACTTTGGGACCTGTATTTGGGGAATGCGTCAGCTCCCTCCCCTGGGGGCTAGAAGCCGCTGAGGAGACACGCCATTTTGTAGTTTTCATAGGCATTTCCGGCTCCCAGCCTACAAATCGTGGGGAGATCCAGCGATCAGTCTTGGGGGGTAATCGCTCTTGCTTTAACCTCCCTGGATCTGGATTGTGATCTAGGGTGGAAGTTGTGGGTGGGTTTACAGCTTGCCAGAAACGGAAGTTGCCCCCCACACGTTCGGGACGAAAATTCCTCTATCTGGCCTTAAAGCCATAGTGTGGCAACAAGCCCAAAAGTCAAGCAATTAAGTGGCAACATGCCAAGGCAAAGGAAACAGAAAAATGCAACCCTAGACTCCTATTTTGGGGGCATAGAGCGGGAAAAGGACTGTGAGGTCAGAAGTCCTGCTCCAAAAGCCCCAGGGGAAAACATGAGCGGGTTGCAGGCCATAGAGGACCTTAAGAAGGACTTTAAAAATCAAATAAGAGAAGTGGAGGAAAAATTAGAAAGAGAAATGAGAAGGATGCAGGAAAAGTATGAAATGAGGGTCAACAGCCTGACTGAGGAAAACAAAACCTTAAAAAATAGACTAACTCAAATGGCAAAGGAGGCCCAAAAGGGAAATGAGGAGAAGAATGCCTTAAAAAGTCGAATTTGCCAGATGGAAAAAGAATCTCAAAAGTTCACTGAGGAGATTCATTCCTTCAGAGTTAGACTGGAGCAAATGGAAGCTAATGACTTTATGAGAAATCAAGATGCTGTTAAGCAGATCCAAACAAATGAAAGATTAGAAGGCAATGTGAAATATCTCATGGGAAAAACCACTGACCTGGAAAATAGATCCAGGAGAGACAATTTAAAAATTATTGGACTACCTGAAAGCCATGATCAAAGAAAGAACCTAGAAATCACCCTTCAAGAAATTCTCAAGGAAAATTGCCCTGATGTTTTAGATCCAGAGGGCAAAATAGAGGTTGAAAGAATCCACCGATCACCTCCTGAAAAAGACCCCAAAAAGAAAACTCCCAGGAATATTATAGCCAGGTTCCAGAATCCCCAGATCAAGGAGAAAATACTACAAGCAGCCAGGAAGAAACAATTTCAATATTGTGGAAACAAAATCAGAATAGCACAGGACCTGGCAGCTTCTACACTGAGGGATCAAAGGGCATGGAATATGATATTCCAGAGGGCAAAAGAGCTGGGAATGAACCCAAGGGTCACCTGCCCAGCAAAACTGAGTATTTTGTTTCAGGGGAAAATATGGTCATTCAGTGGAATAGAGGACTTTCAAGCATTCTTGAGGAAAAAACCAGAATTGAATAGAAAATTGACATCCAGACACAAGAAGCAAGAGATGCCTGAGAAGGTAATCAGGGAAAAGAAATCAAAAGGAACTTATCAAAGCTGAACTATTTACATTCCTATATGGAAAAGCAATAACTGTGACTGATGATATCTTTCTCACTATGAAAATAATGGAAGAAGGGGTGTGGTCATATGAATACATATGTGAATGTGTGTGTATATGGTTACAGTTATATATGGATAGAGGGCATAGGTTGAATTTGTTGGGAAGGGAGAATACTCAAGGGATGAAATTATGAGGTGAGAGAGGAAAGTGGCAAGAGGAGATGGGGAGAGACATGGTAGGGTAAACTATCTCATGTAGGGGAAGTGGGTGCAAAGGAGGGGGAGAATAAGGAAGGCTAAAAAGGCAAACCACATTCACATTGAATTTGGTTCAGGGAGAAAATGACATACATACTAAATGGGATATCTCAACCTGCAGCAGGATAGGGGGAAGGGGGATGAGAGGAGGGATGATGGATGGGAGGGCATCCTTGGGGGGAGGGGAGGTTGGAAGTACCCACTATAGAAGAGGGACAGGATCATGTAGGGAATGGACCAGGTGGGGGGTGGGATGAGTGGGAGGGAATTATAAGCAGCCTTGTACAATATATCTACTATGATAATGTTTTGCATAGCTAGACATGTACAACATATACTGAATTACTTATCTCCCAAGAGGGAATGGGTGACAAGGGAGGAAGGAAATGGATCTGAAATTGAGGTCGTAACATTAAATGTTTCAAATATATATATAAATACTATTATTAATAATTTTGTCCTATAATTGGGAAAAGATAAGATGTGCAGGCATTGGGACACAAAGATTCATCTTCCTCTAATGGAAAAGTCGATGGGGGTATGGGAGAAGGTATGGAAGAGAGCAGATTGGAGGAAGTGATATCTTGTGGGACTGCTATTCTGGGAGGTTGGGTAGGGGAATAATGGGGGGAAAATGATTGTAACTCAAAACCTGGCGGAAATGAATGATGTAAAACAGAAGTTAATAAAGTATTTGTTTAAAAAAAAAAATTATCTCTCCTGGATCTATTTTCCAGGTCAGTGGTTTTTCCCATGAGATATTTCACATTGCCTTCTAATCTTTCATTTGTTTGGATCTGCTTAACAGCATCTTGATTTCTCATAAAGTCATTACCTGCCATTTGCTCCAGTCTAACTCTGAAGGAATGAATCTCCTCAGTGAGCTTTTGAGATTCTTTTTCCATCTGGCAAATTCAGCTTTTTAAGGCATTCTTCTCCTCATTGCCCTTTTGAGCCTCCTTTGTCATTTGAGTTAGTCTATTTTTTGAGGTGTTATTTTCCTCAGTCAGGCTGTTGACCCTCATTTCATACTTTTCCTGCATCCTTCTCATTTCTCTTCCCAATTTTTCCTCCACTTCCCTTATTTGGTTTTTGTAATCCTTCTTAAGGTCCTCTATGGACTATAACCCTCCCATATTTTCCTTTGGGGCTTTTGGTGCAGGATTTCTGACCTCACAATCCTTTTCCTGTTCCATGTTTTGATACTCTTTGCCCCCCAAATAGGAGTCTAATGTCGCATTTTTCTGTTTATTTTGTTTCCTTTGCCTAGGCATGTTGCTACTTAATTACTTGACTTTTGGGATTGTTGCCACAGTAGGACTCTGCCACCAGATAGGGGAGCTTCCGTCCCAAAGTTGGGGTCTTCACAACTTCCGTTTCTGGCAAGCTAGATACCCACCCCCACTACCTCCTCCCCAGACCACAATCCAGATCCAGGGAGGTTAAAGCAAGAGTGATTACCCCCTAAGACTGATCTCTGGATCTCCCTACAGTTTGCAGGCCAGGAGCTGGAGCTGCCTCTGAAAACTACAAAATGGCGTGTCTCCTCAGTGGCTTCTAGCCCCTGGGGGAGGAAGCCAACATGTTCCCCAAATACTGGTCCCAAAGTCCATAGGGCACTAACCTCTCACTTTGTCCTAGGTATGTCTATGTTGATAATTCTGGAATCACCACAGCTGCTGGTGTTCTGGGGTTCCTCCATCCAGCTGCTGGCCCTGCCACCCTGGGGCTAAAACTGTGGCTCATGTAGACCTGGGTTCGGCTCTCCAGAGTGCTGCTCTGGCCCTTCCTGCAGGGCTGCTGGACTGTCCTCAGCAGGAGTTTAGCTTCTCTGTGTTGTTCTGTGGGTGCTGTGGCTCCGGAAGTTGTTCAGATTCCCCTTTTACATGGTTTGGAGGTGATCTGGAGGGAGAATGCCTTGGATGTGCTGTTTCTACTCTGCCATCTTGGCTCCGCCCCACAGATCTCTTTTTAATCTGACATGGTTTTTCTCCCTAACACACACCCCCTACACAAATTCCTTTGTCCCCAGTTTCCCTGGGGAAGCTTCCTCCCCACCAACAAAATTTGATTGGCTCCAGCTTCTCTGATATAACTTCTTTGTCAAATGCCAATAAAAAGCTAAATCTTTCTGGATTCTCTACCTCTTAGAATTGGAGCATGCTGAAGACCCCATGAGTCACTTTATTCTAATGATTGCCTGATAACTAACCATATGCATTTCCAGAAAAAGACAAGAGGGAATGTGTCCAGAGAAGACAAATGTCATTATATCCTCATTAAAAATCCTTGTGTGTCATTTTAAAAAGTTTGGGAGACATAGTTTTTGGGTAATTTAATTGTTTTATTAATAAGAGCAGCAGATTATTAATAAAAGGATGGTCATTTGGCCATCTCTCTTAGACCAAAGACAATGATGGTGGAAGGCTCACAGTTTATGTACCTTAGATAAGGGTTTCTTAAACTTTTTCTACTTGTTATCCCTTTCAGCCTGAAAATTTTTTTGTGTGTCCCAGGTATATAGGTATAGAAATCAAGCATTTAATGAAAATAAATCAAAGAAATTATTTTTTTAAACATTTCTTTGGTATACTTATAATTTTATCATTTATTAAAGATAAAAACAGATTTACATACTAATGAGATGGATGTGCTTGGCCTTTTTTTTACATAAAAAAATTGAATCTTGTGGAATACTTGATCCTATAGGACATAGAGCATCTTTAACGTTGCAAATTGATTGATAGTTTGATTTTATATTCATCAATACTAACAGTACCAATTTGCATAAATACATAGTACAAAATGACAGAACTATGTTTAGGACCATTTCAGAAATTGTTGGAAATTCTGTCCTAATCCCAAGCCAACACTTATTTAATGATTTTTTAGGAAACTCATCAAAAATTTTAGGAAACTCATTTAAATCTGTGTCACTTGATAACATGACAAATCTTTCTTGATCTTTTAGTGGCAGATGACTGATGTTTTTGATTTCCATTGAGTATGGTTTATGAATGCAACTTAATTTTTTAGAATGAAAATTTGAAGGGAATTATTTGTGAAACTGTGTCTTCAAGCACTTCAGATGATCATTTATTACTCATACAATTAAATTTTTGGGAAGGCTATTTTCAATTATAATATCATATGTACCTATAAACATTTTTAAAGAGCAATTTGCCACTCTATTCTTCCATAAGTTAACTTTTTAAGTAAAACTTTCTTTTTTTATCTTTTAACATACCAAGTTACAAAATTTTCCTTGGAGCAACATGGTTAAATCATTGAGATTTTTTTTTTTAATATCTGACAAATAACAGAGTTTTGAAAATAATAAGTCATTATGCGCAAAATGATAAAATCGGATTTCCGCCTATCAAAAATAAAGAAATTTTATCTTTAAATTTCAATAATCTGTCTAAACTTCACCCTCTTGGGAGCCATGTTTCCTCTGCAGGTAGTAATAAGCTTTGCCTTTCCAAAGGTTTGAAAACAAATAACTCTTAAGAGCAAGGATTTTAATGAAGTTAATCATTTTGATAGCATTGTGAAGCACAACATCTGAGTCTAGTGATATTTTCTTGGGTATAAGAGATTCCCAAAGGATCTTGCAGTGAGGAAAAATGATATTTTCATTGCCACCACCTTTAACTTTTGATATAAATCCACCATTTTCACCCATCATTGCTCCAGCATTGTCTGTATAGATAATTTTTCCACTATTTCCACTATTTTTCCACTTATTTGTAAACAATTCATTCCAAGATAAATATCTCCCCCCCACCTTATGTGCCCTTTCAGAGTGACAAAATAAAATTTCCCTATGTATGCTTCCTTCACAAACATATCCTATATAAAGTAACAACTGTGCCATGTAGGGAATATTGGTTGCTTCATCTAATTGAGTTGTAAACTTTAGATTGCTAGCACATAAGCCTGGCAATAAGCTACTGGAATTGTTTCATTACAAATTTTAGAAATTGTTTTGGAAACAGTATCATTTAAAAAAGGAATTTTACAATTTTCATACATTTTTCATAAGCTATACTGTCACTTTAATAGCAGCAGGTGATATGAGTTCTTCCCCTATAATGTAGGGCTTTTTAGTTTTTGGAAAAAAAAATTAGAAGTTTTGTAAGCTGCAAGTAAATGCTTTTCATTGACAATAACAAATTTCTCAAACCATTCTTTTTCTTTATTTGTAGGTTTAAAAACTGTTGAAAATATTCCTTTGGTTTATTGCACTATGCTGTATATATGGTATTAATAGGCCATTTTAGTCTCACTGGTTTCATGCTCTCTACAGTCAAAACTTCATTTCAAACTAAGCAAAGTTTTGCCACACCATCATCATTATTAGAAGTAAATCCGTATTGCAAAAATGATTCAACATATTTTCTTTTTTTGTCAATTTCGGTGTACTGCACAACCTGGTATCGAAGAGTCTGCTACATTGGCGTCAGTATTTTTACCTCTTCTGTCTAAATTTAGTCACTTATCAATAATTAAAAATATTTTTGTCCTAAAATATAAATATTTCTAATAATTTCCCAAATACAAACTAATTTCATTTTATGAAATTATATTTGTTTGTGCTTAATTTTAAAAAATGTTGTTCACATTTACATACACATACAGTAGTGATATTAGTGATATTAATGATATTACTAAAGGGCTTTTGTCTTTACTTGCTGCAATTAAATGTGTTTCTGTAAAAGGAGAGAAGAGCAATTTTTATAATTAAACATTCCAACACAATACAATCCAAACATATACTAATTTGGTACTTGCATGCTAAGGAATGCCAGTAGGAAAATATTAAAAGTCTTTCTTTTCTTTTTTGGGGGGGTCAACAAGCTTACTTTAATCAAACAAACATATATTACTTAGTTCAGGGGGAAAAGGTCAGCAACCCAAACTTCAGAATATACAGACAGATGAAACAGACAGGCTTCCAAACTGTCCAACCATTATCAATATCAAAATCACAGTTACCAGAGAGGGAAGCATCAACATCCGGGTTTTCAAAGCCGGGGGCCTCTCAACAACGGCTTCCCAGAGTCTCATCTGGTCAAATCACACAACACTTCTCAAAGTGAGCCCCAAAGCAAAGCCTCAAATCAGGGATTATATAGTCTTCTCCTGGCTCAGAGAATGTAACCACCCTCTTGACCCACTGCCCAATCACACAGCATCAAGGTGTGGTCATTCGTGAAAACCAAGCTTCCTACCACAGGCTCCATGTGACCACATTCAGCCTATTAGGGGACAGAGTGTATTTTCAAATTAAAGAAGGTTCTCAGAGACACTTAAGTCAATCAAAGTCTCTTAAGCCAATCAAAGGGCCTAGGGGCAGGGAAGATCTTCAAATCTGCATTTCCATTACATTCAGCCCCAAGTTCTTTCATGCCCATAGCATACACAATTTACATTTGAATTATCACTAAAACATCTCTTAGGTCACATTTTCCAGGTACATAAGAAAATCACAATATAAACTCAAAGTACAATAGTCCAAGTCTTCCACTCATGGGGCAAATGTTAACTCAGTCACTTATCAGTAAAATCAAAGAATAGTCATTCTTAAGTTAATTCAATCAGTCACATCAGTTTTCAAAATACATGGTCACAGTCTTCCACTCATGGGGCAAAGTCTTGATTAACTCAATTAGTCTCTTATCAGTAACAACCAAAGTACAATAAGTCACTTATTCAGTAAAGTCTTACTAAGTATGTCCATAGCATAGACAATTTACATTTCAATTAGCACTAACCATCTCTTAAGTCATATTTTCAAGGTACATCTAAAGTTAATGAAGTGGCCACTGGGCCTTAAACACAAAGTACATTGCATTATCACATCAATTCAAAACAAGAGTCCAAATAAAGTTCTCTTGGGAGGAGGGGGGTGTCCTTCCCATAACACTGCTCTAGCCCCTGCTTTCAAGTCCAGAGAGGGAGCAGGGCAACAAAACCAAAGGTGGGGTTCTCGGGGGTCTACAGCACTTCACCCCACCCACCATAGTCACAAGTCCTCCCCCTAGGTGGGATACAGCAAGGAAACACATTCAGTGCCCCTGCTTTGCTTCACAGTCCTTATCTTGTCCTGTGGCTGAATTCCAAACTCCTGGGTTCCTTCTCCTCCAGCAGAAGGCAGCAGCTCCAGGCTTCTCTATAGGTCTCCATGCAGGCAGCTCATCGTTCCTGCTCTCAGCTCAGTGAAGTCAGCATGCAGGCTGTTCTTCTCTCCTGCTCCATGGCTCCACAGAATCAGAGCTACCACAACTGGGAAACAAACAATTATCCCAGCCCCCATACTTTCCTTTTACTCAGCAGATCCCATCCTTCGTCACCATTTTGTAGCAGCAAGCACCCCAATATCCCCAGGGTGACTGTCAACACAGGTTCTTAGATCTGCTTTTCAAAAGGAAAGCAACTCAAAATGGGTTAACAAGCTTACTTTAATCAAACAAACATATATTACTTAGTTCAGGGGGAAATGATCAGCACCCCAACCTTCAGGGTATATGGACAGATCAAACAGATAGGCTTCCAAACTGTCCAACCATTATCAATATCAAAATCGCAGTTACCAGAGAGGGAAGCATCAACATCTGGGTTTTCAAAGCCGGGGGGCTCTCAACAATGGCTTCCCAGAGTCTCATCTGGTTAAATCACACAACACTTCTCAAAGTGAGCCCCCAAAAGTCTTTATTTTCTATAAATAAATTATTATGTAAGAACAGAAAACTTTGTATGTGCAGAAAAAATAAACTGCAATTTATAACATACAATCGTCTTGCTTCTGAGCTGAGGTGTTTTCTGGCACTGTTTGTTGATGTTACATGGCATGATAGCATGCATAGTGCAAAGTGTGCATGCTGTGTGAACTAAGGCTGCAGTAAAGTTGTGCAATGCAACATGGTCAAATGGGATGAGAAACACATTGGGATTCATTATGTGTTAGATTTTGAATTAATTTTTGGTCATTGCACATTCAGAAACTTTTACTGTTGCCAAATTTTTCTTGGTCCCCACATTTAGTTACATGACCCCATATGGAGTTGAGACCCACAATTTAAGAAGCACTGCCTTAGGTGTTCAATTAGGGGCTAAAAGTGACATCAGTCAAAAATATCTCTATACTCAGACCACTCTCACACTTTGACTATCAGGACAAAAGGATGTGTCTCCACCCAAGGTTGAAGAGAACACAATGGTCTTCTCTGCCTTGCAAGTTTGGATGAAGCCTGGCCTCAGACAGGCCTACAAGAAAAAAAAAGAAGAAGGAATCCCCTCCAAAATAAGATATAGATTTATGAATTATATCATGAATTGTAAATTAACATTCTGAGAAAGATGAAACCAAAATGAGTAGTCTAAAAATTGGTAGATGATGAAAGAAGAGTATAATGCCAATGCAGTATTCACAGCATCCCCAGCAGCTATGAATATGCTGGTGTAGTTGTGAATCACAAAATGTAACAGACTTTCCACATGGAAGATAGAACAAAAACATTTATTCAAACCCCAGAAAGCTGAATTCCAACACCAGAAAGTCAAATCCATCATAACAACCAAGAAATTGGCATATACAACCAGTGCAGCAAACACCAAAAATCCCAAACCTTCCCTCTGTCAGGCCTTCAAAACAAAACTGATGCCGTTGAGCACAAAAGCCACTCTCTCAAGCTAGCTGTTCTGCCTCCAGGCTGCTTTCTCCCTGCTGTTCTTGCTCTCTCCTGCTCCTTCCTACTCCACCCCTACTTTTCCACCCTTTCAGCAAACTCCTCCTCCTGTGGGCTCCATGTGATTATATTTGACCTATTAAGGGGCAGGGAAGATCTTCAAATTCCCATTCCCTTTATATTAGGTTCCAAAATCTTTCATGTCCCTTATATAGGTCAATGGGAGTTTAGGCCTAATTTGTGTCAATAGGACTTTATAGCATTATACCAGGGATAACACACAATAAACAGAGAAAACAATATCTTAGGGTGGGGGTTGAGCATAAGCACAACATCATTGCCCTCAAAAATGGGACCCCAAAATCATGGGTAAGGGGCGAAGAACTTTTCTCCCAAGGCTGCTTGCTACTGAAATTGGACATAGGGGAGTCCCTGTCTAAGGGGTCCCGTTTGACTGGTCATTTCTTTAGCCAGCATTCAGAGTATGGTTGATGTCAGGTCTAGGGATGACATATCACAGTTGTGGTCAGGAAGTGACATCCAGCTTAAGCAATCAGGCATCTACAGTTGGAGTGTATCAAGCCTGCAGGAAACAAATCTAGCAAACAAGGTGAACAGGCAAAAAAAACCCAAAAAACAAACAAACAAACAAAAAAAAGAAGAAACAAGGAGACTGTAACCAGAAACAGGGTAGATATAGGATCAGCCATGCTTCTGGAGTTCATGAACTTACTATCATAACCTCACTCACAGTAAAGTATATGAATTAAGGGTACAGTTTGGTAATCATCTTCTCCTGAATAAACATTAGTTATAGTATTATTCTTCCCATGTGCTGTAATTTCCTCAGCCCTTAGAACATCATCTGGCTTCTGTTTCACCCATTCTTTATTTCCCAATTTTATTCTATCAGTAGAGCCAATCTTTTCTGTTCTATTGATAGTTATTTGGGAAGGAGGGTCAGTTTTTACAAGCAATATTGTATCACAAGGAATGATCATTACTTGAACTATTTTATCATTTTTACTAAATTGTATGGGTTCTTCACTTAAATTTTGGAATGTCACAATAATTTCTCTTTGATAATTAGAATCTATTACTCCAGCCAGTACATGCATCCTCAAGCTGCTAATCCTAATTTAGATAAAATATATCAAAAATGATTTTTAGAGATTCTTATATATATATATTTCAACAGAGATTTTTCTTATTTCTTTTCTATCCAAACAAAAGTCTTCTAAACAATGCAAATCATATCCTGTTAAACCAAGTGTTCCTGGATATGGTGCTGGGACATCTGGCCTCATGGGCCAATACTCAATATTTGGGATCTTATGTGTTTGCTGTTTTCTAATTTGTAGATTTGGGATCACATCATTTTGGCTACAGGAGTACTTCCTCCCAATGTTCTATTATTCAAATGACATAAATCATGAACAAATTATCCTTCCAATATTGATACAAATTATTAGAACTTAACTTCCTTAACTCTTCTTTCAATAATCCATTTATTGTTTCATTTAAGCCAGATGCCTGTGGATAATATGGAATATGATATATCCATTCTATATTGTTTAATATACAATACCTCTTCATTTCATTGCCTTTGAAATGTGACCCATTATCACTTTGAATTTGAATTGGAGTTCCATAATGTAAATATATTGAGATCTAGAGTTTTACAGCCGTTTTTCTGGGTTGCATTTTTATAAGGACAAGCCAATGGTACACTTGAATAGGTGTCAACTCAAGTACATATAAATTTGCATCCCTTATGTTGGGGTAGGGGACCTTTCTCCTTGCTGTTTCTCCAGTTACTACCAGACAGACAGCTCATTCCATTTATAGTTGACATATATGTCATTCCTCTGCTACCTGTCTTAACAATGAATGTGAGATATCAATATTTCAGTCCTATGCCCACCAGGGTGTGGTCTGGACCCCTAAATGATTGGCCATTTGATGGACTTATTTTGCCAGTACTGGATCATCAGTTGATGTAAGGATAGGGACAATATGTTGAATAGCAATCTTTGCTATTCATCATGTGCATTGTATTCACCTTCTGGAGTAATGAGGGCCACATAAGCATTTATATGGAAACTGACAAATTACTAAACAAAGACATGTCCCATATATCTTCCCATAATTCTTTGCCCCAGACTTGTTTACCACAAATTTCCCAATTTTGATTTTTCCACATGGGCATCCATGCAGCTAACCCATTACCTACCTTCCATGAATCAGTGAATATATGACACTGACCTAGTTTCTGTTTTGAAGGCTTGGTGCACTGACATAAATTCAGCATATTGACTGCTTCTACCTATCCCAGTACTTTCCAAATTCTGCCTATACATGGGTTATAGGCTATTGCTTTCCAATGTCTTTTGTGGCCCAAATATTTTTCTGTCCCATTAGTAAACCATGCATGTTTCTTTTCTTCAGTTAATCCATCATATCTGTCATTCCATTTTACCAATGACTGTACCAACTGTTTCTTTGATTCAGGGGATGTATCATGCCATAGATAAGAGAGGCCTCCCCCCACCAGTATCTATCAATGCCCTAGTAATAGTACTTGACCCATTTTTTCCAACATAGGATTAAACCAATTTGGGATCTGTAACCTTGTCTGTGTACTTCTTTAATCTGGACTGGGACTTGGCCTATTTCCTATTCTTCCTGAAGGTGTGACAAACTTGGATAAAATGATTCAGATGTATCTCTGTAAGGGTGGTTCCTACTCCCCTATTCAGTCTAGTATTAAGTACCTTTTCTTGGTGCATCTTATATAGCTCTTTAGTTGGAGTACCATCTATTCTTCTAAAATCTGTCACTCCTCTCAATAGAGCAGCAAGCAATTATTTTCTTGTCAGTCTATTCTGACTTTGAATCTGCTGGCTATTTACTCTTCTCTCTCCAGGAAATGTATCTTTTCTCCATTCCCTTACATCACTTAACTGTGAAATCTTATCCAGCACCTCTGAAAGAGGGTGCCCTATTTCCCCAATTAGTAGAGTCAGAATTAGGTGTTTATAAGCAAGAGGAGCCATCCTCACTATATTTCTGTGAGGAACTGCTAAGGGGATATTGTGATGCACATTTGCATTTCCAACCATGATAGCAGTTTTCATTACCTACTCCTTAAGCTTTCTCATACAGTCTTTAAATGAGTACTGGGTCTGTCTCTACCAGGCCACAGTGAGTCAGTAGTATATTGCTTATTGCATCCCTAAAGCTAAAGCTAGGAGATTAGTTGTGTTGTTACCTCCTTGCATATGGTAATCCCTAAAATCTTGGTGTACAAAAGGATTCTGACTAATGCCTATGAATTTCAATTAATCTACACTATCTAGTGATACTCTCCTGGCCCCATCATCACTGATTCTTACCATCCAAGACATTAAAGATTCTCCCATTCTTTGGATGGATCAACTCAATATATCAGTGTCCTATTGTTGAGTGAAATTCTCAATTATCTCCTTGAATTCTGTTTGGCCCTGGTGATTCTCCTGCTTTCTTCTTAGTATGGGGCAAACTTCTGCATTAGAAGAATCCTCATCTTACTTTGTTCCATTCTGCTCTCATGCATTCTCCTGGCAGTCATCAGAGCAACTATGCCCAGCCTGTATAAAGCTACATGCACATTCTTTGTGTTAAGATTTTTGTTTCCTTTTAGCAAAATGAATAGAAGCTGGTTCTTCTACCACCTGAGATGCTCTAGTTTGCTCTTCTAAAGGAGATCTCAGATGCTGTAGCACAGAAAAATTCTCATGCAAACCATCCAGCACCTTCTCCATCTGAGCTTTCTACCCCAGGATCTTATCTCTACCATTACACATAAGATGATAACTTGCTAGAAAGGCCCTGCCCCTCCTACACATACCCCTGCCAGTTCTTTCCCTGGTTCTATACAAACATCTTTCCATGTCTCTGGGTTCTCCCTTTTGTTATGTTGGCTCCCAGTTTTCACAGAGTCCTGTGCTTTTAGCCCATTCTCTGGCTAGGGAGGAATAAGGTAAATCCTCCCCTCCTGAGATGTCCATTTCTCTCCCTAAAGCCCTCTCCTGCTTTCAAATAGAGGTCTTATATTTTCTGATCCCATCCTTATTGCTAAATATAATGCCAATACAATATTCACAGCACCCACAGTGGCTAACAGACTTTCTACATGGAAGACAGAAACAAAGCATTTATTCAAAAACCAGAAAGCCTAATTCCAACATCAGAAAGTAAAATCCATCATACTAATCAAGAAGTTAGTACACATAACCAGTACAGTGAACACCAACATTCCCAACCCTTCTCTCTGTCAGGCTTTCAAAACAAAACAGGCCCCCTTGAGCAAAAGAGCTACTCTCACTCAAGCTAGGTACTCTGTCTCCATACTTCTTGCTCTCAGCTGCTCTGGCTCTTTCCTGTTCCTTCCTGTCCTACCCTTACTGTTCCATCCCTTCAGCAAGGTCCTCTCCTTGTGGGCTCCATATGATTACATTTGACCTGTTAAGGGTCAGGGAAGATTTTCAAATTTCCATTACAATTACAAGGAATGATCTTCTACATCCTAAAAATTTTCTTAACAGACTTCACTGAAGAAAAAAAATAATGACAAATAATCCTTTTACTACAAATATTTACCAAAACAATCTAATTGAAAGTATTTTTGCCTACATAGTTTGAATATGTAGAGAGCTAATAGAAATGATCAAAATTTCATGGACAAATTTAACATTTGAGGGAGAACTGAAGCCATAAAATCTCGGAAAGAAAAATGAAAAATTTTAAAGGTCAATTTAAATGTGACCTGAAAGGAATCTGATCTCTTGTTTCTACTGCATATGAGACAAAGTAAATAATTTATATAATAATTTATATAATAATATGTATATAATAAAATATAATAAATAATAAATCTTAAATAATTGGTCCCAGGATTTAAGTCCCAACTTTGCCACTTAATACTTGTATGACCTTGAACAAGTGCCTAAACCTCTCTGATTCTCAGATTCCTTAATTGAGGTCAGGGACTACATTAGTTATCTCTTTGTATCCACAGCAGCTAGCATAATAGGTGGCACATACCAAACACTAAATAAATACTTGCTAATTGAGCCATATAATGAGAGGGTTAGATTTATATAATTGAGATCCTATGAACTATATAGCACGTGAGAATCACAAGACCCAGGCCTACATCGAAAGGATCTCCATATTTCCAAAATGAAAGGGGAGGAAGGGAATGAATAAGAGATGACAGCTCTTATGAAACCTTTGTTATCACTATTGTTCCTAGAGAAGAGATGAAATCACCTTTCTTGTATTCTTTCCTGTCCCTTCACAAACATCCTCTGAAAGTCCCATGTATTCTAACACAAATACATCAGTTTTGTAGGGCTCAGAAGAGGTACTTCCTTTAGCTCTTAAATGGAGTATTTCCATGATCATGATGCTCAGTGGCACTTATTAGATAAATAGAGGGTTTGGGGTTTTTTGAGAAGAGAAGGTAAAAACAAATGATCATATAGTGACTGATTGGAGGAAACAAATGATGAGGAATTTGCCTGGTTTTTTTTTTTTTTTTTTTTACAGCTTTGAGATCAGTGATGAGGCAACCAACAGAGTAGCTTCCAGGGAACAAAGAATATGGCTCTGTATGCTTCATGAGGAGCCTGGCACTGTGTGGTAAACTAAACTAATAATTGTTAGTAGAGAAGCCAACAACATCATCACAAATGAGTGGAAAGCCTGTGAACCTGCTGAGATGTAAATATGAAGACACTCCCACTTTAAATATAAACTTTGACACCCAAAATCTTTGCCAGCAGGCTTATGGAGTCTGGGTTGTACTTTGATTGTGAGAGAGAGAAAAGATTTTTAAAAATATGATACAAAAGCTCTATTTCCTTTCCACATTGACTAGAACTTGGATATGTGGAACCCTGAATTTTCCTTTGGTAGGAACAGATCCCTCCTTCTCTCATGAGTCATCTTACTAAATGGGCTAATTATTATTATTTTTTTGTTTAGTCATATTTCAATCCTGTCCAACTCTTGATGACCCCATTTGAGGTTTTCATAACAAAGATGCTGAAATGGTTTTCCATTTCCTTCTCCAGCTCAGAGGCAAATAAGGTTGAGTGACTTGCCCATGGTCTGAGGTTGGGTTTGATCTCAGGAAGATGAATCTTCCTGACTCCAGTCCTGAATCTCTATCCACTGCATCACCTAGCTGCCTTTGTTCAGTTGTGTTTGCCTCTTTGTGGTCCTATTTTTGGATTTTCTTGGCAAAAATACTGGAATGGTTTGCCAGGTTCTCTATCTACTATGCCACTTACCAGTGTATAGAGTGCTGAACCTGGAGTCTATGTGACCCTAAAAGGTCACTTGACCTTGTTTTCCTCACTGTCCCCATCAGCAAAATGAGCCGGAAAAATAAATGGCAAACCACTTTAGTATCTTTGCCAAGAAAACCCTGGGGTAACAAAACGGAGTAACAAAATATCATATAAGATATCATACAAAATCAACAAAATATCATAACAAAAACAAAAGGGGTAACAAAATATCATACACAACTAAACAACAATTAAGAAATTTATTTCTTGGATGATAGCAAATAAGGGATCCATATCTCCATAAAATTTAATTTATTAATGGTATAAGCTCAAATCCCTTTGGAGAATTTAGAAAATAAAAGAGTAATTAAGGAACCAAGAACATTGTTTCAATGAGCACAAATTTTACTTTGAGTAAATAATCTTGAGATTTTTCTATTTAAACAATAACTCTTTCCCCAAAAATCTTCCCAGAACATTCTGTGCCTCAAACAACCACCTTAGGACAGAAACAGCTCTTATGAAGTGACTCTCTGGACATTTGTGCATGGTATGGTTTTACTGCCCCTCATTGAGACCTATGGGTCTCAATGTAGATGTTTGAATGATTTCTCTTTGAACAGCACAGGAAGCATTTAGCTTCAGTCAATAAGTCATTTAGCATTTAGCTCACTCATCCATTAGTCTAATGGTTCATATTGAAAGGCCAGTTATTAACTACACTTTATTTCAAGGCATCTATATTATGGGGTCCTCATATCAGCAGAAGGAACATTGGATAGGGTACTGGTCACATAAAAACTGTGTGATCTTGGGTGGATTACCTCTCCATGCCTCAGTTTCCTCACTTATCCAATAGGGATACTAAGTAAAAGAAACACAGAAATTCATAATTGGCTGGAATCTTCAGAGGCCATCTGATGATTTTTCAGATTTCATTGAAAGGGTATTAATTGTAGTAGGTCATTCCATTTTGTGATTCCTTCAAGGTAGCAAATCTGCCCTCATATAGAGTCAAAATTTGCCTCTTTAAAATGTAATACAAGAAAAATTTTATCTTCTACATGACAGTCTTTCATATAATAAGTCCCTATGGAAGTTTAGTCACATACCTTTATAACTCTCTCCCTAGAATTGATCCATTTGATTGGAGACTGAACACAAATTTACCTAAACCCTTGAACACTGAGCTTCCCATCAATATCTTGCTATCCACCCAGGCTATTTTGTCTGTTGTACTGCTACATATTCTGTTCTCCTACCATCTTGCTTTTCATGTCTTGCTCTGGTCACAGAAAACAAATCATTACTACCACTATTTCTGGAAAACAAAACAAAACAAAACATGTCAACTGATGGCCCTATGGATAAAGTTATAATCCCTTTGACTCCCCAAACTTAAATTCCCATCCCTGCCCACCACTTCAGTATATGTATTATCACCATCATTAGAGTGTATATTCCTTGTGAGCAGGGACTGTTTCTGTTCTCATTTTGGTTCAATGTCTGGAGTAATAAATCACTCAAAAGCTGAGGCTTTAGATAAATAACCCATTTAGTAAAAGTAGTCAAACTCTCCCAGGTAAAAATAAATTCATGTGGTAATAAAGAATGATCTAGCAAAATAAAAGATATTGGCAAAGATATTAAGAACAATCAGCAAAATGGTCCACTAGAGTCTCAGGGGTACCACCATCAAAGTCTTGTAATGGGAATAGGGTGCATGTGCAGACTCCATCAGCATCTCTGTATATGGAGGGTACCAGGGAGCTTGCTACTGGGAGAATGATAATGACTTGTAAAGGAAATATGTTGGAGAGATTTGTGGAGCATACATAGACACTTTATAGGTGGTTTTGGTTGGCTAAGCATAGGAAGGAGTAGAGGTGTTTTGACTGCTGTGAAGGTATTAAAAAAAGGCTGTCCACTTCAGCCATTTCCTCTTTTGCTTCAGTTGGTCTTGGAGATATTTCTGTTCACAGCATTTGGGGAAAGATCATAGAGTAGGTGAAAAGGTCTTAAGACCTTCTTCCCTTCTAAAAGCTAGATGACCTTTATGAAGTGCATCTTTCTCCTTACCTTTTCATTTGTTCTTTTCCATTATAGGTGAAAGGAATGGAATCTCTGGTTTTGGTCAGAAAACTGACCCACAGAAATCTGGGTTAGAATCCAGGCCAGAATTTCTCCAGACAGTGTAGCATCAATAACTCTAAGAGTATAGAAAAATCTTTGGAAGTGACTTTCCAGACCCTAGCCCAGGATGAGGACTCACATGATACCTGAAAGCCATAATAAGAAAAAAAAATCCTAGATAACATCTTTCAAAAATTATTGAAGAAATGTGCCCTGATATATTAGAACAAAAGAGCAAAATGAAAATTAAAAGAAAGCACTGATCACTTCCTGAAAGAGATCCCAAAATGAAAATTCTCAGGAACATAATATCCAAATTCTAGAGCTCAGAGATCAAGAAGAAAGCAGTGTAAGCAATCAACAATAAACAATTCAAATATTGTGAAGTTACAATCAAGATTACACTGCATTTGGCACCCTTGACAATAAAGAACTTTAGGACTTGGATACAACAGAAGTCAAAGGAATTAGGATTGCTACCAAGAATCATCTACCCAGCAAACTTGAATATAAACTTTTAGGGTCAAAAATGAGTAATTAACAAAATAGATGGCTTTAAATCATTCCTAATTGATAGACCAGAGCTGAATAAAAAAATTGACCCTCAAATACAAGACTCAAGGGGACCATAAAAAGGTAAACAAAAAAGAAGAGAAAACATAAGAAATTAAAAAAAAGTTAAAATCTTTATATTTCTATATGGTGAGATAAAAATTTGTAACTTTATTACCATAAAAGCAATTAGAAGCAGTATATGAAGACAGAGAGTGTGCACGTAAGGAGACTTTGATGGGATGATAAGTCCAAAAACAAAATACAGAGGTGAGGAAGCAAATTATACTGCAAAAAGAAGTGGGTGGTAGATTAAACAGGGTAAATTATCCCACACAAAAGAGGCATGAAAGAATTATTATATTGGAGTGGAAGATGGGAGGTCAAGGTGGTAGGCAAAACTTAAATAATACTTTCATCAAAATTTTCTCAAAGATGGAATAACATTCATTTTCATTTGCATACAGAAATCTAACTTACCCTAAAACAAGAAAATAAAGATGGGATTAATAGAAAGGAAAGGGGAGACTGATAAAAGGAAGGGTAGATTTGGAAAGATGGTGATCAGAAGTAAAACCTTTGTGAGGAGTGAGAAGGTAGTGGGTAAGGGGGGAGGGATAAACAAGGGGAAAATAACACAGAGGGAAATATACAATGAATTATCATACTATAAATATGAATACGATAAACTCCCCTATAAAACTAAAGCAGATAGCACAATGGACTAAAAACCACAATTCTACAATATGTTGTTTAGAAGAAATACTTTTGAAACAGAGAAATATAGGGCAAATGTAAGGGACTAGAAAAGAATCTATTATGCTTCAACTGAAGCAAAGAAAGCAGGAGTAGCAACCATGTTCTCAAACAAAGAAAAAGTAAAAGCAGGTCCAATTATTGTTGTTGTTGTTATTATTATTATTTGCTTTTTGGAGCTGGGAGGGAAGGGCAATTGGGGTTAATTGACTTGCCCAAGGTCAAATAACTAGTATGTGTTAAGTGTCTGAGGCCAGATTTGAATTCAGGTTCTCCTGATTCCAGGGCCAGTACGATATTCACTACACCCTCTAACCACCCCAGCAATTCTAATTAAGATAGCTAAGGAAGAAAACTATATCTTGCTAAAAAGCATCATAGTAGGGGCAGCTAGGTGGCATAGTGAATAGAGCACTGGCCCTGGAGTCAGGAGGACTTGGGTTCAAATTCGACCTCAGACACAATAACTAGCTGTGTGACCTTGGGAAACTCACTTAACCCCAACTGCCCTCCTAAAAGCAAAAAAAAAAAAAAAGTGCCATAGACAATGAAGTCATATCAATACTGAAAATTTATGCACTGAATGATATAGGATCTAAATATCTGAAGGAAAAGCTGAGTAAGTCCCAGGAGGAAATAGATAATAAAATTATAAAAATATATTATTGGGGACCTCAATTTCTCCCTCTCAGAAGTAGATACATCTAACCAAAAAATAAATAAGAAAGAAGTTAAGGAAGTGAATAAAATTCTGGAAAAGTTAGATATGATAGATCTCTGGAGAAAATTAAGTGAGAATAAAGAGGACTATATCTTTTTCTCAGCAATACAAGGCTCCTATATATACAAAAATTGACCACATTGAGACATAAAATCTTACATACAAATGAAGAAAAGCAGAACAAATAAATGCATTCTTTTCAGATCATAATGCATAAAAATTACATTAGATAATGGAAAATGTGGAGATGGATTAAAATTTTATTGAAAACTAAAAAATCTAATCTTGAGAAAATGTGGGTCAAAGAACAAATCATAGAAACAAACATTTTTTTCAACAAAATAATGACAACAATGAGACAACATACTAAAATATATGGAATACAACCAAAGCAGTAATTAGGTGAAAAATTGTATCTCTTGTTGCTTACAGCAATAAAATGGGAAAAAAAAAGTTGAATTGGGCATGCAACTTAAAAGAGAACAAATTAAAAATCTCCAATTAAGAACCAAATTGGAAATCCAGAGAAACAAAGGGGAGATTAATGAAATCAAAAATAGGAAAACAATTGAATTAACAACAACAAGAAGTAGGAGCTGGTTTAATGGGGGGAAACACTATAAAAATGGAAAGAAATACTTGGGTTAATTTGATTTTTAAAAAAGGAAAGAAGAAAGCCAAATTACTAGTATCAAAAATGAAATCGGTGATTTTGCCACAAATGAAGAGAAAATTAAGACAATGGTTAGGAGCTATTTTGCCCAATTATATGCCAATGAATTTGACAACCTAAGTGAAATGGATGAATATCTACAAACATAAATTATCCATATTGACAAAGGAAGAAATAATATACTTAAATAATCAAATCTTAGAAAAAGTATTTTAACAAGCTGTCAATGAACTTTCTAAGAGGAAAAAAAAACACAGGACCAGATGGATTCACAAGGTAATTGTACCTAACAGTTAAAGAATAATTAATCCCTATATAAACTATTTAGTAAAGTAAGGAAGGAAGGAATTCTATCAACTTCCTTTTATGACACAAATATGATATGAATACCCAAACCAGGATGAGACAAAACAGAAAAAGAAAATTATAGATTAAGTTCCCTAATGAATATAGATGGAAAACTTTTAAAAATCAAAATACTAGCAAAGAAATTGCAGGAATATATCACGTGGATCATACACTATAACCTGATGGGATTTATACCAGGAATATAGTGCTGGTTCAATATTAGGAAAACTAGCAACATAATTGACCATATCAAGAACAAAACTAACAGAAATCATAGGAATATCTCAATTGATGCAAAAAAGCCTCTGAGAAAATACATTCTTATTATAAGCACTAGAGCACATAGGCATAAATGGGGTTTTCCTTAAAATGGTAAGTAGTATTTATATAAAACCATCAGCAAGAATTATATGTAGGGGTTGCTAGGTGGTGCAACGAATAGGACACTATCCCTGGAGTCAGAAGGACCTGAGTTCAAATCTGCCCTCAGACACTTGATGCACTTACTAGCCATGTGACCTTGAGCAAGTCACTTAACCCTAATTGCCCTGTCTTCCCCCCTCAAAAAAAAAAGAATTATATGTAATGGAGATAAGCTAGAATCCTTCTAAATACAATCAGGGGTGAAGGAAGGATGCTCATTATTACCTCTATTATTTAATATTGTACTAGAAACATCAGCTAGAGCAATAAGAAAAGAAAAAGAAATTAGAGGAATTAGGCTTGGCAATGAAGAGACAAAACCATCACTTTTTGCAGATGATATGATTCTAGCAAATCAATTAAAAAACTGCTTGAATTTATTAACAGCTTTAGCAATGTTGCAGAATACAAAGTAAACCCATATAAAGCATCAGCATTTCCATATATTACCAACAAAGTCCAACAGCAAGAGACAGAAAGAGAAATTCATTTAAAATAGCCATAGACAATATAAATTGGGAATTTACCTGCCCAGACAAACCCAGGAACTATATGAACACAGCTATAAAATACTTATCTCACAAGTAAAGTCAGATGTAAACAACTAGAAAAATATGGATTTCTCATGGGTAGGCTGAGCCAACATAATGCAAATGATAATTTTACCTAAATTCCTCTCAGTAACATAGCCATCAAACTGTTAAAAATTATTTTATTTAACTATATAAATAATTAAAAAATTCATCTGGAAGAACAAAACCTCAAGGATATCAAAGGAATTGGTGGAAAAAAATGCAAAAGAAGGTGATCTGCACATACCAGATCTTAGATTATTTGAAAGTGGTAATTATCAAAACAATCTGGCACTGGCTAAGAAATAGAGTGCTGAATCAATGGAATAGATTAGATACAAATTATGTTATAGTAAATGACCATAGTAATCTAGTATATGATAAACTAAAAGATCCAACCTTTTTTTTTTTTAACAAAATCTCATTATTTGTGAAAAAACTTCTGGAAAACTATATGGCAGAAACTAGATTTAGACAGATATCTCATGCCATATGCCAATTGTAAGTCAAAATGGGTACATGATTTACATGTAAAAAGTGATACCATAAGCAAATAAGAGAGCATAGAATAATTTATCTGTCAGATTTATGGGTAAGGGAAGAACTTAAGATCAAAGGAAATATAGAGAGCTTTTTTAAAATATAAAATATATAATTTTGATTATATAAAATCAAAAATTTTGGCATGAACAAAATCAATGCAGACAAAAGTATAAGGAAAGCAGAAAACTGCAAAAATATTTGTACAATGGGAATCTCTGATAAAGGCATCATATCTAAAATATAGAGAGAACTGGGTCAAATATATAAACATGCAAATTATTCACCATTGATAAATAGTCAAAGGACATGAACAGGTAGTTTCAGAAAAAGAAATAAAAGTTATCTATAGTAATATAAAAATGCTCTAAATCACTATTGAATAGAAAAATGCTAATTAAAAAAAAAACTCTGTGGTCCCATCTAACACCTAACAGAGAGGCAAATGTGAAAACAAAGGAAAATGTTGGATATTTGCAGGGATGTGGGAAAACTGGGCCATTAATGCACTGTTCCAGCCATTCTTGAGAACAATTTAAAACTAGGTCCATAAGGCTATAGAACTGTGAATACCCTTTGTTCTAACAATAGCACTTCTAGGCTTCAAAGACATCCAAAAGAAAGAAAGAAAAGAAAAGAAAGAAAGAAAGGAAGAAAAAAGAAAGAAAGAAAGAAAGAAAGAAAGAAAGAAAGAAAGAAAGAAAGAAAGAAAGGAAGGAAGGAAGGAGGGAAGGAAGGAAGGAAGGAAGGAAGGAAGGAAGGAAGGAAGGAAGGAAGGAAGGAAGGAAGGAAGGAAGAAAAAGAAAGAAAGAAGAGAAAAGAAAAGAAAAAAGACCTTTTTGTTCAAAAAAATTATAGCAGCTCTTTTTGAGATGGCTAAGAATTTGAAATCAAAGGGATGCCCATTAGTTGGGGAATAGATAAATGAATTACGTATATGAATATGGTGAAATATTATTGTGCCATAGGAAATGACAAGCAAGATGATTTCAGAAAAACCTGGAAAGACTTATATGAACTGATGCATAATAAAGTGAATAGAATCTGGGGAGCATTGTGCATAGTAAAAGCAATATTATTTGATGAAGAACTGTGGATGACTTTACTTTTCTCAGCAATGCAATGATCCAAGACAATTCCAAAGGACTAATGATGCAGCATACTATCTGGCTCCACAGGGAAAAAAAATGATATTCACTGAATATTAACTGAAACTTGCTATTTTTCACTTTGATTTTTCCTTTAGTTTTTTCATACTAAATGACTAATATGGAAGTGTTTTGCATAATTGCACATGCACAACCTCTATCTACTTACCATCTCAAGGTGGGGGAAGGGCAAGGAGGGAGGGATAGTGTTTGGAACTCAAAAGTTTAAATAAAATTGATTAAAAAAAGAAAAAAGCAAAGAAGTAGTCCTTAGAGGTATTGGAAGAAATGCGCTCATGTTTATTCTAGCTATATTTTTAAAGTAAACATTGCTTTTTAAAAGCTAATTTATGTTAAATGGTTCAATGAACCTGGAATCTAGTCACTGCCTCCTAAACAATTAGCTGAACACAGTTGATGGGGACTTGGGATGCTACCTGGCACAGTGGATAGAGTGCTGGCACTGGAGTTAGCACTGAGCTCACATCCTGCTTCAGGTTTTCCTAGCTGTGTGATTCTGGCAAATTATTTAACAGCCCCTACCTCACAGGCTTGTTGTGAAAGATCAAACAAGATAGTATATTTGTAAAACACTTGGCATAGTGCCTAAAACATAGTAAACACTATATAAATGATAACTGTTATTTTTGTTGAACTAATAGACCCCCACAGGGATTCACCATACAATGGTGAAATGAAATGGAGCAGAACTCGCCCTCAGTGAAAAGATTCAAGCATACATGCAATAGTGCTAAAACTGTTTTATATTTTCCTTAACCAAAGGGCCCTTAGTTGGCTCCCAGAAGAAGGTACTGCAGGAGGGGCAAGTTTGTTCTTACTATTTCAAGACACTATTTTCTCTATAGTGTCTTGGCTCTAGTTAGTATTAAGGGACTGAGGGAGTTAAGACTCCACAGTTTCACTAGTGTCCCCCATTTTGGTATCTATATCTCTAGTACATATTAGTGTCAAGCACATAGTAAATACATAATAAATGTTTTAAATATTCATTTATTCCTCTGCTTTTAAAATGTCTACATCCTCTTTATGCTGTCTAGTTGGTCATTGGCCTTTCTAAACTTGTGATGCCCAGAACTGAACACAATGCTCTTGACTTGAGTGTTGATTATAAAAGGATTATCTCTTCCCATGTCCTAGATGCATATGAAAGCAAACCAAGATTCCATTAGGAAGCAAAAAACCAAAATGGTAGAGTAGGAAGAAGCAATACAATCCAACTACACCCACAACTATACAGAAATCTAAGAATGCAGCCAAACTGAGTGAAGATCAGGAAATCTAAGGGGGGAAAACCACAGCAGGCCATTTTATAGCCCCAAATCACTGATTTGAACTCAAAAGCAAGTAAACAGAGAAGCAACTATGGAGAAAGAGTAGGCCAGGATCATGGTCTCAACATCCAAGTTTCCAAATAAGCAATGTGGCAGGGTTTCCCAGAGCAGATGATCGACTCAATCCTAAACCAAGAGCAGAATTAGGCTATCAGCATGGATTGAAGAGACATAAATCATTCTACCTCAGGCCCAAGACAGCAAGCAGCACAAGGTCTCCTAGAGGATACAGATCAAGGACTCAGGTTCCCAAAGTTCCAAATAGGTTTAGTCCTATAATTTACCCCTGGGTAAAGTAAATTGTGGATATAGTCTCATGCCAAGGCCAAAAATGTGTGATCTCCCAAAGGAGGTGTAGGGAGAACTTAGCCAACAGAGCTCTGAAAAGGGTGGAACCAGGAGGTTGAGGTGTTCCAGTACACATTCCAGATTCACTGAAGGGTTCAGAAGAGGACTAAAATTGCAGCATTACTGGAATAGGTTAGGAATTTAGTTCAGCAGTCTAGTCACTGAATTTCTTGAGCCTTTTAATTAGTTGACAGTGACAGGGAACAATTTCTGTCCATAGGAATCCCCCCAATAGTCAAATCTATAGCTGTGTTGCCTAGACACAAATGAGAATCTGGAGTTTGGCAAGTCTAGAAGGTTAATGATTAGATTGTGCCCTTGATCTGACTAAAAGGCTTATTAAAAGACTGAGATAAATAAATCAAATCACCCTATGATCAATGAGAGAAATAGCTTTCAAAATCCAAAGAGCATAGTCTCACTAGAGGTATACAGAACCTGGTCCTAACATAAAGTCCCAATCCAGGAAGTAAGGTTGGAAGAACAATTAAAAAAAAAAGATTTCAATTTTTATGAAGGCAGAAATTCCCAAGACAAATTAAAAAGAATAGAATAATTCCAAAATACCTACAAGGTTAAAAAAAACACAAGAGCAATTAGAATTCTAAGAAAAAAATGAAAAAAAAAGTATTTTAGAAAAGATTTATAATGGTATTGTAAATGAGTTGAGAGAGAAAGAAAAATCAAAAAAAGAAATGAGAACTATGGGAATAAAAATTTGGAAGTAGAGTTGAGAGCTTATCATAAATCGATGTCTAAGGGGTGGCTAGGTGATGCAGTGAATAGAGCGCCGGCCCTGGAATCAGAAGGACCTGAGTTCGGAGCCGGCCTCCGACACTTAACCCATACAAACAAAAACCTAGCTGTGTAACCTTGGGCAAGTTACTTAACCCCAATTGCCCTAAAGGGGCGGCTAGTAGGTGCAGTGAGTAAGAGCGTCGGCCTCGGAGTTGGGATGACCCGAGATCAGATCCGGCCTCAGAAAATGAGCACCCACGCATAAATATTAATGACTAGCCGTGTAACCTTGAGCAAGTTACTTAACCCCAATTGCTTTAAAAAAAAAATAAGTCGATGTCTAGAACTTCCATGTCAAAGACAAAGTATAACAAGTAGTCAAGGGGAAAAGAAAAGAAGAGTTCAAGTTATGAGGAACCATAGTCAGTACTACGTAAGATATAAGAGCTACCACCATAAAGGAGCAGAGAGCATAGGACATGATACTCCAAAATGCAAAAGATACAGACTTACAATCAAGAAAAATTAACCCAGAGAAACAAAACAACTGAATGTAATCCTAACATAGAAAATTCCTAGGATTGACAATTAATAAAATAGTGGAATTCCAAACATTCCTGATGAAATGAAGAGAGGAGAGTAGAAATTTCTAAATATAAATACAAAAGTAAAGAGAAACATAAATATATATGAACAATCAGAAGGGACTTTATAAGGATGAAGAGTCAACATTCCAACAAGGGCAGAGGGGAATGACATGTGTCCCTCAGAACTCAGATGTCATAAGGGGTCAGTAGTCACAGAGGGGCTCCAAGAGTGAGTTTATGTTTTAATGGTCTTTAAAAAAAGGAAAGAGGAATAAAAAGATTTAGAGGAGAAAAGAGGATGAATAAGTTATCTTACAAATGAGGAAGGAATGGGAGATTGAGCAGCACTTGAACTTCATTCTCATCTAAGCTAGCTAAAGGAAGTAGAACTTACAGAAGTCCATACATACTTTGGTATAGAAATACATTCAACTCAGTGGGGAAATGAGAACAAGAAAAGGGGAAAGTAACAAGAAGGAAGGTATATTTATGTAAGGAAAAGTCATAAACAATATAAACCGTAAATTCAGAAAAGGGATAAAGAAAAATCGTTTAAAAGAAAAGAAAGGTAGAGTCAGGATCTATGATTGAGGTCTAAATGAAGGGAAGAGAAGAGGGATAGCATAGTGGAAGCTAATTTTAGAAAGCATAGATAACAATGATGGAACATGATTCTGTTTCACAACCTTCTTTTTCTTTGTGAAGGAACGTGAGGAAAAGAAGAAAGTATGAAAGAGTAATACAAAGGAAAATACAATTACAATAATTACTATGAATGCAAATGGAATGGTCTCAACCATAAAATAGAAGAGGATAGAAAAACAGACTAGAAAGCAGAATCCAACACTATGTTTAAGAGAAATATATAAAGACTAATTTAGGATTTGAGAAAGAAGAAAATTCATTTTGCTTCAACTGAACTCAGAAAAGCAGAGGTAACAACTACTATCTGAGAAAAGATAGTAGCAAAAAAAAAAAAGAAAAGAGAAAAGCAGAAAAACTACATTATGATGAAAGTTACTGTGGACAGTGAATTAATTTATTTAACATATTAACTGAATGGCATTACATCAAAAAACATAAAAGAAAAGCTAAATGAATAATAGGAAGAAATACATGATAAAGTTTTAATTGGTGGTGGTGGGGATTCCATGTACCACTAAGAACTAAGAAAATATAAACAAAAATAAACAAGAAAACAATTAGTGACACAAATATATAACTATATCTATATCTATATCTATCTATCTATCTATCTATCTATCTATCTATCTATCTATCTATCTATCTATCTAGTATATCTATATAGTATACCTCTATATAGTCTACATAGATATCTATAGATAGCCATAATAGATATCTGGTTATAGTAAGTGATATATAAATGCTTAATCCTTTTCCATATAAAAATGTTCTAAATCACTAATGATTAGTGACATGAAAAACAAACTTTGAGGCTTCATTTCATACCTATCAATTTGTAACACTGACATAAATGAAAAAATGGCAAATGTTGGAAGGACTCCAAGGACCAAAATGGGAGCGTGAAGTGAGCATTATTGCTGAGTTCTCCCAGGCAAGTCTTCTAAATGACTTTTAAAAAATATGTCAAGTCAAATTATGAGATGAACTCCCCCAACCTCCCTCACAAACACACCAAAAAATCACAATAACTCATTTTTCCAGCTCAGGATAGTTTAAGAGGACAGAAAGGGAGATCTGTAACTCTCAGGTTGGGGTTAGCTTGGAGTGTGGCATGGTGGCACCAGCTGTGGGGTTTGGAGGCAGCAGTAGCAGTGGCAGCACCAGGAGTACTCAGCATCTAAGGACAGTAATGGGAGTAAGTACCTGGTCAGAAAGATACTGTAGGAAATGTTTTTTGCTTACTGTGGGTATAGAACTGGTCATTATTTAGCAGCTCCTTTACCCATTACCCTGCTCTCAATCACAGTCCAGGGCAGAAAAGAGCAGTTACAAATGGAGGGTTATATTCTAATATGGAGAGGTAACATATGCAGTGGCTAGGTCTGGGAAATCACAGGGATAATATTTGGAACATAGGGTAATTGATTTACATGTCCTTTCCATAGTGATTAGTATTTCTGATCAGCATGTAACATCCTCTGTGACTACTCCCCCAATCTTTCCCTCTGACTCAGAAATTGGGACCACAAATGTGGCTGAGGTCTTCGATTCTAGGGCAATATCATGTGTGTATACTACTACATCTCACAAGCCCCATTAATAGTCAGCCAGTATATTTAATGAACTCTTATCAAGCACATTATTCAAATGTCATAGCATAAATAATTGGTCTAAAACATTCCCTCTATAAACAAGGGGGTACACAGTCCTAGAAATACAGAGTTTATGGAGGAGAGTGGGCACAAAGTACAATGGCAGTGAGTTACACATATAGAGAACATATGTGAACAAGGTAACCAGAAACATAGGGCCTTGAAAACTTCTCCCTTCAGAACTGTAGGAACTTTTTTCCCTTGGCTCTTAAAGTTTTCACTTCTCAGGCAGGAAATAGGAGAATAGAAGTATAATTTCACCTTTGGACAACTTATCCTAGTTCAGGGGTAGTGATAATGACTATTCCTTTAGGGAGAGATATCTCTCTAACTTATGGTAAACATCTAGCATGTTTTCCAAATCTTCATCTCTGCAAATAGGCAATAACTAGAAAATGGATATTTGCCCAATAATCATCAAAAAATTCTGCCTATTCCCCAGTTAAAACACACACATATAAAAAACATATACACATATAAACATATACATATATGTTTTATACATATATAAACATATACATACATAAAACATATACATATATGTTTTTTAACTGGGGAATACAATATATATATATATATATATATATATGATTTTAAGTCCCCTCCCTCACTTAAGTTCATCTACATATCTTTAGATTGGTTGACTAAGGATGTGCAAAGCAGCCCACTTAGCCTACTGTAACCCAGTATAACCATGGTCCTAGACATAAGCTCATGCTTCAATTTCACATTCTATCCAGTCATCCAACTAGGCCATCTCAGAATCTTTGTGGTACCACAACCCCGCCCCATTTTCACCTTAGATTGACTGCCAAAAACATCCTGGGCTGTAACAAGGTGAATTTTATTTTTATTTTGCCCAGATACTTCACTTTCAGGCCGTCCGCTCCATACCGTTCCATACCGTCATGCCACACAAAGACCACCTGTCCCCTTATTTCCTTGCCTTCCCCCATTAAAATGTAAATTCCTAGAGAGCAGGAACTGACTTGAAAAATATTTGAATTCTCAATCATTAGCTCTTTGCCTGGCATATAATAAGTGCTTTTTTGTTAATTAATTCTTTCATTTCTTTATGTGTGATCTTGGACAAGTCACTAAGGTTCTCTGACCCCAAAATATCTTCATCTTTAAAAGAAGGATACTAATCTCTGTGTTGCCTTACTCTCAAATGGTTGGGGTAAGGATAAAATGAGGGAATGCATATAAAGCTCTTTTATCTTAAAGTGTAATTGAAATATCAGTTATTGCCAGTAATAGTAATAATAACAATGATAAAAATAATAACAGATTTGAGGTGGACTGAGTCTTTTCTGGTGATCTGATTGTCTCAGTCATCTCTCCTTCCTCTGACCACTTATAGCACCCACTCTGTCACTCATTGTATAATAACTACAGTGTTTTGTCTTTTATCTCTGCATGTATCTGTCCTTTGTCCCCTGGAGGGGAACAACTGCATCTACTATTTTTTCTTGTACATTCAATGCCTGGTTGAAACATCTGATGATGATGACCACCCTCCTACAAAGTTAAGGGACAGATTTGAACAAGATGCCTGTAACACTGTTCTGATCCAACTGAAGTTATACATGCCCCAGATAACTGCCTGTAGACTCACACTGGGCTACAGGCCATCTCAGGAAAACCAATCTCCACTGGCTCTGATTTTCATTATATTAGTGATTGGAGGTTTTAAAGAATTTTATGTCAACAAGTCCCTGCTGGTGAACAGTCAGAGCTCTATCTGAATGAAACAAAGCTTCGGCCATCCAGCCAGCATCAGCAGACAAAGAGCTCTCATTTCCTTGGTCTATTGTCTAAGTGGGTCAAGGCTGACTGCCACTGCCTCCGCCTCCCCTAGGACTCTAGTATCTGGATCCTGAATGTCATTCTTTCAGCTCTCTGCTATCTCTTGTGCACAGAGCATACTCATTCACATCAGAAAATAAAACTGAATGATGAACATTTTCATAGAGGAAGGAATAGAAAAAGCTCTGGGTTCCAGTTCTGACGCTATAATTTCTAGTTAATAAAATAAATATTTATTAAGGACCTACTCCATGCAAGGGACTGTTCTAGGCTTGGGGGATAAAAAAATCAATCTCTACTCCAATCCAAATCAGGCTAATCCAATAAAAATTCCTGAAGCTTCTATCATATGTCCCCAAATTAGGCCAGATTCTAGGAAAAAAAGATATTATAATAAATAGAAGCAGCACCAACAGTCCCTGCCCTGGAGGAGTTTGAATTATATTGCCATGAATTGTCCTGTTTTATATTTAGAGCCACCTTTTGAGGTGTGTTGGGTAAAATCCTCATTTTGCAAAAGAGGAAGCTAAGGATTGGACAAGTGAAGTAGTGGCAAAGCCAGGGGTTAGACTCCAGGCCTCCTGCATTCTTCCTGCCAGCTGGTGCTGCATTTTTTCATCAATATGTATCTAAGCTTTCAAACTTATTTTGATTGCACTGTTACATTCTTTCCCTTTAAACAATGGTTGATTATCTTTTTATAGATCAAAGGTGGTGGGCAGGGGACACAAATTTTCCTTCTTCATATCCCAGAGAGCTAGAGTTATAATCCTCCCATCATCTGAGAATTTCTTGTCTGCTTGGTAAGTCATTTGTGCCAGTCTCTTGAGAAATGAGTACGCAGAATATGAGATGCAGAAGAGAGAATTCTGGCCAAGTGAACAATATAGGGAGGATTAATGTGAGATCCCATGAGAAATCCCTTTTTGTTCTGGCCTTCAACCTTTTGTCATGCATAGCTCTGACAACAGTCAAACAAATACTAAAAAGACAAACAAGTTAATTGAACTGTGAATTGAAGAGGTGGAAAGTGTCTCTGTCTGATATCAAGAAAGTTTCTGGGCTTAGCTCTACTTTTCCTAGCTGAGGTCTGTTTGGGTCTTGGTGCTGATGGGGTACAGGTTTTAGGAACCCCCTTGAATCTTCCCACTTGATGAGGGATTTGCCATAAGCCTTTCATTATAGCTAGGCCCAAATTTCTGTTACTCTCAACCTAGCCTTTCCCTATGTTATCCAGCTGCTTCTCACTCTAGATCCTATCAAAATATCTATACTCAAATCTGTTATCCTTAAACTAGCCTGGCCCTCCATTGTCTGCCATCTCCAGGTAGCTTTCAGCTATTTCCCACCCTTAATCCTATTCCTTGAGTCTGACCTCAGTAGTCAAAATCTTTCTTAGACTCCTCGTCAAGGCCCTCCCCAACCCCCTACTCTAGATCACCCTTAGATGCCTCCCACAATCTTTCTGTATATAAGATCCATCTTGTCTCCATGAAGGTGCTGAGATTGGATCTAACACAGACTCAGTTTGTGTCAGATTATTCTGGCCCACTTGTCCAAAAAAAGAGTCACAAACACCTAGGCCTTTTAAGAGTCTATCCATTATGGCAAATCTTTAATAAATTTTGCTGAGAAAGATGAGTTGAATTCATTCAGCAGGACCTGGCATGTTGGTATTTTGGGGTCTTGAGCACCCCTAGCCCCTTAAACCTCAACAGTGCTACTTGCATCATGGCCTTGGTTCATCCCATGCTTCAGTGCTTAGGGGGTGACAGGGGTCTAGAGCCCTGTTAGTCTCAGTTTCCTGTCTGTGCCGCCTCGGTTTATGGATAGTCTCTTCCTCTTCCCCCCCTCCACACACTTGAGGTTCAGTGTCCAGTCCTACATGTACTTGGAAAAAATAAAATACTATTTAAAAAAGAAGAAGAGAAAAAGAAAAAAGAAAAAAATAGACTCCTTAGGGAGCAATTGATTAAACAACTTATCCACTGTCCAAGTGTTTGTTGGAATGAATAATACCTGTATGCAATGAACAAAAGATGATCAATATTTTACAAATCTGTCATGCCTGGGTTTTGAAAGTCTATTGCCATTAATATGCTTCCATCCTAGAGAATGTCCCAAATGACAGGTATCATGGAATGATAGACATGATTTCCATGTACTGGTTCTGCTCAGATTTCTGCCCAAAGAGAAATTTAGAGGAAAAAAAAGCAATATTTATTAAGTCTCTACTATGTTCAAGATCATATTCTGAATGCAAATGTAACAGATGAGTTCTGGTTCATTCTGTCAGTCAGGCAAGCAACATCTGCTCCTCAGGATTCTAGGGCACCCTGAGGGTCTTTTTTCTCTGCTGCCATTGGCTTGAGTTCCTCACTCCCCATACATCTATTCTTAGGCATTAGTGACTACCCCCCCCCATTTCATTTAATCACTAAACATTGAGTAGTTTTTTACAAAGGGATGCAATATTTGCTTCAAGTACTTAGCAAGAAAAAACGTACTAACAGTTCCCCATAACACCCCAGAGAACCCTATCTTCTCTACCTCAGTTTCTGAGGGAGCAGAATTAAAACTTAGTTAAGATACATAGCCTGAATCCCATACAAGTTCATGTGTGAACACAGCGTGACCGTTGGGTGAGTCCTCATCTCAGCTGGCTTGGATCCAGCAAGGTCATTTCCTGCTGCTTGGGGCATTAATGCTGGATAGGGTGAAAAACCTAGCCTAGATAGATTCTGACTCCTGGATTTCCCTGGCTCACTCCTCTTACCTTTGAAACCTCACAACACTCCACTCTCTTCACTAAAATAGAAAGGAATGATGCGGAAGCCAAGGATGGAGACCCATTCTAATAGGTAAAACAAAACAAAAGAAACAAAAAACATGTTCTAGCACACAAGTTAGGTGTGAAAGAAAGAAATGGCTTTCTGTATGACTGCTAGGTAACACAGTAGGTTGAGTGTGAGATTTGGAGTCCAGAAGACCTGAGTTCAAATTCTGACTCAGACACGTGCATGTTTATGTGACACTAGGCATATCTCTCAATTTCATCATCCTTCTAATGATGATAATAATAGCACTTACTTTATAGGGTTGTGAGGATCAAATAAATTAACATATGTAAAAGGGCTTTGAAAGGCTTAAAAGGCTATATAAATGTTAATATGTAGAGAGGAGGGGGGTAGCTAGATGGAACAGTGGAGAGAGTGCTGGGTCTGGAGTCAGGAAGATTTCTTGTCCTAGCCTCAGGCAATTATTAGGTGTGTGACTGTGAGCAAATCACTTAACCTTTTTTACCTCAATTTCTTCACCTGTAAAATGAACTAGAGAAGGAAATGGCAAACTGCGCCAGCAACTGTGCCCAGAAAACCCCAAACGGGGCTACAAAGAGTCAGACACAACTGAAAAATGACTGCACAACAAAAATACGTCGAGATGAGAAGGTTGCACATTCTAAGCACGAGAGCAAGATTAGAATGTGGCTTTATCTGTTTGATTTTCAAACTAATGTATCGCCAGGATTCTGTCTTAGCCTTCATGAGCAATGGTGAGCTGAGGTCCTATTTCAAGGAAAGGGACAAGTATCTTCATCTTTGGAAGAGGAAACACGGAGAACCATAGGAAGCAAATAGAAAGTGGAGTTTTAGCTGGTCCTGCAGAATAGTTCTTTTGACTAAGTAAAATATTTAGTATTTGCTATTTGTTGCATAACATAACATTTTGTGCAGTCATAGCATGACAGAGGCTTGGGAGCAGTGCTATGATAGAACTAGCTGGAACCTGTTCCTATGAGCCAGTTGGTAAATTTTCAGTGCATGTTGAAACCTCAGAAATCAGCAAATGCTATAAAACAGGGCTTGGTTTATTATTTTGGTGGTTGGCTAGAATTAAGAAAGTGATGGAGAGGATATTAATAATGATATCAAATTATTAAATATTTACCAGCATACTCTTGCTTGGAAACAGGATTTTCGTGAGATTGGGTTTCCCATTGATCTAGTTCAGTAAAATTCTCATAATTGAATAGTTGGCTGAGGAGAATGAATGGGAGTTGTCTTTAAGAAGCGAAGGGAAGACAAGGAAAGAATTTATGCTTATAAATTTAGAGCTAGAAGGGAGAATAAAAATACAAGGCTAGTTCCACCCACTCATTTTATAAATGTGGATATTGAAACCCAGGAAGGTTAAGTCACTGACCCATGGCCGTGCAGGTAGTAAGAGGTAGTGTGAGGATTAAGCTCATGCCCTTTTCCTGCAGATCCAGTACTTTCTTCCCTGAGTGTGCGGCTTCCCTGAAGAGGGCCAAAATTCACTGCAAAATAGCAATTTTATTAGAGTGCCTAATGCATGAAAGACATGCTCAGGGAAGATACAAACGTCTGGAATACAGTTTTCCTTGTCTGGACTCTTAGAATCCATACTTTCCTGGAGTAAATCTACCTCAGAGTAGAAAATAAATACTTACTATTATTTACATGTCATGTCTTGCTAGTAAAACACAAACTCCTTAAAGGCAGGAGTATTTTTTTTACCTTGTCTTTGCCCAGTGCTTTGCACCGAATAGAGGTTTAATAAGAGTTTTATTAGAGTCAGATTGGTTCAACTGAAACTGAGTTCATGATAGATGCTCACTATATGCATATGCAGGTTAGCTTGAGTCAGTTTTTTTTTTTTCCTTGCAAATAAGGTTAAAGCATCAACATTGCAAACTCCATGTTAGAGAATTGGGAGAGAAGAAATTTGACACTCCCTACATTGCTACTGACAATGCGAGATTTGACCTGGGCTGCAGAGAGAAAATGAAATGCGGGCTGTCTGACAGAAGAGCCACCTCTTAACAGGCATATTCTTTGCCTCCATCCTGTGGCTCACTGACCCTTTGTGAGGGAAGTGGCAGGGCAGAAAGTAACAAGCAGCACCAGACATACCGGGGGATTTCTTTTAGTTAAAACACAAGCTGTGGATGACTTCACACTGAAGTTTTGTGAACACAACCAAAAATAGGGAAGGTAACCTGACCTGTGCAGTGACTAACACAGATTTGGATGCCTATTAGACTGAAGAAATGGCGGGTCTTGATATCAACATGTTAGGGCTGTAGAGGATATTTGAAGACATTAGTTCAATGAGACAAACATTTATTTGGTGTCTACTGTGTGCAAAGCATTGTACTAAGTATTAGATGGGAGAAATATAAAGAAATTAGATAAGGTACAATCACATAATTCATAGTTCCTCATTTTAAAGATGAGGAAACCAAGAATCAGAAAGAAAAAAATGACTTGCCCAATATCACACAATGGATTACTTCCCAAAGTAGTACCAGGGCTGGCCTATGGACATTTTGTTCCATTAGTAGTTTGTTCAATTAAAAAATATATTATTCCCACTCCTCAAAATTAGCCCAATTGTCCCTCTACCTTAGACTTTGATATCTATTGGAAGTATACCAATTCTAAGATCTAGACCTCTGAAATTACATTCTTCAATCATATCCTTCCATCTTATATTCCTCCTAATCTTTCAATCACATTTAACTAACTCAATACTTATCCTTCATGACCTTTGGTGCCTTGATCCTCTCCTACCTGACTCTGTCCACCTCCCCAAGCAATCTTTGCCATTCTGGCTTCATTTTAATTTGATGTACAATGTTTCAGAATCCTTCTCTCAGGGTGGAGCCAAGATGACAGAGTAGAAACAGCACTTCCAAGGCACTCTCGCCCACACCACTTCAAAATCATGTAAAAGGGGGACTCTGAACAACCTCTGGAGCTCCAGCACCCATAGAACAACAGAGAGAAGCTAACCTCCCACTGAGGACAGCCCAGCAGCCCGGCAGGGAGTGGCCAGCAAAGAGTTCTGGGAGTGGTCAGCTCAGTGATCTGGGAGCCAAGCCCAGGCCCATGTGAGTCCCGGTTTTAGCCCCAGGGTGGCCAGGCCAGCAGCCAGCTGGAGGGACCCGAGAACACCAGCAGCTGTGGTGATTCGAGAACTATCAACACAGATATGCCTGGGACAAAGTGAGAGGGTAGTGCCCTATGGACTTTGGGACCAGTATTTGGGGAATGCATTGGCTTCTTTCCCTGGGGGCGAGGGGCTGCTGAGGAGACTCAGCACAGCTGCCATTTTGCAGTTCCAGTTGCAGCTTCAGCTCCTGGCCTGTGAACTGTAGGGGGAGCTAGTGATCAGTCTTGCAGGGTAATCGCTCTTGCTTTAACCTCCCTGGATCTGGATTTCAGTCTGGCATGGAGGTCTCAGGGTGGGTATCCAGCTTGCCAGAGCATGTGGAGGCTTCACAGAGGCCAGCCAACTAATACCTCCAGAAGTCGTGAAGACCCCAACGTTTGGGACAGAAGCTCCCCTGTTTGGTGGCAGAGTCCTACTGTGGCAACAAGCCCAAAAGTCAAGTAATTGAGTGCCAACATGCCTAGGCAAAAGAAACAAAATAAATAGAAAAATTCAACATTAGACTCCTATTTTGTGGGCAAAGAGGATGGAAGCATGGAACAGAAGGACTGTGAGGTCAGAACTCCTGCACCAAAAGCCCCAAATGAAAATATGAGCTGGTTACAGGCCATAGAGGACCTTAAGAAGGATTTTAAAAACCAAATAAGAGAACTGGAGGAAAAATTGGGAAGAGAAATGAGAAAGATGCACGAAAAGTATGAAATGAGAGTTAACAGCCTGACTGAGGAAAATAACACCTTAAAAATAGACTAACTCAAATGGTAAAGGAAACTGAAAAGGTCAATGAGGAGAAGAATGCCTTAAAAAGCCAAATTTGCAAGATGGAAAAAGAATCTCAAAAGCTCATTGAGGAGATTCATTCCTTCAGAGTTAGACTAGAGTAAATGGAAGCTAGTAACTTTATGAGAAATCAAGATGCTGTTAAAAAGATCCAAACAAATGAAAGAATACAAGGCAATGTGAAATATCTCATGGGAAAAACCACTGACCTGGAAAATAGATCCAGGAGAGATAATTTAAAAATTATTGAACTGCCTGAAAGCCATGATCAAAGAAAGAACCTAGAAATCACCCTTCAAGAAATTCTCAAGGAAAATTACCCTTATGTTTTAGACCCAGAAGGTGAAATAGAGGTTGAAAGAATCCACAAATCACTTCTTGAAAAAGGTCCCAAAAAGAAAACTCCTAGGAATATTATAGCCAGGTTCCAGAATTCCCAGATCAAGGAGAAAATACTTTAAGTAGCCAGGAAGAAACAATTCCAATATTGTGGAAAGACAATCAGAATAGCCCAGGACCTGGCAGCTTCTACACTGAGGGACTGAAGGGCCTGGAATATGATATTCCAGAGTTCAAAAGATCTGGGATTAAAACTGAGAATCACCTACCCAGCAAAACTGAGTATTTTGTTTCAGGGGAAAATATGGTCATTCAGTGGAATAGAGGACTTTCAAGCATTCTTAAGGAAAAAAAACAGAGTTGAATAGAAAATTTGACATTCAGACACAAGAAGCAAGAGATGCTTGAGAATGTAATCAGGGAAAACAAATCAAAAGGAACTTATCAAAGTTGAACTACTTTCATTCCTCCATGGAAAAACAATAACTGTTACTGATGAAACCTTCCTCATTATGAAAATAATTGAAGAAGGGTATATGGGCATATTAATACATATGTGAATGTGTGTATATATGTTTACAGGTATACATGGATAGAGGGCACAGTTTGAATTTGGTGGGAAGGGATGATACTTAAGGGGTGAAGTTGAGAGGTAAGAGAGGAATGTGACAAGAGAAGATGGGGAGAAACAGGGTGGGGTAAACTATCTCTTGTAGAAGAGGCAAGGGGAATTGGTTGCAGGGGAGGGGAAGAACAGGAAGGCAAAAAGGCAAAACCATATTCTCATTGAATTTGGCTCAGGGATAGAATGACATACACACTAAATGGGATATACCACCCTGCGGGAGAGTAGGGGGAAGGGGGATGAGAGGGGGGATGATGGAGGGGAGGGCATTCTGGGGGGAGGGGAGGTTGGAGGTACCCACTTTTGAAGAAGGACAGGATCCAAGTAGGGAATAGACCAGGTGATGGGGTGGGATGTGTGGGAGGGAAATATTAGCAGTCTTTTACTGTATATCTACTATGGTAGTGTTTTGCATAACTATACATGTATAACACATACTGAATTGCCTATTTTTCCAGAGGGTGTGGGTGACAAGGGAGAAAGGGAATGGATCTGGAATTCAAAGTTTTAAAATTAAATGTTTCAAATATATAAAAATACTATTATTAATACTATTTTGCATGTAATTGGGAGATAAGATGTGCAGCATGGGTGCACAGAGATGTACCTTGCCCTGATGGTAAAGTCGAAAGGGGTATGGGAGGAGATATGGGAGAGAGCAGATTGCATGAAGGGATATCTTGTGGGACTGCTATTCTAGGGTGATAGGTATAGGAAAAATGGGGAAAAATGTAACTCAAAATCTGGCAGAAATGAATGATGTAAACCAGAACTTAAAGCATTTGTTGAAAAAAAAAAGGTGATGGAGGAAAGAGTGTGCCCTTGTGACTTTGGCGGAAATATTTGTACTTCTATTCTTGTTAGATCTTCACAGTATATAGATAGATAGACACACACACATATTCATATATATCTGTGTATATGTATATATGGATTTGTGCATGTGTGCTGATATGTATATATATATATATATGTATATGCATGTATCCCTTTGCATAATAAACAAAAATTCAAATACAAAAAAAGAAAATATCTTCTTTAGCAAGCCATATCTTTAGTCACATGATTGAAGTATGTAGAGAATATAATATCCCTCAATGTTAATCATTTGTCTATTTTAAATATGCACTTGCTTTTGTCAAGCAAAAACATCCTCAGTGGTCATTGTCCTACACAATGTCTCCTATGTCTGCGTTAGGATTGCATATGATATAATAAAAGATGTGATCACAGAAATAACAGTTTAGCAATACCTTGATTATCAGTGTGAATGGAGATATAAAATAGGGATATATATATGTATATATATATACACATATATGTATATATATACATATATACATATACATATATATACATATATATACCTTTCAGAGGGGGGAAGGTGGGCAATTGGGGGTTAAGTGACTTGCCCAAGGTCACACAGCTGGTAAGTGTTGAGTGTCTGAGGCCATATTTGAACTTAGGTCCACCTGACTCCAGGGCTGGTGCTCTATTCACTGTGCCACCTAGCCGCCCCCAGGGATATATATTCTTACCAAAATGTCTTACTAATCAGACCTTACCAATAAGGTACTGGTCTGTCTCCCAATACTGTTGCATTTCTGCATATTCTCCCAATACTTTTGCATTCCCTCAGATCAAATTGTACTTATGTTTTGGAGGATATGTGTTGAGATCAGGACTTAAAAAAAGCACTATTAAACTTCTTATTAAATTAAAAAAAAAAGAATCCTTCTCTCTTTGATCAGTCAACATGAACTTGGGGAATACTGAATTTTGTTACTATTCACATTAGCTTCCCTTATGGGAAAGTAAATTGGACACAAACAAAATAAAACATAAAACAATGCTCTTATGAAGAAAATGGCAAGAATCTGAATATGTTCTATTTGTTGTGATTGCTTCCTTTTCCTCTAGATGGACCACATGATTGTGCATGCATGTGCATGTGTTTGTTTGTGTGTGTATAATTATAATTGTAGTTGTTTTAGTTTTAGTGCCCTAAAGTGATTCCCAAAAATCTCATGAATTATGTATTTTTTATTTTTGGTAAGGATACGGTAAATAATCAATAAGAGGACTCTGGACCTCATCCATTAATCCCTACTAGAGGTTTTCTTTTTTACAGAACTCTTGATATGATGCCTTGATAAAGAAGTGCAAATGTTATGTATATGGAGGAGAAACCTATTTGATCCTGCCCCCCTATAAAGAAAGAATCACCCGGTTCTCTGTGGCCATCTTTTCTTACCTTCCATTCCCTCCCTTCCCCTAAAGTGTAACTGGAGCTATGAAAGTGGCACATGAGGTGATCCTGAAAGAGAAGCAAGGATTGGAAGAGGTTACAGTAAGAAGTCCATTCCAGACATGTGGATGTAAATCTAGTACTTCTGAACTCTGAGGCTGATTTACTATCCAGTATACCACACATGGATTCAAATACATACAAACCAAGTCAAATCATGCCCCTCTGGAAATACAACTAGTGAATCACAATATAAATCTGATCTGATTATGGTTAACCTACACCATTGGCTTAAGTTCTATCCCCTTGATGCTATCAAGGAAAAGAGGCCATACTGCTTTGTGCATGCTTGTATCATTCATAACAAGTTCTAGGCCAGAAATGTTTGTTGTTTGTTTTTTCCTATGACCAGATGGCTGTCCTGAGGCATAGATAGGAAACACATTTACTAGTGTTAGACAGTACGCTATTTGTAGACTCCATGTGGCTTTCTTAATCTGGGCCAGCCCTTGATAATACTGTAAAACTAAGTAAAATTCTTTTTTTTAACCCTCCTTTTGGTACCTTCTTCCTTTCTTCTTGAGTCTCTTTTCTTATTCCCTTTTTCATTACCTTCTTGTGCCGTAACACTTTTTCTCATTATCTCCTTTTCCCAGCTAACAATGGTCTTAGTCCTGAGGAAGATTACAGGCTCCAAAATTTTTCTGACCTATCCTCCTTCCTCCTCCATAACTGAAATTTATTTTTCTTTCGCCCCATTTATTCAGTGCCCTCCGCTTTGACAGGGTCAGAGAGAATAGGTTCATGGACTCCATCTCCCATACTGTTGGAGCCAGGAAAGATATTTCTCAAAATGTTGTGGATCAATTAGCAATGTGTTGATGTCACCTGGCACATTCTGTTTAGGTGGGTACAGGTAGTTTAAAAAGTGCTATGAGGAAGTTTTAAAAAGCTTGGAGATGTAGATATATGGACAGCAACACAGATGATCACAAAAATGGAGTGAAAGCAAGTAGATACCTAAACTCCAACATCCAGCCTAGACTGCAAATGAGGTGAATTTGAGTGTTCATTTAGCCATGAGGAGGTGCCTTTCTCTAGCCTTCTGCTCTAGGATCAAACAGGAATATGATTTAGCATGTTGATTTTATCTCAACAGGAACAATGAATTGATCTAAACTTATCTCTCTCTTGCTTTGCTGGGAATGTGGAGGAAATAAGTGGGAAGGGGGATTGATTAGCACACATAAGGGGCTATGAAGAATGGTAGCCATTTTGTATATAGGTGAAAGAAATGTTGCTTATTACCAGTATCCTGCATTACTACTTCTGCTGGACCCTCCAAACTGACTGCCACTTCCACCTCCAGAAACTCTGGCAATTGTTGAGTTTGAACTTACTACATCTAGTTTCCTCCAGCCACCCCACCAGCCATCTTCCTTCTATGCAACCAAAAGACATCTTCCTTCCCTCCCATTTTACACTTGCTCTGGGAATGGTAATTAATTCAATCTTTGTTACTGCAAAGAAATAGCAATCAAATTTCCCCTCACTGCACACTTCCCTGGTCACTACACAGCTATGTTGTCTCCTCCTATTAGAATATAAGCCCCTTATTTTTTTGTATTATTTTTGTATTTCTAGTACTTAACATAGTGCCTGATGTATAATAAACTTAATAAATGGTTTTAAAATAATTCATTAATTCAATCATTGCTATTTATGTTGTTATTCTGTTTTAACTAATTGCCTTTTGTTTTTATTTTTAATTCATGTGTAATTTCATATAGTCTATCATAGATACAACTTGGTGGGGAACAGAGTCTTGGTCTAGAATGGATGATGAACTAAGCAATACTTTGAATTTAAGTTTAGCTAAAAGTAGTGCTACAAGTTTAATTTATACCTCTTCCACTGTTCCTATTTCTGTTAGTAACATTATTATCTTCCAGTCCCAGTTCCTATCCCAGGCTCAAAATCTTGAATTCAGTTTTTACTTTTATTTTTATCTTCCTCTTTATCTAATTTGTTATCAAATCATCTCATCCTGTCCTCATTCCTGCATTAGTAAATTTGCAAAAGCCTGCTGAAATGACTAAACTCCTACCCTCTTTACTTCATGTGTTAAAATATTTCTCTTGATTCAAAACTCAGCTCAGGTACCACCTACCTCCTTTGTATAGTCTACTCTGACCTTCCTCCTCCAATTTCTGACAGTATTTGTTTAGATCCTTTCTTTGTCATAATCATATTCTAGATTGGATGATAATTATATGTATATGGGTCATATTCCTTCAATAGTCTATAAGGTCTTTGAGGGCAAGAACTGTGAGGTTTTTCATCTGTGCATCCCCAACACCTCCTGCAGTAACTTGCACATAATAGATATTTCATAAATGCCTTTTAAATGAAGTGAATTAAATTTGATACTGAGATGATACTGGGATATTAATGGCTGATAATGACTTATTGCACCCTGCTCAAGGAACATCTGTGTTTTAATAAGCCCTCCCTCAAGGAGTAAATAATGATGAATCTCAGAGACTATGGAAAGCTGGTGGAAGAGATATTTCAGGAGGAGGGGAGGCTGCCAGTGGTGCCATATTTAAATTCTGTCTATGAATAAAATAAGGTCAACCCATTTTTTCCTTTCTACTAGAAGAGGACTGCAGTGACAGCAGAATATCTCCACTCATTTCTGAGAGCAGAACTGAATTCTATAGCTCCTTCTAACCCCCACTTCTTCCTCTGGGCAGCTGTTGCTTTTAAGGACTGGGAACATGTCTGCCAGGAAACTCGATCCTGAATTTCAGCGAGTGCAATTTCTCTAACTGGGGACGAGTACAGACCCAGGGAACTGGTCTCAGGAAAGTCCTGCCAAGAGTTCATGCTGTGATTCAAATTGAATAGTGTATCTATGGAAATATGCCATGCTCTACTTCTCTCCCCCATCCCCCTAGCTCTTTCACCTAAGGATTTATTTTCTTTTTTACAAACTGGCAAAGAAAGAAGGAGTTTTCGAAGAAGAGATTGCAAATAATATAGAAGGAAAGTGCTGAAAGGAGTGAAAACAAATCAATAATGCCAGAAAACTGGGATAATTGTGGCATATGGATACATTCATTTCCATTGGCAGTGTTGGTAATTATGCTTCCAAGAGCCAGATGAACAGATACTGTTTAGTTCTCTAGGTGTTAAGTGCAGAAAAACATTAAATTAGGATCTTGGATATAGTTTAAACATTTAGAGCTCAAAGGAACTGTAGAGGTCATTCCGCCCATTCCACCCAACATCCTCATATCTGAGTCTCGGAGAGGGAAAGAGACTGATTTCAGGGCATGAGATTATCCACTCAATAAAATGATCCTTTTATTTGTCCAAGACTTTGCTGTTTATGAGAATTTATATTTACAATATCATTTGATCCTTACAACAACCCCGAAGTAGGCAGAACAAATACTATAATCACCAGTTTATGGATGAGGAGATCAAAATCCAGAGGGGTTGAGTGATTTTCCCTCTTATACAGTCAGTGTACCAGTCACTCTCTCATTATGTTTTAAAGCTCTTTCCTGGGCCCTCAGAAAGGCGATGTGGTAAAGAGAAAAGCAAGCTGACTCTGGAGTACCTGGGTTCAAATATTTCTTCTGCAACTGTGAACTTGAGGCAAATCATTACAACTCTCTAAGTCTCTAATTTGGAAAATTAAGGTGCTGGACTAGATGAACTCTGATATCCTTCCCAGACCTAGAGCCATGACCCTTCCCTTCCTATACTCTCTCAGTGATCTCATTAACTAATATGGGTCCAATCCTTATTTCTATGCATGACCCTACTTAACCCTCATCTTTCTTCTAAGCTCCAGCCCCATAACTCAGCTTGGGAAAGAAATGCTCAGGAAGCAATGTAGAAAGAAATACATTCATTGTTGAACTCCATTGCCATTCATGATTGAAAACTATTGTCATACCTAGCTGTCCCAGGGGGCATCTCAAATGCATGTCTAAAGTAGAATTTGGATTCTTGCTCTTACCCTCACCTCTTCTCAAGTTCTGTTTCTGTTGAGGTCACCATCATCCTTTTTATCTCTTAGGTTTGAAAACTGAGTGACCCTCAACTTTTTCCTCTCCCTCATCCTACAATATCTAATTAATTGGAAAACTTTCTTCAATCTACTTTCATATCTGTTGTATTCATGCTCTTCTTTCCATTTACTAAGTCACTAACTTATTTTAGACCATAACCTCTTACCTAGATGGTTATAACATCCCCTTAATTTTTCTCCTGAACCCTAGAGGGCAGCCTCTCTGGTCCCTCCTACAGAGAGCTACCAAAATGATATGTTAAAGCACAGATACAACCATGCCACTTCCCTTCTTAAGAAACTTCAGTGGCTTCCTATTCCTTTGAGGATAAAGTACGAACTCCCATGTTTGACCTTTAATTCAATTATAATCTTTCTTTTTATATCTATTACCAGTTTCTTCCTTTCATATATTTTAATGTGCCATCCAAATTGTCTTACTTGGCCTTCACTGTATGCAATATCATGTCTTCATAGGCTATTCCTCATGTCTGAATAATATTCCTACTTATCTCCCCCTTGGCATCCCTTGGTTCCTGCACAGTTCAGTTTACTTGCCACCTCCCACATGAGATCTTTCTCCTCCATCTCCTCCTCCTCTACATCCTCATCCTCTACTCCTCTTTCTTTGTCTTCTTGCTCTTCCTCCTCATCCCCCTCTCCTCTTTCTTCTTCTTCTTCTTCTTCTTCTTCTTCTTCTTCTTCTTCTTCTTCTTCTTCTTCTTCTTCTTCTTCTTCTTCTCCTTCTTACTTTATTGTCATAGCATTAAAAAGTGTAAATTAATTTTTGTAGCATTGTCATTTTTATTATATTGGCATAGCCTAGCCATGAACACTGAATGTTCCTCCAGATATTTAGATTGCTTTTTTTAAAAATTTCTTTAAAGAACACTTGTAATAGAAGCTATATAAGTCTTTCGTTTGCTCAGGTAGGTTGATCTCCAGATAGTTTGGGCATTTTGTACTTATTTTGAATGGTACTTCTCTGTTATTGCTTCTTGTGTTTTTGTTATCACTATGTAGAAATGCTTTTGATTTTTAAGAATTTATTTTCCAGCCTGCAGCTTTGCTGAAGCTATCAATGATCTCACTTAGTATCTTTGCTGATTCCTTGGGATTTTCCAAGCAAACCATTATATCAACAGCAAGGGGGAAAAGTTTTATCTCTTCTTTATCTATCTTTATTCCTTTCTCTTGTCTTATAGTTGCTGTAATTCCCAGGACTATATCAAATAATACATAGTGGGGAGTGTCGGTATCCTTGCTTCAACTTTATATTTACTGGAAAAGATTCAAGTGTATCTCCATTACCTAAAATACTTTCTTTTAATTTTAGATAGATGCTCATTGTGATTTTTCTGTTTTCGAGAGACCTTTTGATATTTCCACTTCATTAGGTTTTTAAAAGTGCTGTACTTTGTCAAAGTTTTTTTCTGCAGCTCTTGAGATGATCATGTGGTTTTGCATGTTTTGATTTTTAGTATGATTATTTTCCTAATGTTGAATCCTGGTATAAATCCCACTTGGTCATAATGAATGATTTCATAGATAAATCACTGTATTCGGTTTCACATGATTTTATTTAAAATTATTTGAGTCAGTGTTCAATAATGATATTGACCTATAGTTTGTTTTGTTTTGTGTGTTTTTCTCTGCTTTAAAAACTAGGACTATATTTATCTCATAAAAGGACTCCAGCAGGGTGCTTTCCTTGTCAAATTTTAAAAGCAATTTGTGAAGTATTAGTACTAAGTACTTCTTAAAAGCTTAATAGAAGTTTTCTGTGAATTTATCAGGACCAGGAAGTTCCTTTACAGCTAGATCTATTTCCTATCCCACTCCTTCTTTTCCTTAATTCTTTGGCTTAGCACTAGCAGTTTTCATCTTTGCAGCACTGTTGCTTCAGAATTATGACTCATGGTAGACTTTTGCTCCTGAGAGAAATGACTATTAAGAATCAATGATTTGGGGAGATATAGAGTTTCCCCTTTTTTCTAAAATCCTGATTTTAAAAAGTTTAGTCTCTTGAAGGACACTGCAGATGATGAGATTGGATTAATTTTCTTGTTCAAATTCTACTCAGCTGGAGTAGCTTTTTTATTTCTCTCAGGCTTGGGTGGGGCATAAATTATTTAAATAGATTGCCCAAGGCTAGTGGAAACTTAGAAATGGATGATGTAATCAAAGTTCAGGTGAAGCCCCTGATTGTTATATTCATTCTCTCATTAATTGTTAATCATTCAAGACTGATTCCATACCTGGGGAACATCTACTCTTTGAAGGGCATATAAACTATGAGCCCCTCCACTATGATTGTCTTTCATCTAAGAGAGATGACCAAATGACCATCCTTTTATTAAAAAAAACTTGCTGACCTTATTAATAAAATGATTAAATTACTGAGAAATTATGTTTTTTGAACCTTTTTAATTGCCACACTTCTGAAGGATTCTGGAAACTCTGTCTGGATCCAGGGTATCCAAAGTACTGGAAAGAGGGATGGGGCTGGGATGTGAGGGAGAGTTTTGTTGTTACATTGTATAGCCTACTACTGGTAGCATATGGGAAGTGAAGGAGGGATGCTAAGTGTAAAATTGAAAATTGATGTTCCCCTTTATTTTGTTTTATTTTAATAAAGTTTAGTCAAATTCTTATGGATTAATTATCAATACACTGGTATTGTTGACCTACTCATTATGTGAGTTTGAGCTCCCTTAAGCCTGTAACTTCAGTTGCCTATTTCAAAATTTGGGGCAAATGAGTCAATCTGGTAGTTAGATATTTGACCACCTTGACACTTTTAAGAGAATATTAGTCATGGGATGATGGTCACCTGGAAGGGAACTGATGAAAGGAGCACCACCCAATAAGGAATGAATTGCATTTGTATAGTCACTGTGTAAATTCTCTAAAAAGTGTTGCTCTGACTTTCAGCCGCATCCTTGACTACTGAGTGGTCTTGGATCCAATTTATTGGTATGTACTAGACATACTAATAAACTGATAATGCTTGGAACTCATTTGCTCTTTATCACAGATTTTTATCATGACATAAGTGAGTTCATGGTCAAAAAGCATCAGTTCATAGGTTCTTGGTTGTTTTTGTTTGTTTGCTTTTTTAAGATTTTCTGTCCTAGACCATGGAGACAACTAAAACTGTGTCATCTTTTGTGCAGAATTTTTATTTTGGAGATGTTTAAGAGTTTCTAGGGATCAGAGCAAATGTCTAGTCCTCCATTTTGTTGCCATTCTGTTGAAGTAAAATGACTCTGTCCATTCTTCTCCAGCAGATTATCCCTTCTTTCACCCCCCACTCCCTCACTTATTTCTTCCAGTTTTCCCCAGTCTTCTGGTTGTTTCCCTACTGCTTTCAAAAATGTCTGTTCTCCCTTATTCTCAAAAAAAAAATTCACTTTATCTCTCTATCTGTCCCAGAAGCTATCATCCTATACCTCTCACTTCTATTGTGAAAGTGATTTGAATGTATTAAAGTACTACAAAAAGTAAAGTGTTATCAGTCTCTTACAAATTGTAATCTACAACTGCCTCAATATTGTCATTCTTTCATTGTTGCTGATCACAACCTGTTTCTGAGTGAGAGGTTTTCATGAGCTGCCACAAGGAAGCATAAACAAAGAACAAAGAAAATATTAAATATTCACTTCCTTATGAGCAATTGAAGAATCTCAGTGTGAAAAAGGATGCCAGATGCCATCCAACCTAGCCCATATCTGACTGAGAATCTCTTTTACAACATGCCAGGCAGGTGGTCATCCAGACTTTCTCTGGAGAACTCTAATGAAGGGGAATAACCTACCTCTAGAGGTAGACCATTTCACTCCAAAATAACACATCTGTAGAAGTTGTTTTTTTTTTTTTTTAACATCAAGGCAAAATTCACCTCACTTCCATGTGATGCTCCTAGTTTTACCCTCTACAGAAACAAAGAGCAAGTTTAGTAGCTTTCCCACAAGGGAGCCCCTCTAGTTATGAATGTCTCTGAACTTAACTAGATTGGTACTTGAATGAAAGAAACACCATCCATTATGGCACCTGTACTCAAACCTATTTTAGTTGTATAGAAACTACCAGAGCTTGTTTTCCATAAGCATAGTCTTTATGTCATGGGAAGTTTAGATTTTAATCGGGGATTATTACATATACTTCTTAAATTAAACTGAATTTTATTTGTTTTGATAATTTTGTAGATAATAAAATAATTGAGGTGGTCCTGAAGAAGAAAAAAATTGGGGTAGGAATAGGCTGTCTGAGCATACTTGGAAGATTAAAATAATTTATTTCTAGAATTTCAGGCTCAAAGGTCTTTGGAAAAGCTGAAAATTGCTTCCCTTAATCACATTTTTGCATTGGAGGCTCTATTAGACTGACAAAGAAGAGACATCTCAATGCTCAGAGAATGACAAAGAAAGTCAAAAGACTGAACATAATTGGATAAGTTATGTATTGATGTTCTCTGTGCCCAGGGCTGATTTGGATACCACTTGGTTGTCTTGATGATTTCTTACTGCAAATATATTTTGGCTTTGGCTCTGTCAAAAGACTACAATCAGGCCAAGAAGCATTATAATCATGTACATTTGCATAAAGTTAATTGGAAATGCGTTCTCTTTTTTCACTGAGATAGAAGCCATGACCAGTGCATACATTGTGCAGTGACCAACATGTAACAGACATAGGAAATTCAAGGGCACTCCTTTTGCTATATACTACCAGCTGCTTTGTCAAGGATATTTCAGAAATGTCTGGGACTTGAAAAGAAAACCACTCTTGTCTGGGAGCTAATTCATTATGGTTTACTTTCTTTATGAAAGGGTGAAAATAACTGAGAGATGACATGGTATGATGGATACTGATTAGCAATGTTACTCCTCTTCTACTGGTTTCTTAAATTTAAATGTCTCCCTTGGTTGCATTCTCTTTTCACTTTAATTTTATGGCTCTTGAAGAGAGAATAAGGTTTTGAATCCTGAGTCTAATGTTTTTGATGTATAACATAGGAAAAGTCACTTTTTCACCCTGGGCCTCAGTTTCCTCATCTGTAAAATAAAGAGGCTGAACTTGATAGCCTCTGAGGTCTCTTCTAATTCCAAATACTTTATTCTAGGGTCTAATAAAATGGATCAGAGTCTCACCTTTGCTGTTTCCTAGCTGTGTGACTTTGGCCAGATCATTATACCTCCCCTAACCACAATTTCCTCAATTATAAAATAAGAGGTTGAAATAGTTTCCAAGTTTCCTTCCAGTTGTAGCATCTTATCATTATAGGATAATTAAGTCCTAATTTCTTTTTTTTTTTTTTTGCTTTTTTTTTTTTTTGGAGGGGCAATTGGGGTTAAGCAACTTGTGTAAGGTCACATGGCTAGAGAGTGTTAAGTGTCTGAGGCTGAATTTGAACTCAGATCCTCCTGACTCCAGAGCCAGTGCTCTACTCACTGCACCACCTTGCGGCACCCAGTTAAGTCCTAATTTCAAATCCTGTCTCATGCAGTTTTCGGAAGGATCAAATAAAAAGTTTTGAAGTCTCTAAAGTCTATAAAGCACTATGGATATCTCCACTGCCAGGATTGTCCATCATGCTAGGATACATTTCATTTGATGTATTTACTCTTCCTGAAATGGTTTCTTCAGCTCTCACCATTTTCTCAATTTGCTAGTCATTGGTAAGGTGACCTTCATATGCAATCTCTTCTTGTAGTACTGATATGAGAGACTGGTGACTTCACAAAAACAATGCAATATTCATAAAAATGCTCAGTCTCCAAGTTTTATGCTAAGGCATTGGAAAATACACTGAATTTTGTATCAGGAAAAATGGGTTGTACCTCCACTACTTAATATCTAGGGTAGCTAGGTGGCATATTGGATATAGAGGACTGGACTTGGAGTCAGGAAGACTTCTTTCTAAATTCAAATCTGGCCATGGACAGTTATCAGTTATGTCACCCTGGCTAGCAAGTCATTTAATCCTGTTTGCCAGTTTCCTCATCTGTAAAGTTAGCTGGAGAAGGAAATGACAAACCATTCCATTATCATTGCCTAGAAAATCTTAAATGGGGTCGTGAAGAATCAGGCATTGATGGGGTCCTTGTGATGTATATATGTCTGTAGTATCAATCTATAACATCAGTTTGTAAGTGGGGTGCTTTGGGATCTATGTCTGTAAAATCAATTTTGAGGATCAATCAAATGTGAGGATCAAACTAGTAAAACCAGTCTGTAAGATCACATTTCCACCCCCCACCATCCTCAGAGCATTGACTCTTCCCCTTCCCCCTTCCAGCACTCTGCTCTGCTTGAAACAATAAGTTATGTAAATGTTATCTCCCTTAGAGTGGCCAGCCCCACCATAAATTCTTCAATACCTTATCTATAGGGTAACTCCTTAGTCAATTATATACCCACACTGTCTCTGATGACCTTGGTGGTTGGCAGACTGGGCACTCTTTAGTGAGGTATCAGGCCTAAAACCACACCTCCAGCTAGCCCCCCCTTGAGCTATTTCCCAGTGAATCATGGGCAATACACCTGCGAGGTCAGTTGATATTAAAAGTGCATGGTCCTTTGAGCACTGACCACTCCTTAACTCCTCCCTGATCCCACCCTTACTCACCTAGTTAGCATAATTGACACCTTAAAACTATGCCTTTGGCCTCTGCAAGTTTGCAGGTTCCATAAGAATCTAGCCTGCTGTCCTTGTGCAGCTTAACAATAAACTTTACAATTTTGGCTTCAAAGTTTGCTTGAGCTTGGTGAATTCCTTCCAGACTGGATGCCAGGGTGGGTCCATGGCAGAACCCCTTACCCTCCCCCCCTCCTTATCACCCTTCCCTCTTCAGCATGACTGAACATGCATGCATACTGACTACTTGTGTAATGTGAGGTAAGTCACTTAAATTTTCTAGACCTTTTTTTTAATATGAAAAATGTGAGCATCAAACTAGGAGACCTATATGACCCCTCTCAGCTTTAATCTATATTTCTATGTGCTTGCCTTCTGCACCTTACTCATAGAGCTATTACGTCTTGCCTGGTAACATACCTTGTAAGCTCTCCTTTTCTATAGGTTTTGTAGATGAGATTTCTCCAGAGCCAGACTTTTTTTCAGTATAGTGGGACTATACCTAAAAGTCCTTATTTTATGAACTTACAAATAAGCCTGACTACTATTTGGTTTGCATATGGCTGACTCATTGATTTTTATGAATATCTCCTGCCTGTGGTGTCCTCTGTTAGTTCACATTCATTGTCTTTGATGACATATCTCTGGTGTGGCACAAATACTAAATTATAAACAGGATGATGAACTAGGTGGAATGCATGAGCCTGAATATAAATATTTATCTTTCTTGTACATTTTTAAAGTGTTCTCTGCAGTCATAATCAAATCAAAAGTTTTTAAATGCTGTTTCAAAAAATCACAGTGTGTTTTAACTTTCTGCCTAAATATTTCTAAATTATGTCTTTGTGTTCTTTCCATTCAATGTAGCGAATATAGGACTATCTATTAAGTGTAAGAAGGTATATGGCACCAAAGCATAGCAAAAATGAATAAAGCTCCATTTTCCTGGGAATTTGACCTCAGACTACATAAAGGTAAGAGGCAGTGTAGTTGCTATAATGGAAAGAACACTGAATTTGAAGTCAGAAGTTGATAGATAACTAGACGCAGGAAGTCTTGAAGTTGAATCCTGTCTCTGACACTTAGGTACTGTATGACCCTGGGAAACTCATTTATCCTCCCTGAGGTTTAGGTTTTTCATTTTGTAAAATGGGGATGACATTAGCATTCCCTTTCATTGTGTTTTCTTGTGTATGTCTATTGTTTACACTTATGTAGGTAAATGTTGCTTCCCCCAGAGGAATGCAGGTAAAAGTTATTTCATTTTTGTCTTTGTATCTCTAGAGCCTAGCACAGCTCCTAGCATAGAGTACGTGACTAATAAGTGCTTATTACTTAATTGTTCATTAGTTCACGGGGTTGTTATGAGGATCCAAAGAAGTGTTGAATGTAGACTGCTTTGCAAGCCTTGAAGAACTATAGAAATGTGAACCATCACCACCAGCACCATCATCACCACCACCACCCCCACCACCACTACCACCACCACCACCACCACCACCATCACCACCACCACCACCACCACCACCACCACCATCATCACCACCACCATCACCACCATCACCACCACCACCACCACCACCACCACCACCACCATCACCATCACCACCACCATCACCACCACCACCACCATCACCATCACCACCACCATCAGCACCACCACCAACACCACCATCACCACCACCACCACCATCACCATCACCACCACCATCAGCACCACCACCACCATCACCATCACCACCACCACCACCACCACCATCACCACCATCACCACCACCATCACCACCACCACCACCACCACCACCACCACCACCATCACCACCACCATCACCATCACCACCACCATCACCACCACCATCACCACCACCATCATCATCATTATACACTGCCTGTGGAATTTACTATCCTTTTTATCATGGAATAATTACTCAATCCCAAGAACCTCAGTTTCCTCATCTGTAAAATGGAGATAATAATACCAGTAACACCTCACCTCCCCAGTTTATTGTGAGAAATAAATTAGCTAATCTATATAAAATACTTTTGAAACCCTAAATCCCTCTGTAAATATCAGCTATTATTATGAGAGCTAAGTAGGATGGATAGAGGAAGGGCAGAAATAGATGGATAAATGTCATAATATGTAAAAATGAAGTATTCGAGAGTCTGAATCACAGCGACATTCCTTAAGAATGGAATAGAGAGGAGTGGCTAGATGGTGCAGTGAATAGAGCATTGGCCCTGGAGTCATGTGACCTTGGGCAACTCACTTAACCCCAATTGCCTCTCCAAAAATAAAAAAAAAAAGAATGGAATAGAGAGGATAGTTTTAAAAGGATAATTTCTGAAGTTATAGTTAGCTTTTTGTGGGGCCCAGAGCCAGGATGTGAGCTGTAGCTGTGAAGCCCCACAGAAAAGACCCTGACCCCAGGGGATAGCCAAGGACAGAACAGTGCAACTTCTGGAATGCCAAGGGAAAAGTTATAACTATGATAGAAGCTTGTAAATTGAATTTCCAGCTGTCTCGTGGGTTAATTGTTAACAGACCAATCTGGATTGCACACACATTCTTCATAATTGTCCAAAATTGTCAAATGTGAAACTCAAGCTAATGGAAAATCTGCCAAAAGTCAGTTTTATATTAGCTTTTGGTGCTTTAACATTTGCAACTTCAGTTAAACATTTGTTTTTACAAACACATGTAACTTCAGTGAGACTGAATGATGTGGTTGAAGCTTTTTGGCTTATTGTTATATTAATTATCATCAATTCAGTGGATCTGAAAAATTAGTTTCCACTGGTTTTCATATAATTTGACATATTTGTACCCGTGGTTTGTGTCTGGGACTTTTACATTCATAATTCAGACTTGACACTAAGAGAGACTTTTACAAGAAAATTAGAACATGTAACAACTTACCAGACTTATGAATAGGCAAATAATTTATATATATTATTATATATTATATATTATATATATATATATATAAAAGATAGCAAAATTAGGTGTAAAACAGATATTTTCTATTATATTAGATTAAAATATTTTGAATAAATAAAAAAAATGTAACCAAGGTCAGAAAGAAAGAAGAAAATTGGGAAAAAAATTTATAGACAGTAAATTAGATAAAGTTCTCATATCTAAACTTTATAAAGAACTTTGAAAAAAATATGAGTCATTCTTTAATAGAAAAATGGTCCAAGGATATGAGCAGGCACTTTTCCAATGAGGAAATCAAAACAGTTTATAGTCATAAAAATGCCCTAACTTAAAAAATGAAAATTATAACAACCTTGTGGTATCATTTTACACCTACCAGAATTATATTCTGGAGGGCAAAGGGGTTAGGATTAAACACAAGAATCACCTACCCAGCAAAACTGAGTATAATCTTTTGGGGGAAAAATGAATATTCAGTGAAATAGAGGACTTTCAAGCATTTTTGATGAAAAGAACCAGAGCTGAATAGAAAATTTGACTTTCAAATACAAGACTCAAGAGAAACATGAAAAGGTAAACAGGAAAGAGGAATCATAAAGGATTTATTAAAGTTGAAATACTTAGATTCCTACATGAAAAGATGACATTTGTAACTCATAAGACCTTTCTAAATTTTAGGGAACAGAGAGAGAGAGAGAGAGAGAGAGAGAGAGAGAGAGAGAGAGAGAGAGAGAGAGAGAGAGAGCACAGGATGAGTTGAATATTAAGGGAAGATAAAATTAAGGAGTGAGAGGAATGTACTGGGAGAAGGAGTAAAGGGAGAGGCAGAATTTGGTAAATTATCTCACATAACAGAGGCAAGAAAAAGCTTTTACAGTGGAGGGGAGGAGGAGGGAGGTGAGAGGGAATTAGTGAACCTTATTCTCATCAGCTTTGGCTAAAGGAAGAAAAAACATACATACTCAATTGGGTATGGAAATCAATCTTACCCTACAGGAAAGTAGGGAAGAAGGGTATAATAAAGCAGGAGGATTATAGAAGGAAGGACAGATTTCAGAGTGGGTAATCAGAAGCTAATATTTTTGAGGAGGGATAGGGTGAAAAGAGAGAATAGAAAAATGGGGGGAGAGATAAAATGGAGGGAAATATAGTTAGTCTTTCACAACATGACTATTATGGAAGTATTTTGAATGACTATAGGTGTATAACCTTTATCAAACTACTTGCCTTCTCAGTGAAGGTGTATGGGTAGGGAAGAAGGGAGAGAATTTGGAAATCAAAGTTTAAAAAATGAATATTAAAATTATTTTAATGCAACTGGGTAATAAAATATATAGGCAATGGGGTATAGAAAACTATCTTGCCCTACAAGAAAATAGAGTGGAAGGGGATAAGAGAAGGGGGTGGTGGTGATAGAAGTGAGGGAGATTGGGGAAAGGGTTAATCAAAATGCATGCTGTCTTGGGTGGGGGAGGGGAGAGATTGGGAGTAAATTTGGAACTCAAAATCTGGAATTGTATATTGAAAACTAAAAATAAATTAATAAAAAATACTTTGAACTTATAAATTATTTTGAATAATATAAATACCCAAACTAACCATGAAGGACATATAAGGACTGCATTCAGAGAAAGAACTGATAAATAGAAGTATATATAAAATAGTTTTATACACACACACACATTTGTGTCTAATGATAGCCATATCTACAGTGGGGGGAAGGAAGAAAAAAAAAGAAATTTATATGATAATTTTGTTGTATATTTGAAAGCTGTAGCAAATTATACATAATAGATTTTCAGTTTCATGTCCAATCATCTTTTTTATTGTACTATCATATGGAAATGCTTGTTTTATTATGTAAATTAAAAATAAAATTTAATAATTAGAAAAAGTAATATTACATTACAGTATGCAACATTCTCTCAGTATTGTTCATTTTGCTCATTATTTTGTGCAAGACAATTCATATTTTTTTTTCAAAATTTTTAAAATTTATTTTTAGTTTTCAACATTCATTTCCACAAGATTTTGAGTTCCAAATTTTCTCCCCATCTCTCCCCCAGGCCCCACCTTAAGATGGCAAGCATAATGATTTCCATATTTTTCTAAGATCAGCCTGCTCCTCATTTCTCATAGTACAGTAGTATTCCATCACAATCACATACCACAAGTTCATTAACCATTCCCCAACTGATGGGCATCCCTGCAGTTTCCTATCCTTTTCCACCATAGAACTGATTCTAATAATAACTGACAATAATAATAATAGTGAAGTTTGTAAAGTACATTATATACATCATTTGAATCCCTAGAATTGAGTAAAATAGAGAATGGACATGGAGCCTGGCAGACCCAGGTTTGGAATACAGCAGACTTTTTATAAATGCTTTCTGTTTGATTGTCTTTTACAACAATTTTGTGAAGTGGATACTGCAGGTATCCCCATTTTACAGATGTAATAACTAAAGCTTAGTTTCCCCCATGGTGTTTAACTCTTAAAATATAATAAGGAACAGCAATTTGTTGAATAGATTCATGGACAGAGTTAAGAAGAACTGGAACTAAACTTCATCTTAAATATTCACTAGATGTGTAATTATAGTCAAGATAACTCCCTCTGACATCAGATGACTTGGGTTTACAGCCTGACTTTGGTACTTTTTGCATGTCTGACCTCTCTTAGCCTCAGTTTCCTTATCTGTAAAATGAGTCAAGCTTGATCATGTCTAAGGTCCTTTCCCATTCTAAAACTATTATTCTATGATCCTACTAGTTTATTATCTTACTGAAACAAGCTATAATTTCAAAATCTTACTTTCCTAGATCTACAGAGGAAAAATCATATCAATAGTATTTTAAATACTCTCAAAAAAGTGAATACTTGCAAAACAATGTCCAGGGCCAAATCCTGCAAGATGCCAGGTTGGCTTTTGGGCACTGCTCATAACTGCCATTCAGAAGTCTGCCAAAGTGCTGCAGCTGGAAATCTTTGCTCCACTCCCAAGCTTTGTCAGGTAGCAGAAGGCAGGAGAAATGTTTACTTGGCACGAGTCTTGTGTAGACTTGAAAAGCATTCTCCTTGGGTCAGCTGTTGACTGCTGTTCTCTTAATTATCTTAATGAGACTCCTCAGACATATGCAACTTCACTCACTGTCTAGAAGGGAAATGGAATACATGTGGTTTTCCTCTGACAAAAGGCTTTTGAAAAGAAATTCATCATCTTTGATGGTTAAGGAGAGGGTCCCCACTTCTCTTTTGTGGAAGATTTGTATGTCTGGGCATTTACGATTGGCTGTCACATTCTTGGGCTTGTTTTTCTTGGTGATTTCAAGGCTGGAGGTTTCACAACAAAAAGACTGTGGAAACCAAAGTTTATTAGTCGTTAATTAGTTGCACTGAAATATTTAAGAGTTAATGCAAGTGTGTGTGTGTGTGTGTGTGTGTGTGTGTGCGCGCGTGTGTTTGTGCATGGGTGTGTGTGGGTGTGTATTGGTGTTTGGGTGGGTGGATGGGTATGAGTGTGTTTGTCTGAACCTACAGTCATTGTAGAGTGATAGAGGTTATGGGCCTGCTATCTTCTGTTATGGTCAGAACACAGTTGGAGTATCAGACTCTGGTCTGGGTGTCCCATTTTAGGAAGGACATTGGTAAGTTGGAGCATATAAAAGTAGAAGGGCTAAGATACTGAAAACACTGGGAACTATATCATAGGGAGTTTCTGTTGAAGGGCCTAAGAATGTTTAGCCTAGAAAAAGGGACACACAGGAGGTAGTTATGTGATGATTTCCAATGTTTCCTTGTTATCTTCTAAGCACTCTCTCTCCCTTTCTCCCTCTCTCTCTCTCTCTCTCTCTCTCTCTCTCTCTCTGTCTCTACCTCTCTACCTCTCTCCCTCTCCACACACCTTAATATCGAAATAAAAGCCTTTACCATCTAGCTTTATCCTATCTTTCCCTGCTTTTCTTTTGGATTTGTTCTATGTTCTAATCAAATTGTACTAGATTGTTATTTTCTGGTTGTATCCTGACCTTTTCATCCTCCATTTACACATACTTCCTTCTATAGTTGGGAGATCCTAGACATCTTTTCTCTGAACCCTCTGAAATAAAAAATTTGACAACCTAGCCTGGGTAGGTTGAAGACCTCAGTCCATGCCGAGGTCTTCTCTATTTCTCTGTGCTATTATAGCATAGGCACTTCCTGTTATAAAATCATAGAATATCATTGTTGGAAGAAACTTCAGACATCATTAAAAGATCCTGTCATGGTATAGATGATTAAACTGACGTTCGGAGAAAGGACTCATTCAGGGTCCTACTGTGTGTTAGTAACAGGATCTGGGCTAAAACCTGCATCTTGTGATTCTAAGACCCCTTATTCATGTCATCATCACACTATTTCACCATAAGATGCATGAGTTTCATACCACCAATAAAACAAGAAACTTAATGCAACATTAAAACAGTAAAACTATATTATTAGCTTTTTAATTTTTGAAAACAGAATTAAATGGGAAGACCTGTAAACAGAAAGATTGCCAATTAGTCACTTAATCCAAGCCATTTCAAGTATCCAGAAGGAATTATGTGCTGGATTTAGAAGAATCACAACTAACTGCATGGGATTAAAAAACAATGTCTGGCTTTCCCTTGGCTGGCCGCGCGGAGCCCGCACGATGCCCGGAGTCACGGTGAAGGACGTGAACCAGCAGGAGTTCGTGCGGGCCCTGGCCGCCTTCCTGAAAAAGTCAGGGAAGCTGAAAGTCCCCGAATGGGTGGACACGGTCAAGCTTGCCAAGCACAAGGAGCTGGCGCCCTACGATGAGAACTGGTTCTACACACGGGCGGCCTCCACCGCCCGGCACCTGTATCTCCGCGGTGGCGCAGGCGTGGGCTCCATGACCAAGATCTACGGGGGGCGCCAGCGCAACGGGGTCATGCCCAGCCACTTCAGCCGGGGCTCCAAGAGCGTGGCCCGGAGGGTCCTGCAAGCCCTGGAGGGTCTCGAGATGGTGGAGAAGGACCAGGACGGCGGCCGGAAACTGACACCTCAGGGACAGAGAGACCTGGACAGAATTGCCGGACAGGTGGCAGCTGCCAACAAAAAACATTAGGACAAACCACACCAGATTCATTAATAAATTGCCTTGTTCTTAAAAAAAAACAAAAAAACAAAAAACAAAAAAAAAAAAACAATGTCTGGCAAAATCTTTATGATTTTTAAACCCTAGAACTCTAATCCTTAAAACACTAGTCATCACCCCTTCCCACCAGTCTCTGTGGCTTGAAAGGGCATTGAATTTGGAAACAAATAACTTGGTTTGACTCCTATAGATTATTTAGCCTCACTGGACCTCACTTTTTCTAACTATGAAATTACAGATGTGCATTAGATGATCTCTAGATTTTTTCCCAACTTAAAATTCTATGTATTATAAAGTACTTTCTTTTTCCAAATAATGTGAAGTGATTCAAATTCTTAATACCTCTGTGTTCCTATTGAAAACAACTAAGAACTTGGCAAAAGTCATGGATTTGGAAATTGTCTACTTAAAATGGGTTAGTACTTCAGCTAAGAATAGAGGGGGCAGCAAAAGAAAACTTTTTTTTCTGTTTCCATTAACATGCTTCAATTTTTTGCCTCCTCCGAGGTTGTTGCCTACTCAACAGTGGCCTCACAGAGGAGACAATTAACCCAGCTTCTGAAGCCATGAAATGAGATTTTAAAAACTCCTTCAATAATTAATAACATTTAGTTTGACATGGAAAAACCAATTGATTCATCTCAAAGTCTTTGATCATTAGTTTTGAAGTGAAATAGAGGATCAATAAAAAGACAAGAAAAATTGAGACCCAGAACTTAAGTGAAGTCGTATTATCAAAGAAAGGATATTTTCTGGGTTTCAGTGTTCCTATTCCCCACATTCATACAATGTTCACTCTTTGTTCTGTTTATTGAAAGCAAAAACCCTGGGGTGATATGTAGATAGATCTTAGCCAAAAAGAAATACTACCAACTAATTTAATTAGTTCTGTCTGAGAAGAATAATTTTCCATAGCAGAAGAATTTTGTTAGGGAAGAGTCATGCTATTTCCCTATGTGAATATATAGACATATAAAATAATTTTACTTTGCTTTCCACATCCCACAAAAAGAGGTAGCTATGGAAGAAACATGGTAACCTATGCTTACTAAGTAGGTATAATGAGAATTTTCTTCCTTTTGGAAGTTATTTCTGACCTTCAATTTGGGCTCTGCAAGGGGAAATCTCAGACAAACACAGAGAGAAATATTTTTTAATTCCTAACTCCTCATCCGTATTCATAACCCAGAAATCATGGTGGACTACAAGCAGCTTTTATTCATTGTTTATTGATTGTTTAAGACCATGTATCTAAGACATCTTAAAATATGACCTTAACTATAAGTGTGTGTATGCATGTGTATATTAAGCAAATCTATGATGGCATATAGAACTCTCCTTCTGGGAATTCCCTCTACAGAGGCTGAAACTCTGCCCCAACTTAGGACTTAGTCCTAAGGAGTGACAGGGGTACATAGAGTATAAGTGACTTGCGTTTATAGTCACCTAGTGATGGGATTTGAACCACTTCTCCCTGATACCATGTCCAGAACTATTTATTATATTGCTCAGTCAATAAAAATAACCATAATGATGATGATGATGATGATAAATAACTGACATTTCTGTAGCACTTTAAAGTTAAGTAAAGCACTCTACACGCCCAATTTATAGATAAATAAACTGAAAGGAAGAATATTTATGTCTCATCTGCTCATTAAAGGCTCAGTTTTATTAGTTCATAAACTGGAATGCTCAGCTTTTTTTTTCCTTTTGTATATATCACAATTGGCAATTCTATTAGAGAAGAAAAATATCTTTTTCCCCCCCTTTGGCCTTTGCAGAATAAATCTACAAAGATAAAATTGATGCAAGACCACTTATTACATGACAAATGCTTCCTAAAAATAATAGGTTACTACATTTTTATGAGGCTAGCTGTAGTAAGATTCACTTTTGAGAAATGATATGAGAAGAGAGAGTCATCTGAAACTGCTGGCATTCATTTCCTTTAATGTTCTGGGAAATCTCCCTCTCCTTTTGCCTAGAGGAATTTGTTTTTATCACTTCTAACTTTATAGTTTTCAACAAGAACTAATACAATTATTACTCTCCTAGGATGCCATAATTCTTTATCATTAAATAAGAATGAAATAGTGAATAATTACAACTTGTAGGCTCTAAAATAGTATGGACACAGTCACTGCTGCTTTGACCTGTCTTAGATTCTGGATTCTGAACTTGAAGACTGAGCATTGACCATAAAAAGCTACCTGAATTCTAACAGAACTCTCTCCATGCTCCACTCCCCCCAACCTGCCCCAATATAATTACATTTTTCTCCAAATATATTTAAATGAATATATGTAGTACAATTACTGATGCTAACCTTCACATTTTGCAGAGCCTCAGGAAAGGTGGTAAATTGTGATTTTATACTCCTAGGGCAAACTTGCCTTTTATTCCAATTATCTTTTGATACAATAGCATTACAATATCCTATAATGAATGTGACTTTTTTGGTCTTATTTCTAGAAGATGTAGGTCTTCTTAGAACTGGTCCACTTCAGATTTTTCAGCTTCAATGGCTGGAGCACAGACTTGTATTACTGTAACACTGAACAGTTTGACTTGGGTTTGAAAAGATATGATTCTGTCATTTTTGAGATTATACCAAGTACTGTTTTTCTCGCCCTTTTATTGACTATGAGGACCAATCCGTATCTTCTACAGGATTCTTGCTCACAGTATTATATGCAATGATCATCTGAATTAATTTATCCATTCCTATACATATAAATTCACTGACACTATTAGTCTTTCCATCTCCTGTTTCACCACATGATCCATTGGATCATAGATCTCACATTCCAAGATTCTATGCCACATTGATCATTATAGCATCTGACTTTTCTTTTGTCACCAGATTCCTCTGCAGTTGAGCTTCCTTTCAGCTTTGACCCAGTCACTTTTTGAAGTTATTGTAGTTGTCCTCTGCTCCTCCCCAGTAGAGTATCGGACACCTTCCAACCTGAGGGTTCAAGCTTCAATGTCATCTCTTTTATAATTTTTGTACTGTCCATAGGGTTTTCTTGGCAAAGGCAATGGAGCAGCTTGCCATTTGCTTCTCCAGTGGAAGTGTGAATTAAGGCTGCCAGGAGAAACATCAACAACATCAGATTGGTAGATAATACAGGAAGCGAAGAGAAATGAAGAAGCCCCTCAATGAGGCTGAAAGAGAAGAGTGTATAAGCTAGCTTGAAGCTTAGCTTTCAAGACAAGACAAGACCTAAGATGTTGGCTACTGGTCTCACCACTTCCTGGAAAGCAGGAGAAATGGAAGCAGCGTCAGATTTTATATTCTTGGGCTCAAAGATCAGTGCCGATGGTAACTGCAGCCATGAAATAAAAAAATGCTTACTCCTTGGAAGGAAAGCCATGTCAAATCTGGACAGCATTCTAATAAGCAGACGTGACCTCTCTTTGTCTGAATAGTCAAAGCCATGGTTTTTGCAGTAGCCATGTACGGCTGTGAGAGATGGACTATAAAGAAAATTGAGTTAATACTGTTGAATTGTAGTGCTGGAGAAGAAATCGGAGAGTCTCTTGGACAGCAAAGGGATCAAATAAATACTTTATCAATATACTTGATATAAAATACTTAAATTAAAATACTTTGATAAATTAATCTAAGTTATTCATTGGAAGGTCAAATACTGAAGCTGGAGCTTGAATACTTTGACCACCTAATGAGATGGGACTCACTGCAAAAGACCCTGATGTTAGAAAAGATTGAAGGCAAGAGGAGAAGGAGACAGCAGAGGGTGAAAGGGATAGATGATATCATAGAAACAATGAAAATTAATTTGAACAGACTATAAGAGAGAATGGAGGATAAAAGGGCCTGCTGTGCTATTGGCCATGGAGTCACAAAAAGTTGGACATAATTGATCAACTGAACAGTAACAATGAAATTGTGATTTTGGTTTAAGAATGAAAAGACGATTTTTTTTCCTCTATCAAATATAACATTGAGAAAGTATTCTTACAACTCAAGAAGTTTTTCTGGCTTGATACAACCTGTTCTCTATTTTGTTCATATCCCTACCTACTAATGCTGACCTGAACATTTCTTTAGATACCGAATCCCTTGCGATGACCATATAACAGGCAGTGTTTGTCAATGAAGGGAAGCATCAAATGGCAGGTAGGAGTAGATGTGGAAGGAGAAAACCTGGCTTCATGCCTAGCCTATAGCTCATGACAGCTATGGGGACATGAACAAATTGTTAACCTCTTAGTGCCTCAAGCAACCTTCTAAGACAAAGTTATAATCCTGTTGCAAAGCTGCATTAGTGGAAGGACACACGGTTCTATTACTATGGTAGTAACTTGATCTTCCCCAGGACATGGCACTTGGTGGGGTATAATAAGAAACAAACAGCTGTTACATAGATTTCCATGGAGATGGGAAAAAAATCTAAAAATCACTCATTTCCTGATCAGGGGTATAAGGAGTACAATTATAGAAAAGGATGAAGAAAGATTTCAGGATAAGTATTATTCTTAGGAGGGATGGGAAAGGGTTATTTTCTTTTTTTCTTTCTTATTTTTTTGTTTTGTTTTTGGAGGGGGAAAGGCAGCGCAATTGGGGTTAAGTGACTTGCCCAGGGTCAGATAGCTAGTAAGTGTTAAATGTCTGAGGCCAGGTTTGAGCTCAGGTCCTCCTGACTCCAGGGCCAGTGCTCTTTTCACTGTGCCACCTAGTTGACCCAAAGGGAATTTTTTATGAGAATCAAGGTGTAGTGGACCCAGACTCTATTTCTTTGGATATTTTTCTCAAACTATTAGCTAAAACCTCTCATTCTTTTTTTATTTCTAACTACTGAATTTAGTTACTAGTCATAGGACTAACCTGAGATTAAATCTTGGGACAAAATGGAATTTTTTCATAGCTATTTTGTAACTTACTGCCGCTACTCTCCACAAAAGTCACAAAACTAGTAAGTGTGAGTGAGGCCTTAGGTCTCACTACTACTGCCAAGTCTCATATTCTATCTACTATGCCATCAAGCTGATTCTATTTATCTATACTATTGATATCTATATGTATTTTATGCATATGCATATGATGACACCTAGGTCATCAGATGTTGAAGTTCCTTCTTTCATTCAAGGTCCAACTCAAGTGACATCTTCTCCAAGATCCTTTCCCAGTTGTTCTCATCCTCCATGCCCTCCTGTTCTAAGATGAAAGATCCCTCATATGTATCGATTTGGACATTGATCTAGGAGTATTAGGGTAGAAGACCTTGGTTCTAGCATTGTCATTTATCTATCATGTGATCTTAATGCTTCTGGGTCTCTGTTTCTTCACCAATCAATTACTAGTACTCTAAGAATTTGATAGAGGGGAAAACCAGATTGAATTAATGCATTTTTGCTGTTATCTTTGTTTATACCATAATTATTATGTCATAAAACTATCTCTCATTAATGTCATAAATATAAAATGAAATTAAACTTTGAAAAATTTTATTGCTTTAGCTTTATAGTGTTCCTTTTTGTTATTATAGTAATTTTGGATTAGATTTTTATCAGTATTAATATCACTATATAGTGAGAAGCCACAAGAGAAGATCAGTTCAAATAGTCTCCTCCTCCACATTAAGTGATTTCATTACAAATATTTAGTTTGCCTAGTCTGAGGTCCTAAAGGACATTTAGCTTTGTTCAGATAATGAACTTCTGAAGTCAGTAAACTGAAGTGAAGATAGGGACACAGAACACAGACACATTGAATGCTAGAGCTGAGGGAGCTCATCAAGACAATGAAGGCCATGGCTTTTATTTCACAGAAAGGAAAACTAAGGCACGGAGTTTGGAAGTTACTTCTGGGCATGTTGTAGACAGATCGTGAGACCATCTTAGATACTAACATACTAAGATTTGCTGAAATCGTTAAAAATGTAATTAGAGGACAAATGCATTGTAGGAATTAAAGGCAATATGATGACGTGGAAAAAGCAGTGGTTTTAAAGAAAAGAATACGCCTTTGCTCTGGTACTGATCATGTGTATGACCTTGGAAAAGTTCCTTCCCCTCCTTAGGCCCTGGTTTCATCACTTGTAAAGTAGTGATAACATCCAAGTTCTTGTAAGCAAAGGATTCTGTGAAAATAAAATGTGAAAATGCCTTTTTAACATAAAAGTCTCATACAATTCTCAGATATCATCATCATTATCATCATCATTTGTATATTAAACATAGTCTTAGAAAATAAATCAAAATTAACCTATAAAGAAGCCATGCACCAGACTTCATAATTAATTATATTTTATCCAGTGCCATTGTCTTTGAATGCTTCTTATATCTTTCCCCTTTTCACCTTCAGTATACTGCAATACCATGATACATGCATGTTGGCAGTTTCCAGAAAGCCAGCCTTGCCACTGGTGGCATTCTACCCATAGATCTTAAACTATTTACTTTAAAACTGATCTGAATAGTACAGTTACTTAGATCCTGGTGTTATTAAGTTCCAAATCTCAGTTAAATTAAAGAAACGTAGATTTTAGAGCTGGGAAAAAATTCATAGATCATATACTCTAATCTCAGTTTAAGGATGAGGAAATAGACACAGAGGAGGCAAATAACTTACCAAGGTGACAAAACAGTTATTTATAGGCTAGGAAAAATTCTTCTTCAGTCAGAATTCTCCTATGAATGCATATGCTTTTGGTTACAAGGAGAACACAGAGAGGAAGTATGGATGACTCAGTTCCACTACCAGATAATTAAGCACTCAAGTCTTACTGAAGGTAAGTTGGGAACACTTTCTTCTAGCAAAAAAAAATGTCATCATGAGCCTCAGGATATTATTTTGCTATCTTTTCGATCAGTGACCTGAGGCATAGACCACACAAAGAGTATTTCTCTTATGCTTCCAAGGTGTCCTGAAGGGCTAGATTCCTTATCTTATGTGTAAGAGGTACTTCAGGGACTATGAATTTTGAGTAAGACTAAAACCATGATGCTTTCTATGTTTCAAGCCTTTCTCTGTGGCTCTTTACAAAGCAGAAATATTTGCTTTCCGATCTCTGCCAGGAATCTGTTTGTTCCGGATGGCTTATAGTGGTGCAGATTTTCAGAGGGAGTCATGAAGAACAGTTAAGGAAACAAAAAGCTACCCCATTGTTTGCTGATGTAATAATAAGAAGAAACCCTATCTGTCTGAAGAAAAGAGACATTGTCCTTAGACAGTGTCAACCTTGATCCACTAGCATTCTCAGAAGGCAGCCAGAGGTGGCAGAATCCATGGTTATGGAAATATAATAAAAAGGAAAAAAAAGGATTGTCACAAGCCAGAAAACTAATATAATTCACACCAAATACAAAGGCCTAATATTAAGACAGTATGAGAAAAAGGTTTGAATTCCAGTTAATTTTACTTGAATATGGGACCTTTGGAAAGCTAGAGAAAAGGGTCATACTGGTGTTCACCTAAACAGTGAATAGGACAGAAGTTAAGCCATACTTCCTAAAAGGCATAGTGATTTAAGTGTTGAATATTTACAACTTATTAGCTCCAAGTTTCAGCCTATCCTTGTTTTATTTATTTATTTATTTATTTATTTTTGCAATGCTTTACTAACTTCTGGTTTACATCATTCATTTCCACCAGATTTTGAGTTACAATTTTCCCCATTTTTTCCCTACCCACCATCCCAGAATAGCAGTCCCACTAGATATTCCATCATCCAATCTGCTCTCTCCCATATCTTCTCCCATACCCCCTTCGACTTTGCCATTAGGGCAAGGTGAATCTCTGAGCCTGAACATCTTCTCTCCCAATTACATGCAAAATAGTATTAATAATAGTATTTATATACATTTGAAACATTTAATTTTAAGACTTTGAATTTCAGATCCATTCCCTTCCTTGCTTGTTACCCACTCCCTCTGGGAAGATAAGCAATTCAGTATGTGTTGCATATGTATAGCTATGCAAAACATTACCATAGTAGATATATTGTTAAAGACTGCTTATATTTCCCTCCCACCCATACCACCCCCAACCTGGTCCATTCCCTACTTGATCCTGTCCCTCTTAGATAGTGGGTACTTCCAACCTTCCCTCCCCCTAGACTGCCCTCCCCTCCATCACCCCCCCTCCCATCTCCTTTTCCCCTACTCCCCTGCAGGGTGAGATATCCCATTTAGTATGTATGTCATTCTCTCCCTGAGGCAAATTCAATGAGAATAAGGTTTTGCCTTTTTCCCTTCCTGTTCTTCCCTTCCCCTGCAGCCACTTCCCCTTGCTTCTTTTACATGAGATAGTTTACCCTACCCTGTCTCTCCCCATCTCCTCTTGTCACTTTCCTCTCTCATCATAACTTCACCCCTTAAATATCATCCCTTTCCATCAAATTCAACCTGTGCCCTCTATCCATGTATACCTGTAAACATATATACACACATTCACTTATGTATTCATATGACCATACACCCTTCTTCCATTATTTTCATACTGAGAAAGATTTCATCAGTTGCAGTTATTGTTTTTCCATATAGGAATTTAAATAGTTCAACTTTGATAAGTTCCTTTTAATTTCTTTTCCCTGATTACCTTCTCAGGCATCTCTTTCTTCTTGCAAATGGGTGTCAGATTTTCTATTCAACTCTGGTTTTTTTCTCAAGAATGCTTGAAAGTCCTCTATTCCACTGAATGACCATATTTTCCTCTGAAACAAGATACTCAGTTTTGCTGGGTAGGTGACTCTTGGCTTCAATCCCAGCTCTTTTTCCCTCTGGAATATCATATTCCATGCCCTTCAATCCCTCAGTTTAGAAGGTGCCAGGTCCTGGGCTATTCTGATTGTGTTTCCACAATATTGGAATTGTTACTTCCTGGCTACTGGTAGTATTTCCTCCTTGATCTGGGAACTCTGGAACCTGGCTATAATATTCCTAGGAATTTTCTTTTTGGGATCTTTTTCAGGAGGAGATAGGTAGATTCTTTCAACCTCTATTTCCCCCTCTGGGTCTAAAACATCAGGGCAATTTTCCTTGAGAATTTCTTGAAGGGTGATTTCTAGATTCTTTCTTTGATCATGACTTTCAGGTAGTCCAATAATTTTTAAAATTATCTCTCCTGGATCTATTTTCCAGGTCACTGGTTTTTCCCATGAGATATTTCACATTGCCTTCTATTCTTTCATTCGTTTGTATCTGTTTAACAGCATCTTGATTTCTCATAAGGTCATTAGCTTCCATTTGCTCCAGTCTAACTCTGAAGAAATGAATCTCCTCAGTGAGCTTTTGAGATTCTTTTTCCATCTGGCAAATTCTGCTTTTTAAGGCATTCTTCTCCTCATTGCCTTTCTGAGCCTCTTTTGCCATTTGACTTAGTCTATTTCTTAAGGTGTTATTTTCCTCAGTCAAACTGTTGACTCTTAGTTCATACTTTTCTTGCATCTTTCTCATTTCTCTTCCCAATTTTCCCCCCACTTCTCTTATCTGCTTCTTAAGGTCCTCTATGGCCTGTAGCCAGCTTGTATTTTCATTTGGGGCTTTTGGTGCAGGAGTTCTGACCTCACAGTCCTCCTCCTGTTCCATGATTTTATCCTCTTTGCCCCCAAAATAGGAGTCTAAAGTTCCATTTTCCTGTTTATTTTGTTTCCTTTGCCTAGGCATATTGCCACTTAATTACTTGATTTTGGGGCTTTTTGCCACAGTAGGACTCTGCCACCAGACAGGAGAGCTTCTGTCCCAAACGAGGGGTCTTCACAACTTCTGGAGGTTGGGTGGCCTCTGTAAAGTCTCTACCCACTCTGGCAAATTGCATACCCACCCCAGACCTCCCACCAAGACCACAATCCAGATCCAAGCATGTTAAAGCAAGAGCGATTAACCCACAGACTGATTGCTGGATTTCTCTACAGTTCTCAGACCAGGAGCTGGAGCTGCCACTGATGCTGCAAAATGGCCTCTGTGCCGCATTTCCTCAGCAGCTTTTCGTCCCCAGGGGAGGAAGACAACGAGTTCCCCAAGTACTGGTCCCAAAGTCCATAGGGCACTAACCTCTCACTTTGTCCTAGGCATATCTGTGCTGATAATTCTGGAATCACCACAGCTGCTGGTGTTCTGGGGTCCCTCCAGCCGGCTGCTGGCCTGGCCACCCTGGGGCTAACGCCAGGGCTCACACGGGCCTGGGCTTGGCTCCCAGAGCACTGTGCTGTTGGTTCCCAACACACTGTGCTCCGCTCTCAGAGTGCTGCACTGACTGCTCCCTGAAGGGGTGCTGGGCTGTCCTCAGCAGGAGGTTAGCTTCTCTGTGTTGTTCTGTGGATGCTGGGGCTCCAGAAGTTGTTCGGATTCCCCTTTTACATTGTTTAGAAGTGTTGTGGGGCAGAGGACCTTGGAAGTGCTGTTTCTACTCCGCCATCTTGGCTCTGCCCCCTACATAGCCTATCTTTGTTTTAGTAAATTAAAAAAAAATAATCAAATGGTGTTAGACTATCTAGTTCATTTGAATCTGGAGTTCCTAGCTCCTTGAAGACAGAAACTATTGAGATTTTCTCTTTGCATTTTCACTACCTAACATATATAGAGCCTTGTATATTATCCATTTGTTATTTTTTTCTTCAGCTTGTGATTTCATTAGTACAGGGATATCTTGGTGAGATAAATCCCTCAACCAATACAGATTCTCAAACATTTATTAGCCACATAACTCTGAACAGCATACTTGACCTCTGTAAGCCTCAGTTCCTTCATCTGTATAATGGGGATAATAATAGCATTTCTCAACCCAGGAGGTTATGAGGATCAAATGAGATACTATTTATAAAGTTATTTGAAAACCTTGAAGTGCTACATAAATGCTAGTAATGGCAATGATGATACGGATACGATTGTGGTGATGATGATCACAATGATGATGATGATTATGATGGAGGTTGAATTCTTAGAAGGTTGCTCCTGTCATTGGCAGGTTGTTACTTGCCTGGGATAACATGACTAGTAAATGACACAGGTGGTACTTGGACCCTGCTTATGCTGTTAACCAACTATTCTTTTACATTAAACCTATGCCCTATCCCCAGAGATAACTGCAGAGATTTTCTCTTTTCTTATACATGTACACGTTCTTATCCTTCAGTAGAATGAAGTTTCTTGAGGACAGAGACGATTTCTTTTCTTTATCTTTGTAGTTGCAGTACCTAAATTAGTATCTACTCAATATCTACTCTACTTAGTAAAAGATTGCTGAGCTGAGACTGAAGTTGAATTATATGAATAATAGAAATTGGCAATTCAGGCCAATATGGTTGTTATTACCATTTTATTTCCATATAATATAAAGTGTGTGATATTGACTACAACTTGATTAAGTCAGAGGTTTCAAGCTGGTCAAAAAGTAAATGTCATCCTCATCTTCCCTATGTTAGTGTGATAAGAGTTGTTGTTTGTTGTTTGTCCTTCATTCTTGAAGAGGACCATGACATCAGGGAGGTGATGATGTGACATGCAAGGAAATTGTATTTAAATGAGAGAAGGCTGTGCAAAGACATCAGCCTCACTTTCTCCTCTAGAGTCAGCTGGGTCCAGTCACAAGATATAGAACAGTGGGAAAGGTGTTAAGAGTGCTGGACCCAGAGTTAGAGGACCATGGCTCTAATCCTACCCAATATTTTTGTGACCCTGGACCCGTCACTTAAACCTTTCTTGGTTTCAGTTTCCTCATCTGTAAGATGAGAGGGTTAGACTAGATTATCTCTGTTTCTTTCAGCTCTCAGTCTGTAAGAAAAATACTGCCCCCTTTAAAACAGCAGCAGAAGCAACAACATGTGAAGAACCCAGGCACAGACTTCAATAAATAGTCCAATAAATATTTATGAAGCATCTGCTATGTGTAAGAAAAAGTAGGGGTAGCAGAACATTAGGAAAGGTAATGCGGTGTAGTGGAAAGAGGGATAGTCTTCAAGTCAGGAAACCTAAAACATATCTTACCTGTGAGAACATGGACAAGTCACCTCAACCCTCTTTGCCCCATTTTCCTCTCCCACCACAACTCTGTACAAGAGTAAGTTATAGCTGAGTTTCTAACCTTCCTCAAGGATGGTATTTTCTTTACTGGAATTTCCTTATATTGATGAATCCATAGAGCCAGATCAAAAAACAAAAATCTGCAAAATACTATGCTAGGCACTGGGAATATAAAAACAAAAGTCTCAAGTAGTAAAACTCCTCAAAATTTAAAATCATTTGAGAAAATATATTAAACGTGTCATTTTGGTAAAATCTAAGAGTCCAATGCTTTTCCTTCTTCTTTTATATGTAATGGAAATCAGTTGCAATAGATTCTTTAGAGATTTCAAGGTACTTCAAAGAAAGGAAAGGATAAATATAAGGGATTTCTATAGGGATATGAAATCTCTGCTTCTGAATCGTGTGTGATATCAAATAAAAGAAAAATGTATATTTGTGTATCACACTTGAACTTGACTCTGGTAGACAGGAAATAGATGGCAATTACAAATCTAGTTCTCCATGAATCTCACAGCATCAAGCTAAGGAGAACCTTTCTTTATTTGATTTATTGATTCTCTTTGCCTCTGGGTAAATTTTCTCCATGGTGTTCAAATCTTAAAAGAGAGATTTAGTCGTAACCAAAAGTTAAAATTAGAACCAAGCTAGTGTTCCCCATTGTGGAACTACAAAGAGTGATTTGCTCCATAGCAGGCAGGTTTGCTGCTGGATTGAGAATGTTTGGAACCAGCAGTGCATGCATTGTTATAATTGTCATTGATCTTTCTGGAAAGGTTGATGGTGAGTCAGACTATGTAGGGCTGCCAAATAATTACCAGGTCAATGAATTTCTCTGAACTCTAATGATGAAGACTTACTTGTAAGAGGAAAAGCCTGTTAAAATATGTCCTTATGTTGCATGAAACTCAGCATGAAATGAAAATATTCTCATACTGCTAAAAGACACAATTAATATAAATTCATTATCACAAAAATTTATTAGGCATGTAATATGTGCCAGGCATTGTAGTAGGTCCAGGAGGTGCAAAGACAAAGTAAAATATCCTCTGGAATCAAGGAACTTATATTCTTACTTTATTACTATATATTATTATTATATATTTGAGACACATACAAGCACACACACAAGTACATGCATATATGTGCACACACATGCACACATGTAAACACACTACATACTTATTAACTTATACCTAATTTAGCCACTTTAGAGCATCTGGGCTCAGAGAGTTGTAGTTAATAACACATGACTGCCCTTACTCAAGAATATATTGGTGATAGATGCTTTATCAATCAAAATTGAAGGTATCTTTCATTTGAGGGATCAAACTTCATTCAATTAGAAAAATATTTATCAAGCACATGATATGTGCCAGATCCAATGCAATGTTCTAGGGATACAAAGGCAAAGAGCAAGTGTTTTGGCCACATCTGCAGACAAAATAATAACGACAACAACAACAGTAACAATAGCTTTCAAATAGCACTTACTATATGCCAGGTACTGTGCTAAGCACTTTATAATTTTTATCTCATTTGATGCTCAATGGCCCTGGGAGATAATGTTATTATTATCCCCATTTTATAGAGAAGGAAATTGAGGCAAACATAAGTAACTTGACCAGGGTCATATACCTAACGTAAGTCTGAGGCCAGATTTGAATTTGGGTCTTCCTGACTCCAGACTTGCAGCTCTATCTATTGTGTCACCTACCTGTAAAAATAAAAGAATCCTTGCCCTCAAGGAGCTTACATTTGCTTAGGGAGCTGTACAACTTCTAAGAATATAAGTAAATAGAAAATTCAAACAACATTAATTTTGAAAGGGATAATTCACTTTCCTAATGGGAAGGGCAGTTTGTTAACAATAGAAAAAGGATTTTGGTGGGTGCAATGGAAACACAGTGAACCATGGAATCTGGATTCTGGAGTTAGTGTGGATGAGTATGAGGAAGCAGGGCATGGTGGTAAGGGAAGGGATATTCACTTTAGACTGAAAAGATTCAGATTGGAGCCAGAGTATAATGTACCCCCCTTCCCTTCAGAGTTGCTACTGGTGTTCTGCCATTTCAGAGTCGTGTCTGACTCTTTGTGACCCTGTGGACATTTCCATGGGTTTTTCTTAGCAAAAATGCTGGAGAGTTTGCCATTTCCTTCTCCAGTGGCAAGTAGGTGTTAAATGACATGCCCAAGATCACACAGATGGATTTGAACTCAGATCTTTCTGATTCCAAGCCCAGTGCTTTAATCTATTATAATACCTAGTTGTCCCAGCCCCTTTTCATAGTAGTTAATATTTTATTGTACTTAATATTTGTAAAACATTTTATAAACATTTTCTTGCTTGACTTTCATGGTTGTTGTCCTTTGTGCTCAGTGAAGACAAAAATGACATCATTGTTGGGGTCAAGGTACAATTTGCAGTTGTTCACTGCAGCTAATCAGACCAAAATGAGCTCAGAAGGTTTTTCCCACAGGTTGGACACAAATAGTCCATAGGAACATCTGAAATGGAGACCTCCCTAAATTTGCTTATCTCATGTTTCTTTTAAGCAACTGCAATTCTGTTATGCTCAATGAGCAAAAGACCTTCTTTCTGATGCAGGTACTCCACTTCGGACAGTCCTATTCCAGTGTCTCCTATTTCTCACAATGAGTTGCAAAGTTTTTCAGAGAGACCTTCAAAGTGTTCTTGTATTTCTTCTTCTGGCCTCCATGTGAGTGCCTGCCTTGTGTAAACAAAAACCCACACAAAGTGGTTATCATGAATAACCAGGGAGGGAGGATGAGCTGTCTTTTCCATTTCTCCCCTGTACCTTGAGGATCCAAGAAATGGGCTTGGCTTATCTGTCTTGTTTTGTTGTTTTCAGTTTTAGGCACAGAAGTTGGAAACTAATCTAGAATTGAGCCATGGTGACCTTGAGGGCAAGATTGTGGCAGTCAGCCAGCCTGGCAGGGAACACTAGAGAAGCCAGAGTATGTGGGAATCAAGCCCAAAGTGGGGTGTTGGACTTGAAATATCGGACTGTGCTAAGGAACTGAGCTAAACTGTAAGCCAAATCTCTTTCCCTTCCTCAGAATGTAAGGTAGTGCAGGAGTGGGGTGTTATATTCCACATGGTGGGGAATACATTTGTTTAATCTTTGAATCTTTGGAGTAAATATTCCTTTAAAAATCATTAGGATTATTAAGTGGTTAATCACTTAAATGAAAAGGGGAACACCATCGATGAAGGAAACAGAGAATAAATGAGCCTAGACAACCCCCAATCCTTTTAAGAATACTGGAGAACACTACAGGGGTGGGGGATGGGAGGGTAAAATGTAATCTATCAGATTCAGGCAGTGTGGGTTAGAATAGTAACAAAAGTCAAAAAGCATTTAGTAAGCACTTATTTTGTGTAGGACACTCTACAAGGACTGGGTAATACAAAGACAAGCAAAAACACTGGCAGTCCCAGAGTCTCATGGAGCTTACATTCTAATGAAGTAAGACAGTGCATACAATAGAATTGAAATGTTGGGGAGAGGGGAGAGGGACTCTTAGAAGAGCATGGTGATGGAGGCTGGAGAGTTACAAGCAGAGTCAGGAGAGGGATAAAAGCCTTGGTCCTTGCTTAAAATGGAGGCAAGTCGATGTAGACATACCAGAAAACCAGAAACGGCGCTCATTATAATGACATGTTTGTCTGTGACAATGCACTAAGAACATATGCAAAAAGAGTAAAAAAGAAAGACTTCTATCTAATACAGCTTGTGGAAAATCACAACGGAAAAGGTTGGGATCTTTTACTTTCATATAACTGTTGAGTCTATAAGTGATTAAATATAGCTTTTATTATTTAACATAGGAAAAGGATTCTCACCACAGAGTGACTCAGAGAATTTGTAACTAGAAAAAGTATGAATTATTAACAAATAAAGAAAATAATGCCTCTACAATTTTTTGAATAAGTAATAAGTGAAAGGAGAGTAATTTTTTTAATGTCATGTAAAAAAAGAAAGAAAAAGAGTGCTCCAAAGTAATGTAAAATAAAACTTTCTAGCCTTCAAGAGGGTCTGTATTAATTGGTACTATTTTCACTTGTGGTTTTTCAACGTCAGTGAATATTTGTTAAGGATCCATAGGGAATTGGTTAGTGTTCTGTGTGAATAAGGAATATTTTATAGTTGTCATTTGGATATCATTGCTGAATAACATTGTTTCTGTATGTAGTATCTCAATGATGCCTAGATCATTTCTCCCCTTCCATCAAGGCTTACTCAAGTCTCATCTCCTCTAGGAAGCCTGTAACGAATACTCCCAATTCACAATAATCTTTCTCTGTCCACAATCCCTGTTATACTTTTTTGACCTTATTAAATTTGTTATTAATAACGATAATTGATCACACAGGTTTTTTTGGTTTTGTTTTAAAGTTTGCAAAATACTTAGTATAAACTATGCCTCTATCAGATATTTAGTGTCTATATATTCCCACATTTTCCATATGTGTGTATGTATGCATATGAATTCATGTATCCATATGATGAATGTATACTTTTAAAATACAGTGTCATAGTTGCTAGGTCAATTCACTGCTGTGTTGGGTCAGTTAGCTATTCAGACCTGGCTCATCACTAAATTTACCTGCTGTACCTAGCTGCAGGCTCTGTTACTGACATCAGTTGTTGATGACTCATCTGACCTTTTGAAACTCACAAGGTCATTCCATCTCTAGATATTCACCAAAGGTAAAGAAAAAATAACTCAAAAGAAACAAGTACCATATGTTGAGACTCACATGGTGAACAGATAGGGGGAAAAGAGCCAGATCCCCTCCTCCCCACTAGGGCCTCAGAATAACCTATCTGCCATACTCAAGAGACATCAGATAGTGAAAGATAATTAGCTTGAATAGTTTATATACATACTCATTTCTAGTTCAGCCATCATTAAAAGGCCCTACTACACAGTAAACTGACAGGATATAGTCAAAATATCTGGCACGCTCTAAAGTAGTTGGGAGCTCTTCTCTATTATGCATAGTAAGAAGCATGTTCACTAAGCTTTCATAATTACATACCACAACTTCTTTTTTTTAAACAAATGCTTTATTAACTTCTGTTTTACATTATTCATTTCCATCAGATTTTGAGTTACAATTTTTCCCCGTTTTTCCCCTTCCTTCCACCCCAGAATAGCAGTCCCAGAGGATAGCCCCTCATCCAATCTGCTCTCTCCCATCTCTTCTCCCATACCCCTTCAACTTTTCCAGTAGGGCAAGGTGAATCCTCATGCCCCAATGTCTGCTTGTCTTATCTACCAATTATATGCAAAATAGCATTAATCATAGTATTTATATATTTTTAAAAATTTTTATTTTAAAAGGAAGATAAGCAACTCAGTATATACTGTACATGTATAGCTATGCAAAACGTTACCATAGTAGATATATTGTAAAAGACTGACTATATTTCCTTCCCTCCTATCCCAACTCCCACCTGGTTCACACCCTACTTTGATCCTGTCCCTTTTCAAAAGTGGGTGTTTCCAACTTCCCATGCCCAGCCTGCCCTCCCTTCCATTGTTCCCCCTCTTACCCCCTTTCCCCCTACTCTCCTGTAAGGTGAGAAACCATGTTTATTATGTATGTCATTTTCTCCCTGATCCAAATTCAATGAGAATAAGGTTTTGCTTTTATGCCTTCCTGTTCTTCCCTTCCCTTGTAACCAATTTCCCTTGCTTCTTCTATATGAGATAGTTCACACCATTCTGTCTCTCCCCATCTCCTCTCATTATATTCTTCTCTTACCTCTTAAACTCACCTTTTAAATATCATCACTTACTATTAAATTTTACCTGTGTCCTCTATGTATACCTGAAAATATATATACACACATTCACATATGTATTCATATGACCATATGCCCTTCTTCAAAAATTTTCATACTGAGAAAAGTTTCATCAATTACAGTTGTTGTTTTTCCCTGTAGGAATGTAAATAGCTCAACATTGATAAGTTCATAATGGTTTCTTTTCCCTGTTTACCTTCTTGAGCATCTCTTGCTTCTGGTATCTGAATGTCAAATTTTCTGTTCAACTCTGGTTTTTTCCTCAAGAATGCTTGAAAGTCCTCTATTCCACTGAATGACCATATTTTCACCTGAAACATGATACTCAGTTTTGCTGGGTAGGTGACCCGTGGGTTCATTCCCAGCTCTTTTGCCCTCTGGAATATCATATTCCATGCCCTTCTATCCCTCAGTGTAGAAGCTGCCAGATCTGGTGTTATCCTGATTGTGTTTCCACAACATTGAAATTGTTTCTTCCTGGCTGCTTGTAATATTTTCTCCTTGATCTGGGAATTCTGGAACCTGGTTACAATATTCCTAAGAGTTTTCTTTTTGGGATATTTTTCAGGAGGTGATTGGTGAATTCTTTCAACCTCTATTTTGCCCTCTGGTTCTAAAGCATCAGGACAATTTTCCTTGAGAATTTCTGGAATGATGATTTCTAGATTCTTTCTTTGATCATGGTTTTCAGGTAGTCCAATAGTTTTTTAGATTGTCTCTCCTGGATCTATTTTCCAGGTCAGTGGTTTTTCCCATGAGATATTTCACATTGCCTTCTATTCTTTCATTTGTCTGGATATGCTTAATAGCATCTTGATTTATAGGACTAGCTTCCATTTGCTCCAGTCTAATTCTGAAGGAATGATTCTCCTCAGTGCTCAGAGCTTTTGAGATTCTTTTTCCATATGGCAAATTCTGCTTTTTAAGGCATTCTTCTCCTCATTGCCTTTTTGAGACTCTTTTGCCATTTGAGTTAGTCTATTTTTAAGGTGTTATTTTCCTCAGTCAGGCTGTTGACTGTCATTTCATACTTTTCTTGCACCTTTCTCATTTCTCTACCTAATTTTCCCCCACTTCTCTTATCTGCTTCTTAAGGTCCTCTATGGCCTGTAACCAGTTCATATTTTCTTTTCTTTTTTTGCTTTTTTTTTTTTTTTTTTTGGAGAGCACCTGGGGTTAAGTAACTTGCCCAAGGTCACAAGGCTAGGTTTTTTGTTTGTTTGTTTGTGTGTTTGTGTGTGTTAAGTGTCTGAGGCCGGATCCAAACTCAGTTCTTTCTGACTCCAGGGCTGGCGCTCTACTCACTGTGCCACCTAGCTGCCCCACCAGTACGTATTTTCATTTGGGGCTTTTGGTGCAGGATTTCTGAGCTCACAGTCCACCTCCTTTTCTATGTTTTGATCCTCTTTGCCCCCAAAATAAGAGTCTAATGTTGAATTTTTCTGTTTATTTTGTTTCCTTTTCCTAGGCATGTTGCCACTTAATTCCTTGACTTTTGGGCTTGTTGCCACAGTAGGACTCTGCCACCAGCCAGGGGAGCTTCTGTCCCAAATGCTGGGGTTTTCTCAGCTTCCAGAGGCATTAGTTGGGTGGCCTCTGTGAAGCCTCCACACACTCTGGCAAGCTGGTCACATACCCTAAGACTTCCACCCCAGACTGCAATCCAGATCCAAGAAGGGTAAAGCAAGAGCGATTACCCCCGAGACTGATCGCCAGAACCCCCTACAGTTTGCAGGCCAGGAGCTGAAGCTACAATGTGGCAATGTGGTGCAAGCTGCTCCAGCTCCTCAGCAGCTTTTCACCCCCAGGGAAAAGACGCCACTGTCCATAGGGCACTGACCTCTCACTTTGTCCTAGGCATCTATGTGTTGATAATTCTGGAAAGGCTACAGCTGCTGGTGTTCTGGGGTCCCTCCAGCAGGCTGATGGTCCAGCTGCTCTGGGGCTTATACCTCGACTCACTGGGACCTGGGCTCAGCTATCAGATCACTGTGCTGGCCACTCCCTGCCAGACTGCCAGGCTGTCCTCAGTGGGAGGTTAGCTTCTCTATGTCATTTTTGAGTTCTGGAGCTTCAGAGGTCATTTAGAGTCCCCCTTTTACATAATTTTGAAGTGGTACGGGTAAGTGCTCAGAGGAAGTGCTGTTTCTACTCTGCGATCTTGACTCTGCCCACCATACCACAATTTCTTAACCCATTTCTCAGTTGACAAGCATTCCTGGAATTTCCAATTCTTAGGCAGGGCATATTGTGCATGGTCTAATCATTATGGCAGTGTGCTAGGACCTAGAGAGATAGAGATCTTCCACAAATAACACCGTAAACCTATAACATAAGCTATTTGAAAGAGAAACAAAGAAAATCACCTTTAAACTCCTCTTTTTAATCCAATGATTCACAAAAAGATTGCTAGAATCCTGTAGAAACTCTGAAGTAGACAAGGCAAGGCAATAGTCCTAGAGCAACTGGAGAAGGACTCCACAGAGTGAGGCATCCTTAGAACCTTCTGGGAAGAGGCAATGCTTCGGTAGAGCCTGGCATGAGAGCATCCCTGGTGTCCCTTCAAGGAGGATCCTAGTCTTGGCCACCACTCTCAAGACCAGGTGAAGTTTGTTCATAATGTTAAGGAGGGCAGAAACAAAGCTTACCCCCAACACAGACCCTCCAACTTAGACACATAAGCAGATGAAATGAGCAAACCAAGGAGAAGACAAAAAGAAGTCACTTGGACTGAGATATATCCAGAGGCTAAACCCTGAGGAAGAGACTGATTTCACAACAAATTCAAATAAAGTTTCTAAGAAAAAATTATGTCCTTGTCACAAGGATTGCATGAATGCCTACACAAAATGAAACAAGAGATTAAAAAAATGAAATAACTAAGGGGAAAAGAATAACAAAATTGATTGATCCCTCAAAATAGATTATATGAAACTTTACCCAAGAACTGAATGCTCTGAAAATAAGAATATGCCAAAAGAGAAGTCAACTCAGTGAGACAGTAGAAATACTAAAACAAAATTCAAAGACTTTATTGGAACTTCCAAGTGAATTGTTCAAAGAGAAATACTCTTAAAATGAATGGACTCTCTGAAAATCATGATTGGAGGAAAAAAGAAACCTAGATACAGTATTTCATGAAATCTTACATGAAAACTTCCCAGAAATCTTAGGAATAAAGAAAAAAGTAGAAAGATTCTAATGTGCCAGCAAAGAGATTCCTGCCCTCTGTTCAGTTGCTTGGTCCCCCCTCCCCACCCCCACCCCCCGCCATCTGTGGGCCTAGACCTCTGGAAACAGCTGCTGCCACCACCACTTCCACTGACCTGGGGCCAGGGGCCATATCATGCTTTTCTCTTATCCAGTTCCAAAAGAGTTTACCTACTGACCTTTTACTTTTTTTGACATTTATGGTTCGAGAAGTCTAGAAACCACCACAACTGCTACTGCTTAGATCCCCTGAGGTCTGTGCTGCTGACACGGCCCACACTGGCATTGTGTTCTACTCCCAGGCTTGTACAATAGATCCTTTCTGTTAGTTTGCCAGGATATCCTCAGCTGTAAAAAATATTTCACTATGTACCTCTAAAATTTGTTGAGAGTCACTTTTTACAGCTAGTTGACGTAATTGAGGATGAGCTCAAGTAAGTTCCTGATTTTACTCCATCATCTTGGCTCCACCACAAATATTACAAATAGTCAGGAAGAAACAATTTGAGTCTTGTGGAAACACAATCAAGATAACATAAGATCTAGCAGTTTGTACATTAAGGAATTGAAGGGCTTGGAATATGGTATGCAGGAGGTCAAAGGAGCTGTGATTAAAACCTAGAATTACCTACTCAGCAAAACTGAGTTTAATGCTTCAGGGGAAAATATGGACATCCAATAAAATAGACGACTTTCAAGTATTCTTGATGAAAAGACCAGAGCTAAACAGAAAATTTGACTTTCAAATATAAGAATCAAGAGAAGCATGAAAAGGTAGACAGGGAAGAGAAATCACAAGAAACTTAATGAAGTTGAACTGTTTGTATTCCTACATGGAAACATGATATTTGTAATTTATGAGACTTTTCTCAGTATGAGGTTAGTTAAAGGGAATATATATGTATATACCAATATCTCTATATAGATATGCATATATACATATATATATATGTATGTATAGGTGAATGTAGGTATGTGCATATATGTGTGTGTTTCCATGTGTTCATAGACAGGGGGCACAGGGTGAGTTGAATATGAAGGAATAATATTTAAAAAAATAAAACTGAGAGGTGAGATAGGAATATATTGGGAGAAGGAGACAGGGAGAGATAGAATAGGGTAAATTATCTCACATAAAAGAGGCAAGAGAAAGCTTTTACAATGGAGGGGAAGAGCAGGGAGGTGAAAAGGAATGAGTAAACATTATACTCTTTTGATTTGGCTGAAGGAGGGAATAACATACACACACAATTGAGTATCTTACCCTATAGGAAAGTAGAGGAGAAGGGGATAAAAGTGGGGAATGATAGAAGGGAGAGCAAATTTGGGGAAGGGATAGTCAGAAGCAAACACTTTTGAAAAGGGACAGGGTCAGAGGATAAAATAGAATAAATGGGAGGCAGAATAAGATGGAGGGAAATATAGTTCTTTCACAACATGACTACTATGGAAATGTTTTGTGTAACTACACATGCATAGGCTATATTGAATTGCTTGTCTTCCCAATGGGGGTGGGTGAGGAAGGAAGAAGGGAGAGAATCTGGAACTCAAAGTTTTAAAAACAAATGTTAAAAAATTGTTGTTACACACAATCAGGGAATAAGATATACAGGCAATAGGGTATAGATATCCATATTGCCCTACAAGAAAATAAGGGGTAAGTGTGGAAGGGAAGAATATATGAGGGAATATATGGGAGGGGGAATGTATGAGGGAATATATGGAGGGGGAATATATGAGAGGGCTGACTGGCAGAATGAGTAATCAGTATGCTTTCCATTTGGGGTATGGGATAGGGGAGAGATGGGGAGTAAACTTGGAACTAAATCTTGTGGAAATGAATGTTGAAAACTATAAATAAACAAACAAACAAACAAACAAACAAACAAATAGATTCTGGGGGGAAAAAAGGATTCTAATGCTCACTTCTTGAAAGAAACCCCAAACAGACACTCTGAGCAATGTCATAGCAAAATCTAAGTGATTTCAGGCCAAATAAAAATACTATAATTACACATAAACAAAAAGAGATACAGTACCAAAGAAATTCATTAATATAAGCCTAGGTAGCTCCCATAAAAGAGGAAAGAATAGATTGGAGTATATCCTAAAAGGCTTATAAAAGTTTACAACTAAGAATAATTTGTTCAGAAAACTGAGTAAACTCCTATTGAAGGAAAAATTGTCCTTTAATAAAATAGAGGATTTCCAACTATTCTTGATGAAGAGCCAAGAACTGAGCAGACATTTTTTTAATTAAAAAAATGCTTTATTAACTTCTGTTTTACATCATTCATTTCCACCAGATTATGAGTTACATTTTTCCCCCATTTTCCCTACCCTCCACCCCAGAATAGCAGTCCCACTAGATATCCCCTCATCCAATCTGCTCTCTCCCATATCTTCTCCAATACCCTCTTCGACTTTGCCATTAGGGCAAGGTGAATCTCTGAGCCCCAATGCCTGGACATCTTATGAAACATTTAATTTTAAAATTTCGATTTTCAGATCCATTCCCTTGCTCCCTTGTCACCCACTCCCTCTGAGAAGATAAACAATTCAGTATGTGTTGTACATGTATAGCTATGCAAAACATTACCATAGTAGATATATTGTAAAAGACTGCTGATATTTCCCTCCCACCTGTCTCACCTCCCACCTGGTCCATTCCCTACTTTGATCCTATCCCTCTTTGATAGTGGGTACTTCCAAACTCCCCTCCCCCCAGAATGCCCTCCCCTCCATCACCCCCCCTCTCATCCCCCTTTCCCCTACTCAGGAGAGTGAATGAGGGTAAGATATTCCATTTAGTATGTATGTGATTCTCTCCTTGAGCCAACTTCAATGAGAATATGCTTTTGCCTTTTTGCCTTCCTGTTCTTCCCCTCCTCTGCAACTACTTCTCCTTGCCTCTTCTACATGAGATAGTTTACCCTACCCTGTCTCTCTCCATCTCCTCTTGCCACTTTCCTCTCTCACCTCTTAACTTCACCCCTTGAGAATCACCCCTTCCTTGGGGCGGCTAGGTGGCACAGCGAGCAGAGCACCAGCCCCAGAGCCAGAAGGACCCGAGCTCAGATCCGGCCCCAGACACCCAACATACAAAAACCCAGCTGTGTGACCCCGGGCAAGTCACCCAAGCCCAATTGCCCTCCAAAAAAAAAAGAATCATACCTTCCCATCAAATTCAACCTGTGCCCTCTATCCATGTATACCTCTGAACATATGCCATGTACTCTTCTTCAATTATTTTCATAATGAGAAAGGTTTCATCAAACCCAGTTATTGTTTTTCCATGTAGGAATGTAAATAGTCCAACTTTGATAAGTTCCTTTTGATTTTTTTTCCTTGATTACCTTCTCAAGCATCTCTTGCTTCTTGCGTCTGAATGTCAAATTTTCTATTCAACTCTGGTTTTTTCATCAAGAATGCTTGAAAGTCCTCTATTCCACTGAATGACCATATTTTCCCCTGAAACAAGATACTCAGTATTGCTGAGTAGGTGACCCTTGGGTTCAATCCCAGCTCTTTTGCCCTCTGGAATATCATATTCTATGCTCTTTGATCCCTCAGTGTAGAAGCTGCCAGGTCCTGGGCTATTCTGATTGTTTCCACAATACTGAAATTGTTTCTTCCTGGCTGCTTGTAGTATTTCCTCCTTGATCTGGGGATTCTGGAGCCTGGCTATAATATTCCTAGGAGTTTTCTTTTGGGGATCTTTTTCAGGAGGTGATCGGTGGATTCTTTCAACCTCTATTTTCCCCACTGGGGCTAAAACATCAGGGCAATTTTCCTTGAGAATTTCTTTAAGGGTGATTTCTAGGTTCTTTCTTTGATCATGGCTTTCAGGTAGTCCAATAATTTTTAAATTGTCTCTCCTGGATCTATTTTCCAGGTCAGTGGTTTTTCCCATGAGATATTTCACATTGCCTTCTATTCTTTCATTTGTTTGGATCTGTTTAATAGTATCTTGATTTCTCATAAAGTCACTAGCTTCCATTTGCTCCAGTCTAACTCTGAAGGAATGAATCTTCTCAGTGAGCTTTTGAGATTCTTTTTCCATCTGACAAATTCGACTTTTTAAGGCATTCTTCTCCTCATTACCTTTCTGATCCTCTTTTGCCATTTGAGTTAGTCTATTTTTTAAGGTGTTATTTTCCTCAGTCAGGCTGTTGACTGTCATTTCATACTTTTCTTGCATCTTTTTCATTTCTCTTCCCAAATTTTCCCCCACTTCTCTTATCTGCTTCTTAAGGTCCTCTATGGCCTGTAGCTAGCTTGTATTTTCATTTGGGGCTTTTGGTGCAGGGGTTCTGAACTCACAGTCCCCCTCCATGCTTTGAGCCTCTTTGCCCCTAAAATAGGAGTCCAATGTTGAACTTTTCTGTTTATTTTGTTTCATTTGCCTAGGCATGTTGCCACTTAATTACTTGATTTTTGGGCTTGTTGCCACAGTAGGACTCTTCCACCAGACAGGGGAGCTTCCGCCCAAACCTGGGGTCTTCACAACTTCCGCCAGTTGTGTGGCCTCTGTAAAGCCACCACCCACTCTGGCAAGTTGGATACCCACCCCAAACTTCCCCCCCAGACCACAATCCAAATCCAGGCAGTTTAAAGCAAGAGCGATTAACCCCCAGAATGATTGCTGGATCTCCCTACAATTCGCAGACCAGGAGCTAGAGCCACTACTGATGCTGCAAAATGGCTTCTGTGCAGCTGTTTCTTCAGCAGCTGTTCGCCCCCCAGGGGAGGAAGCCACGTGTTCCCCAAATACTGGTCCCAAAGTCCATAGGGCACTAACCTCTCACTTTGTCCTAGGCATATATGTGCTGATAATTCTGGAATTGCCACAATTGCTGGTGTTCTGCGGTCCCTCCAGCTGGCTGCTGGCCTAGTCGCTCTGGGGCTAAAACCGCGGACCTGTGCTTGTCTCTGTGCTGTGCTGTCAGTTCCCAGTGCGCAAGGCTGCCTGCTCTCAGAGTGCTGCGCTGGCCACTCCCTGCAGGGCTGCTGGGCTGTCCTCAGCAGGAGGCTAGCTTCTCTGTGCCGTTCTGTGGGTGCTGGGGCTCCAGAAGTTGTTCGGAGTCCCCTTTCACATTGTTTGAAATTTGTGTAGGGCAGAGCACATTGGAAATGCTGTTTCTACTCCGCCATCTTGGCTCCACCCTGAGCAGACATTTTGAAATGGAAATGTAAGAATAAGGAGATATAAGGAAAGATTCAAGCATTTTTTTAAACTGGGAAGGAGTATATAAATGTGCCAATAGGAGGATGAGAACCAAATGCTTCTCAGAGCCCTAATAACTCTAACAGACAGAGAAAATGATGTGCATGAAAGATGTCCTGGGGGTTCTGATTTTATGGTTTCAATAGAAGATGAAAAAAGGAGTGGTAGGAAACTATACTGAGGAAGAATGGAAGAAGGACACGGAAATGCTGTCATAGATAAGTGATAAATATAATGAAAAGTATATGATTATAGTGGCAGGAGAAAGGAGAATGAGCATCCTGTGGATCTCTTTTTCTTTTTTTTTTTTGGAGGGCAATTAGGGTTAAGTGACTTGCCCAGGTCACAGGACTAGTTTTTGTGTTAAGTGTCTGAGGCCAGATTTGAACTCAGGTCCTCCTGACTCCAGGGCTGGTGCTCTATTCACTGCACCACCTAGCTGCCCCTGTGTGGATCTCATTTTCATCTGCACTGGATAAAAGAAATTTAAACATAAATTTAAACACAAGTTCTTCAACTAATTCTCCTACAAGATATGCATGTATTCCCTATATACATGCATGCATGTATGTATATACACATATACTACTTATGCATACATATATGTAAGCATTTATATATTTGTGTGTATACATACATGCATACACATGTGTATATGCACACACACATGAATATACAGATAAACATAGATATTTATATTTGTATATAGTTGTTCTATTGTTTTTTTATTCAGGTACCACTCTTTGTGACCTTCATGACCCCATTTGGGGTTTTCTCAGGAAACATCCTGGAATGATTTCTCATTTTCTTCTCCATCTCATTTTAAAGATGAGAAACTGAGAAAAACAGAATTAAGTCACTTACTGAAGGTCACATATCTAGTAAGCATCTGAGGTTAAATTCAAACTCAAGAAGATGAGTCTTCCTGACTATATTGGTGGCACTTTTACAACTGCTCCATGCCAATACATTCATACATACATTTGCACACACACACACATATAATATATAATAAAGATTTCAAAATTTAAACACATTTAATGATTTCTGAGTACTAATTTAATGAGAATACTCATTCTCCACTTTTGCCTCATCCTCTGGTCTACTCCAACCACCCCTTCTCTTCCACCTTCATATCACCATCCTGTTGTGGGGGGAACTCAGAATATGGAAACTTATTTTGGTGACAAAGAAAATCAAAACATACAACTGGAAGAAGACAACAAAGTCAAAGTTTCTACATCCAAAGCTTCCAAGAAAAAAAACCCAAAAAAACATTAATCGCTTGTAGGCCATGGAAGAGCTCAAAAAGGATTTTGAAAATCAAGTAAGTGAAGTAGAGAAAAACTGAAAGAAAAATGAGAATGATTGAAGAAAATCATGAAAAAATGAGTCAACAGCTTGCTAAAGGAGACCCCCAAAATAATGAGGAGAATAACACCTTAAAAATTATCTAACTCAAATGGCAAAAGAGGACCAAAAAGTCAAGAAGAACAATGCCTTAAAAATAGAATTGGCCAAATGAAAAAGGAGATCCAAAGGCTCACTGAAGAAAATAATTCCTTAAAAATTAGATTGTATAAAATGCAAGTTCATGACTGTATGAGAAATCAAGAAAGTATAAAACAGAACCAAAAGAACAAAAAAAAGAAGACAATGTTAAATGCCTCATTAGAAAAACCACTGGCTTGCAAAATAGACCCAGGAGAGATAATTAAAAAAATATTGGACTACTTGGAAGCCAGCATAAAAAAAAAAAAAGAGAGCCTAGATATCATTTTTCAAGAAATTTCCAAAGAAAACTGTCCTGATATTCTAGAACCAGAAGATAAAATAGAAATGGAAAGAATCCATCAATAACTTCCTGAAAGAGGTTCCAAAAGAAAAACACCTAAAAATTTTGTAGTAAAATTTTGGAATTACCAGGTCAAGGAGAAAATATTGGAAGTAGTCAGAAGGAAACAATTCAAGTATTGTGAAAACACAATCAGTATAACACAAGATTTAGCAACTTCTACTTTAAGGGACTGAAGCATTTGGAATATGATATTTCAGAGGTCAGAGGAGTATAATCCTTCAGGGGAAAAATGGATATTCAGTGAAATAGAGGACTTTGAAGCATTCTTGATGGAAAGACCAGAGCTAAACAGAAAATTTGACTTTCAAATACAAGAATAAAGAGAAGCTTGAAAAGGTAAACAAGAAAGAGAAACCATAAGGGACTTACTATGGTTGAACTGCTTACATGGAAAGATGATATTTGTAACTCATGAGACCTTTCTAAGTATTAGGATACTTGGAGGGATTGGATATAGAGAGAGAACACAGACCAAGTTTAATATGAAGGAATGATATCTAAAAAATAAAATTAATGTTTGAGAGAGGAATGTCCTGGGAAAACAAAAAGAGAGAAGTAGAATGGGGTAAATTATCTTACAAAAAAGAGGCGAGAAAGAATTTTTACAATGGCGGGGAAGATGGGGAGTCTAGAGGGATTGAGTGAGCCTTACTTTCATTGGATTTGACTTAAGGATGGAAAAAAAAACATACACACTTAATTAGGGATGAAAATCTATCTTACTCTTTGTTAAAGTAGGGTGGAAGGGTATAAGGGGGGTAATGATGGAAGGGAGGGCAGATTGGGGGAGGGGTAATCAGAAGCAAACACTTTTGAGGAGGAGCAAGGTCATAAAAGACAACAAAATCAATGAGGGTCAGGATAGGATGGAGGGAAATATAGTTAGTTTTTCACAACATGACAATTATGGA
>WOXC01012162.1:0-362154 GCA_011680675.1 Gymnobelideus leadbeateri | reverse complement strand
CACATTGCCTTCTAATCTTTCATTTGTTTGGATCTGCTTAACAGCATCTTGATTTCTCATGAAGTCATTAGCTTCCACTTGCTCCAGTCTAACTCTGAAGGAATGAATCTCCTCAGTGAACTTTTGAGATTCTTTTTCCATCTGGAAAATTCAAATTTTTAAGGCATTCTTCTCCTCATTGCCCTTTTGGGCCTCCTTTGCCATTTGAGTTAGTCTATTTTTTAAGGTGTTGTTTTCCTCAGTAAGGCTATTGACCCTCATTTCATACTTTTCCTGCATCCTTCTCATTTCTCTTTCCAATTTTTCCTCCACTTCTCTTATTTGATTTTTAAAGTCCTTCTTAAGGTCCTCTATGGCCTGCAACCTGCTCATGTTTTCCCCTGGGGCTTTTGGAGCAGGACTTCTGACCTCACAGTCCTTTTCCCGCTCTATGCCCCCAAAATAGGAGTCTAGGGTTGCATTTTTCTGTTTCCTTTGCCTTGGCATGTTGCCACTTAATTACTTGACTTTTGGGCTTGTTGCCACACTATGGCTTTAAGGCCAGCTAGAGGAATTTTCGTCCCAAACGTGTAGGGGGAAACTTCCGTTTCTGGCAAGCTGTAAAACCACCCACAACTTCCACCCTAGATCACAATCCAGATCCAGGGAGGTTAAAGCAAGAGTGATTACCCCCCAAGACTGATCGCTGGATCTCCCTACAAATTTGCAGGCTGGGAGCTGGAACTGCCTCTGAAAACTACAAAATGGCGTGTCTCCTCAGAGGCTTCTGGCCCCCAGGGGAGGGAGCCCATGCATTCCCTAAATACCAGTCCCAAAGTCCATAGGACACTAACCTCTTACTTTGTCCTAGGCAAGTCTATGTTGATAATTCTGGAGTCGCCACAGCTCCTGGTGTTCTGGGGTACCTCCAGCCGGCTGCTGGCCCTGCCGCCCTGGGGCTAAAACCTCGGCTCATGTGGACCTGGGCTCAGCTCGGCTCCTGCACTCTGCGCTCTGCGCGCTGCATGCTGCCAGGTCCCATACCGCTGCACTGGTCCTTCCTGCAGGGCTGCTGGGCTGTCCTCAGCGGGAGGTTAGCTTCTCTGTGTCGTTCTGTGGGTGCTGGGACTCCAGAAGTTGTTCAGAGTCCCCTTTTACATAGTTTGGGGGGAATCTGGGGGCAGAGTGGCTTGGATGAGCTGTTTCTACTCCGCCATCTTGGCTCCGCCCCCAGTATTTAAACTTTTAATAGAATAAATTAAAGATAAGTTAGATCAAAAGCATGACTGAAACTCTAGTTTCTCTACATAACTGGAAAGGGGGGCTAGATAAGATTCATAATTATGAAATTCATCAGAGTGGCTCATAAATAGCTGGAAAAGTATTTTACAACCTTCCTTAATCCCAACAGGGAAAAAACTGATCCCAATTTTTCTTCTTCTTTACTTCTTCTTCTTTTTTTTTAGGGCAATTGGGGTTGAGTAACTTGCCCAAGTTCACACGGCTAGGTTTTTGTTTGTGTGTGTTAAGTGTCTGAGGTCGGATCTGAACTCAGGTCCTTCTGACTCCAGGGTCGACGCTCTACTCACTGTGCCACCTAGCCGCCCCTCTTTACTTCTTTTTAAAGTAAATATTTTTAACTGATCAATAAATAATCAAAGGATATAAATATGAAGTTTTCTAAGAAATAAATCCAAGCTATCAATAGCTATTTGAAAAACACATTCCAAATAACTAATAGGTTAGAGAAATGTATATTCGAGTCTCTAAAGTTCTGCCTCATACTCATAAAATTGGCAAATTTGACAAAAAACAACAATGATAAATGTTGAAGAGTAAGTTGTTTGGGAAAATTAAATAATTGGGAAAACAGGTACATTAATGCAATGTTGAGGGAGCAGTGAATTGGTCCAGCCATTCTGGAAAACAGTGTCACATATCCTTTGAACCAGTGATACTGCTCCTAGATCTGTACTCCATAGTGATCAAAGGAAGAGGACAAGGACCAAAATGTACAAAACATTTTTTTTTAGTAGTGCAAAAAAACCCCCACAACAGCCAGGAAATTGATGAGATATTCATCAAATTAAGGAATGGCTAAACAAATTTTAATCTCTGTGTTATAGTATAATAGATATTATAAAAATTATGAAAGTGATTGTTTCAGAGAAATCTGAGAAGACTTGTATGAATTGATGCAGAATCAAGTGAGCAGAATAAAGAGAATGATTTATATGATAACAACAACAATGTAAAGATAAACAACTTTGAGAAACTTAATTCTGAATAATACAATGACTAATCACTATTCCAGAAGACCCATGAAAAGCTATGCTACCCACATTCTGATAGAGAGGTGGTAGAATCAAGGTGCAGATTGAGGCTTATTTCTTGGACTTGACCAATGATTGTGCTTGACTCTGCATATCTGTTGCAACAATTTATTTGTCCTTTTTTTCTTCAATGAATGAGAGGAAGTAGGAGGGAAAGAAATTAGATTTTTGTTCATTGAATGAACATATCACCTACATTTCTCAATATTTTCCTCCTTCTCCAAGAAGGCTATTCCTTTAAACAAACATACCAAAAAAGTCTCATACTATATTTGGTGTTCCACACCCATAGTTCTTCTTCTCTATAAAGAAGCAGTCTTCTCATTTGTTTTCTTTGAGGCTAAACTTGGTCATTATAGTTTTGTAGCATTCAATCTTTTTAAAATTAAATGTATTTATTTATTTTTAATTTTCAACATTCACTTTTATAAGATTTTGAGTTCAAAATTTTCCCCTTCTCTCCCCTTTCTCCTTCCCAAGATGGCATGCAATTTGATATAGGCTATACATGTGCAATCATATTAAATATATTTCTACACTAGTCATGTTGTGAAAGAAGAATCAGAACAAAAAGGGAAAAAATCAGAAAGAAAAGAAGAAGAGAAAATAGTGTGCTTCAACCTGCATTCAGACTCCATAGTTCTTTCTCTGAATATGGATAGCATTTTCCATCATGAGTCTTGGAATTGTCTTAGATCATCACATTGCTGAGAAGAGCTAAGTCTATCAAAGGTGGTCATCACACAATGTTGTGGCATTAAGTCTTAATTGTTTTATTGTTCTTTTAATTTACTGTAATCATTACACACACACACACACACACACACACACACACACATTAGGAAAGGCCCAAGAATAAGGAAATATACATGTATATATGTATGCATTTATATATATGTGTGTGTGTGTGTATTTGTGTGTGCATATATATTGTGTATATATTTAATTTCTTGGTTCTGCTTTTCATTATTTAATGTCTTTCCATTTTTTGCTATTCATTACATTTCTTATAACAATATTTCATTTACTTTAATGTAAATCAACTTATTTAGCCATTCTTCAAATCTATGGGCATCCATTTTATTAACAATTCAATGATACTACAAAAAGTCCTTCTATAAAAATTTTGGAGAATATGGAGCCTTTTTTTGCCATTAACCTCTTTGGGGCATGTACCTAAACAGTAGGATCTCTGTGTCAAAAGTTGTTGCCTTTTTAGTCACTCTCCTTATATAATTATAAATTGCTTTGTAGAATGGGAAGACCAATGATTCATAGTTCCATCAACAATGTACTAGTGTGCTTGTTTTTCCTAAAACCCTTCAATATTAACTATTTCAATATTTTGTCATCTTTTCCAATTTGCTGGGAGTTAAGTGAAACCTCAGAGTTGATTTATATTTCCATTACATTTGATTTGGAACATTCTTTCTTATGGTTAATAGTTTGTGATTCAGCTTTTGAAAAGTGTCTATTCATAACTTTTGATCTTTTTTGGGGGGGAGGGAATAATTTTTGATTATAAGTTTCTGTTAACTGTCTATGCAATTTGGATGTTAGATTTTTATCAAAGATATTTGATATAAAAATTGTGAATCAACTTTCTCTCTTAATCCTGCTTACTTTGATTTTGTTCATGCAAAAACTTTTAAATTTCATGTAATCAGAAATATCTATGTTAGCTTTATAATTACAGATATACTTTGTTAGGTTAAGAATTCACCTAATAGGCATAGTTGTAGAAAAAAAACTGACCTGGTTCTCTCCTAAATTTTTTGGGGGGTATGAATAAATGAATGAAAGAAAAACATTTATGCATCAAGTACTTTTCTAAGACTGGATATACAAATACATACACACAACACACACACACGCACACACACACATGCACACACACAAAAAGAGAAAGACCATCCTTGCTCTTTTTTTTGCATCCTCTTGAGGAAGAAGCTTAATTTCTAATTGGCAGAAGTAGAATTATAGGGAAGAAAGTTCTAGTCTCAGAAGTAACAAAGCCAATGAGTAGAACAAGAATAGGGTGGTCACCCTAAGACAACTCTAGAAAGATGAACAGTTTTTCAACTTAAAGGAGAAAGAGGACTGATAAACACTCTTACAGCACATGATAAATGTCACAGTACTCCAAATATACTTTGGGAATAAACAGATGTTACTTTGCTGAATAATAATCAAAGCTGATAACTGGTACATTGAATTTGTCTAATTAAATAAAAGTGATTTTGCCTCTAGATTTTATCCCCAAAACAGCAACCATGCAAGGATGGAATAAAAAAGCTCTCCATGGACATCTGCAGGAACTAAGTCCATAATATGTCAAGAAAAAAAAAAGCATCAAATAAATGGCTGAGTCATGTGGTTTTGTTTGTGCAAATGAGTTTATGATGTTGACTGAGGTTGAGGTCATTGTTTTCAGAAACTGCAGAAGGATTAGCCGCAAAGGTTCCTGAAGTTAGTTTTCAATGAGATTATGCAAGGAAATAGTAGAAACAATGCTACATATCACTGTATACTGTAAAAAACTAATACTTATTAAATGCATAACAAGTCATCACCTTGTATCTAGAATCATACATTAGGAAGACACTTTACCATCTTCATGGACTGACAAGTGAAAAATAACCATATTTCAAATATAGTTCTCAAAATATTCTGGAGAAAAAGAATAAATTTATAGAACTAGAGACTGAACTATCGCCTACAATTCTGGATATAACATTGATACATAAAAACTTAACAATAATATTTTTAGCAGATGTTGGCATACCAAATACTTATAATTTCTAAACTATTTGGAATTTAAAATGCTTCCAAAACATGGAGAACTATCTGAGTAAATGAAAAGCATGTGGAAACAGGATGAGGTACAAATAATTCCTGTAATATTGTCTGCTATTGGATTTGTAATCAGGATGCTTGACAGCTAGGTGGCATAGTGAATAGAGTGTTGGACCTGGAGTCAGAAAGACCTGAGTTTAAATCTGGTCTCAGTCATTTACTAGCTGTGTGACCCTGGGCAAGTCATTTAATTTTAGTTGCCTCCATGTCCTCATCTATAAATATGAGCTAGAGAAGGAAATGGCAAACCATTTCAGTATCTTTGCCAAGAAAACCCCCTAAAGGGGTCCTTAAGAGCCAGACATGAGTGAAAAAAAAACAAACAAAAAACAAAAATAATGAGGATGTTTGTTGTAAGCCTATAGCAGATGAGCTTACATCTCACCATTTTTATTTAGCTATAAAAAAACAATTATTTCATCCAGCTGTGTAAGAGTCCATAGAATATTATATAGAAAGAAATAGCAGGATAAAGCCTTGCCCCAGGACTATATTAATCTTATTAAAAAATGTGAAAGTACAATTATAATAAAATATCCTTGAGAATTCAACAAATAAATTGTACTAGAACTGGAGTATTACAATTGACAAAACTATTGCCCATAATCAAGAGACATAACATTGACGCATAAAAACTATTTGAATAGATGTCATCATACTTAGTGCCATGCTATGGCACCTAGGTCAGCAAGATGTGAGTTTGAATCTTACCTCACACACTTTTTAGCTGTGACAGTAATCATGTCACTTAATCTCTTCTTGTCTCAGTGTCCTCACCTGTAAAACAAAAGTAATGATAGCATATATCTCATAGGGTTGTTGTGTTGATCAAATGAAATGCTGTCTATAAAACATGTTGCAAGCCTAAAAGGGCTCTATAAATGTAATTACTACTATTATTACTATTAGCTAAATCAAATGGAAGTCTTTCAAAATATCTAGAGACCTAATGAAAGAAATCACAGAAAAGAACTTTTCCCAAAATCTCCATTTAGAGAGGGCTCCTAGTCCAGCCATTTCTTCTTAATTTCTCTCTAGGTTACATTTCTTGGACTGGCCTGTATCATGCCCCATATCTTCTCCCCCTACTCCCCTTTTGTGTGTTGATCTTTCCCCATTGGATTGTAAAGTCCTTGAGGGCAGGGATTGTCTTTTTATTTATCATTTGTATCCCAGCCCTCAGCAAGTACTTGATGCAAAGTAGGCTCCTAATAAATATTTATTGACTGACTTACTGATTGACTATGAATAAATTCATGAATGAAAAAATAGACAAAAATAATATTAAATACTAATTGTGCTAAGAACTGTGGATATGAGGAAAACTAAGGTAGTCCCTGATCTCAAGGAAGATATGTTATAATATATATTATTGTATATGTACATACATAGAGGAGGTGGTCACTTGTATTTGAAAGTCAAATTTTCTGCTCAGCTCTGTTTTTTTTTTCATCAAGAATACTTTAAAGTCCTCTATTTCATTGAATGACCATATTTTCCCCCGAAACATTATACTTAGTTTTGCTGGGTAGGTGATTCTTGGTTTTAATCCTAACTCCTTTGGTCTCTGGAATATCATATTCCAAGCCCTTTGATCCCTTAATGTAGAAGCTGCTAGATCTTGTGTTATCCTGATTGTGTTTCCACAATACTCAAATTATTTCTTCCTGACAGCTTGTAATATTTTCTCCTTGACCTGGGAACTCTGGAATTTGGCTATGATATTCCTAGGAGTTTTCTTTTTGGGATCTTTTTCAAGAAGTGACCAGGGAATTCTTTCAATTTCTTTTTTTCCCTCTGCTTCTAGAATTTCAGGGCAATTTTCCTTGAGAATTTCTTTAAGGATGATTTCTAGGCTCTTTTTTTGATCATGGCTTTCAGGTAGTCCAATAATTTTTAAATGATATCTCCTGATCTAATTTCCAGATCAGTAGTTTTTCCAATGAGATATTTCACATTGCCTTCTATTTTTTTCATTTGTTTGAATCTGTTTCATAGTATCTTGATTTCTCATAAAGTCATTAGCTTCCATTTGCTCCAATCTAATTCTGAAGGAATTATTCTCAGTTAATTTTTTAAAATTCCTTTTTCATCTGGGCAATTCGACTTTTTAAGGCATTCTTCTCTTCATTGGCTTTTGGGACCTCTTTAACCATTTGAGTTAGTCTATTTTTAAGGTGTTATTTTCTTCAGTATTTTGGGGGTCTCCTTTAGCAGGCTGTTGACTCACTTTTCATGATTTTCTTGCATCATTCTCATTTCTCTTCCCAATTTTTCCTCCACTTCTCTTTCTTGATTTTCAAAATCATTCTTGAGCTCCTTCATGACCTGCAATCAGTTCATATTTTTATTAGAAGCTTTTGATGCATGACTTTTGACTTTGTTGTCTTCTTCTGACTCCATGTTTCTATCCTTTTTGTCCCCCAAAAAGAATTCTATCGTCTGATTGCACTTCCTCTGCTTGCTCATCTTGCTAGCCAATTATTTGACTTTTGAGCTCTTTGCCAGAGTAGAACTCTGCTTCCAGAATAGAGAGCTTTGTCCCAAATTGCTGGGGTTTTCACAAATATTGTCAGAGGTCTGAGGCTGCCTCTCTACAAACACCCCAAGCTCTGGCACACTGGCATTTCTCACCCCAGGACCACTGTCCAAGACTGCAACCCAGATCCAAGCAGGTCAAAGCTAGAGCAATTATAGAGCAAAATAGTCCCCCTAAAATCTGCAGGCTAGGAACTCTGGTGACAACCATGCGGCAGCAGCTGCAGCTGCAGCTGTGGCTCCTTCATCACCTCTCACCCTGGGGGTAGTGGCCAAACTGTGCTCTTCTGTCTCCCAGTTCCAACAGAGTTCCCTACTGACCTTTTACTTCCCCTTTGGTGTCTACAGATTGAGAAGACTGGAAGCTGCCACAGCTTCTGGTGATTCACTCTTCTCCTGAAGTCTGCTCCAGTGGGTCTGTGTTGCTGGTTGGAGCTGTCCTGGTCTGTGCCCACACAGCTCACACAGGACTGCTCATCCCCTAGCCAGGTGTGATAGACCCTTTCTGTCAGCCTGCCAGGCTGCCTTCAATGGGAGATTTGTTTCTCTCTGTCACTTTGTGGGTTCTGTAGCTCTAAAATTTGTTTAGAGTCATATTTTATAGGTATCAGAGGTGATTGGAGTGGAAGCTTAAGCAAGTTCCTGCTTTCACTCTGCCATCTAGGCTCTGCCCTCCAGGAGGTGGTCACTTGGAAGGGATGTTTTTGATCTAGATAATCAAGAGGATGGTGATTGAAGCAACAGGGTTATTGATTGATGTACCCTTTCTAAAAGCAATGGCAATAATAATTTTATTACAGTCATAAAAGCAAAAGGTAGAAGGGAAATATGTTCAGATGGAGAGTTGCCCAGGATTACCCACCTAGTAAGTGTTAACGCCTAATGTGAAGCTAGCTCTCTTTGACTTTTTTTTATCACCCCCCCCCCATTGTCTCTCACTATGTACCATCTTGAAGGTATATGGGATATAAAAGCCTGTTTTTAATTATTTTTAGTGCACATACTTCAGCATACCAGCAAATGATATGTTCTAGACTTTCCCCTTTGGGTTCTGAAGGTCATAAAACGGATGCAAGAAAAACTTACCTCCATATCCCTGGTTGATTCTGTTCTTAAACCACTAGGACCAAGTTAATTTTGACTTCACCAGACCAAATAATAATAAAGAAAGCCCAGATAAATTTAAACTGGAAGCCTGAGTAGAGTAATATGATATTATAAGACGTGCTTTTGGCCCTAGGATTTTATTTCTGATGATTTCTTCTGTCCTCTACCCTGCTCCCCAAATTGGAACTATAGCTTGCTAATAAAATATGTTTCTCATCCATCACTTTCCTACTTGCCCCTCTACCCCACTAAGAGAGGAATTGGCTGCTAGAAATACTGTCATTTAATACTAACCATTCTTAGATTAGGGTTTTCTAAAGTAATGTTCAGCCACTGTGTTATACGCTTAGGAGAAGTCAGTCGCCAAGGGGCTGCGATGAAATCAGACCATCTTTTTATGAAGCAATAAATGTGGGTGTCATCAGCAGAGTCAGGGTAGTATAAATCAGATGTTGTCAGATCCACATTGTACTTTGCTGGGGAAAAAATAGGATGTAGTTGCCCGAGGCCAAAATAAGTTGCTTTAATGGAGACAGTGCCAATTTTTTCCTGATTACTTATAATGTGATGAAATCATAAGATTATACATTTATAGCTGAAAGGGACCTTTCAGGTCAAATCCTAGGTCGCAAACATTATTCTTTCTTTTAACTTATATATATGAGCTCTATTATCTAGGAAACAGAACTATAAAGTAGAAAAGAATTTGAATTTGGAGTCAGATGAGGCCTGGGTTTGTATCCTAGTTCTGACATTTACTAATCACTTGACCTCTCAAATTCTCAGTTTATGCTAGTAATAATAATATCTACTTCATAGAGTTTTGGGGAGTTAATTCCTTAGCAAAAAGAAGAAAGAAAGGAAACATTTATTTACCACCTCCTATGTGATATGCAAAATGCCAAGGACTTTATAAATTTTACATCTCAATCTCACAACTCTGAAAGGTTAAGTACCATTTTATCCCCATTTTACAGTTGAGGAAACTGAGGTACACAGAGCTTAACTGATTTGCCTGGAAAGTGCTGAAGCCAGATTTGAACAAAGATCTTCTTGACTCCAAATACAGAGCAAAACACTTTTTAAAAATGTGAGTTATTATAATTACCAACTAAGTGACTCTGGACTCTTTTGTTGGTTTTTTTTTTTTACCTTTCTCAGTTATTTGAGATACATTGGAAGCTTTTCCAACAAATACATTTAGTAAAGGAGGGATGCCTACTTTCTCCACTATTTGAAATGGATCTAGAAATGCTAGCAATAGGAATAAGAAGACAAAGGATTAAATGTATAAAGTAGGCAAAGAGTTTATAAGAACTTTTCTAAGCTAGAGACCATGCTATCTACTTGAAAGGATATATGAATTTAAGTTATTGTTACCATACAATTTAGCATTTTAACATTAACATCTAGACACTCAAGTTTGCATCCTTAATTTTTTAGAAGACCTTTCCTAATTGCTCTAATTGGTAGCAGTCTATTGCTCTTCAAATTAACATGAATTCATTGTACTGGTTGTTGTCTAGGCTCTTAGAGTTCCAAAATGACATCTCTATGTTGGGGTCAAGCTACAGTGTATCAGACTGTGGTTGATCAGACCTATGTGAGCTTGGAAGACTTTACCACGGGTGGGATGCAAACAGTCCATATAACTTTGTAGAAAATCATTGAGGGCACCACAATGGTTTTTTTGTCCCTCATTCCTTTGGTATTCCCAGGATCTGTGCAGTGCCTGATGTATAACAGAAGCTTAAATGCTTATTGAATTGTTGAATTAAATGGAAATGAATTAAATTGAACTGACAACTAAGTGGATAGGGAGAAGCAAGAGAAGGGGAAAAAGTCAAAGATTGGGAGATGGGAGAACAGAATTGATTTTGATTGAGAACAGAAGTGTCCTCAATAGAACTAGGTAAGTTTATAAAAGGAAGAGTCTTGTGAAGATGATGAGCTCTCTTTTGGACATATTGAATTTGAGACTCTGTACTAGATCTCAAAGGTCCTATCAAATTCTAAACTCAATGATCCTAAGCGTGAGGAATTCATTAATCTATAGAAGATCGGTCATGCTCTGTGCTTCTCACTTCCATCAGTCATTACCCTTTCCCTGAGGAATGCTCACTGAATAAACAGCTTCTCATAGTCTTACCTGAAAGTTCAACTAACCATCTGTATAAACAAATATGATTTTATCCTTGCTTTGGCAATTTTTCAGGGCCCTAACACTAAGTTTCATATGTATGACTCATCTTAGCGATTTCACAGGTATTCCCCAAAGAACCAAGAAAAGAAATTCTCTAGCTGAAGTGTACTGCTTTCAAAAGGACCTTGTTTCAAAAGTCCAATTCATCCAATACCTATGTAGGGCAATTTAACCTTTCAGAACTCAGAGGCTGCACCCTGATTTGCGCTCAGGAGGGAAGGGCCATTTGGAAGCTAGCAGCAGCAATATATTCTCAAACAGTCTTTTTCCAATTACTTATTTCATGTCCAACTATTTCACAGACTTCACTTTCATTGTTTTTTTTTTCTCCATGGTTTCCCATTTCCTAATACCTAAGAGCCAGTTCTTTACTACCCTAGCAATATTCCTAAAGCTCCAGTTTTCATTTCCTTTTCGCTTTTGTCAGTAACCCATGACCTCAAATTACAGCATTCAATTCAACAAACATTTCTTGAGCTCCTACAATTTTCTAGGCACTGACACCCAAATTAGCAAAGAAGCCTCTGACACCATTGGCACATTCTCCAGAGCCTTGTATGTGAAGTCTACTCTTAAGAGTCAATTCAATTCATTTATTGAGCCCCCACTTTATGCCAGTCATTTTTCTATGTACTAGAAATATAAAGACAAAAATCTAAAATAGTTCCTGCTCTTGAGAACTTTTTTTTAAAGGAATGAATGAAAATGCATTTGTTAACTTCTCATATATCAATGTGTCAATGTGTCAAACTCTGGGTCATAGTGAGACAGTCTTTGCCATGAACAAAACTTACATTCTAATAGGGAAAACAAGAAATACAGGTGTGTGTTGGCTAGAGATTGAGTTCTGTTCTGAGGAGTCAGGGATTAGGTGAGCAGAACCACAGAGAAGTCAAAAACATTAAGCTTCCTGAAACATGAGATGGAAAGGGCCATCAGGGAGTGGAGGGAGATTTCTGTGTGGTACAGTAGAGAGCACACTAGCTCTAAAAGATCAAATCATGTCTTTGGTCCTATCTGAAGGACTTTAGATGAGAAACTTAATCTCTCTGGGAATCAATTTCCTCATATGTAACATGAGGAGGTGAGACGAGATGGATTCTGAAGTACCTTCCACCTCCAGCTCTATGATCTTATAATCTTAAGTGTGTGTGTGTGTGTGTGTGTGTGTGTGTGTGTGTGTGTGTGTGTGTGAGAGAGAGAGAGAGAGAGAGAGAGACAGACAGACAGACAGAAAGAGAGAGAGAGAGAGAGATTCTCTCTAAAAAAAAAAAATATATATATATATATATACGTGTGTATATATTATGGATTTGAGATATATCTATCCATCTATTTCTATCTATCTATCTATATATATCTATCTTTCTATCTATCTACCTAATGGTGCAGGGAAACAGTTTGTAAACAAATAATCATATATACAATATGTATGGAGTAAATCCAAAATACTTTCATTGAAGGAAGTTCATTATGGGCTAGGTGAACACAGGAAAGACTCCTGTAGGATGTGGTATCTGAGCCATGTGTTGCCACAGGACAAGAAGGAAGGATAGGAAATATATTTCTAGTCTGAGCAAAAGGCCCAAAGGGAGAGAAGTAGTAAAGGGTACACTGAGTGCAGGAAACAACAAGTAGATGAGCCCTGTCTGGCTTATTTCATCCTTCTTGGAGACAGGAAACAGCTAGGTGGCTCAGGGTATAGAGCACTGGACACAGAATCTTGAGTTCAAGTCTGGATTAGACACTTACTTGTTGTGTGACCACTTAACCTCTATCTTCCTCAGTTTCCTCACCTGTAAAATGGGGATAATAATAGCACCTACCTCCCAGAGTTGTTGTGAGGATCAAATGAGATAATATTTGTATAGAACTTTGTAAATTGTAAAGCCCTGAATAAATGCTAGTTATTATTATTAGAATTCATGTAGGACATAGGGCATCATACAAATGGAAACTAGATCATTTAGAGATCATTAGAGATCATTTAGTCACCTACATGGCCCCTGGATTATTGTAAAGTTTGAAGGAAGTGTCTGCAAATTATTTAATAAAATTTGAAGGGCTACATTCCAAACCAATGAGCATTTATTAAATGTAAATAACTGCTCTAGCTGCTATAGATACAAAGATAAAAGGCAGTCTTTGTCTTCAAAGACTTTATATTCTATTGTGGAGATAATAATATGTCAGTAAAAATGTGTATATACACATATACATATATATAATTTTAAAAATTATTTTTATTGTTTCCATTTGGGGTGACTTGGGCCCAGAGGGAAGTGCCAGACCTAAGGTCAATTAGCTATTAACAGAGCTAGGTCTTGAGCCTAGGTCTTTTGACTCCAAACCACATGTTCTTTCTATCAGAATATACTGCTTCTCTTAGTACCCCATGTTTCAGGAAATTATTATTATTTCATGTTTTTGTGGGTATTATTTTGTCTCCTTAGCAAGACTGTGAAAGCCAAGTTTGTATAATACAGTAAAATATATGTATATATGACTCAAATGCCAGAATACAAATACAGAATAGAGAAAAAACCAAAAATATATCATAAAACTAAATATTGGAACTTAAATACAAAGTAAGAAAGAAAAAAAGCATGTCATTTGCATAGAAGAACATAAGAGGGGATTTAAAATATGTAACAATAAATTTTCATTTCAAGAAAGCCTATATGATAAATAATAATTGTGTTGAGAATTGTCCATCTTTTTTTTTGCTTCCTTGTGAGTTTTCTTTTGTTCTCTGCTGTGCACTTTTTTACTTTGTTCTTTTTTATCCTTCCCCTCCTGAAGCTTACAATAAAGTTTAGATATATTTCTCTACAGCTATAAATATATATATACACATATACATATGTACATACATATATAGACATATACTTTCCCAAACATATTCTACTCCTGATCTTTGTTTTTATGTATGTGCCAAGTTCTTGTTTCCTATCCTTCCTGCCTCCTCTACTTTACTTCCTCACTACCTTGCCCTACTCTTACTTGCCAACACCCCTCCAAGGATCCCTCCTCTATCCTCCAATTCCCATAAATCTAAACACCCTTCTCTACCTTCCCCCCTTTTATCTATTCCCTCATTCTCCCCTCTAAAGATCCCTCCCTTGTTCTCTCTCTCTCCCTATGCCCCTACTGTTTTATTTCTTCTGAATTTAGAAGACTTTTATACTCTTACATATATATGTACTGTTCCCTCTTAAACCCATTCCCAATGAATGTAGGTTACCAGAACTACTAGCAATCCTTCACCATCTAATTCCTCCATATTGATTTTTCCTCTTGCACTTCATTTGTATAAAATAATTACTTTTTAAAGTTATTCCTAAATGGTTTCATTCTTTAAATTCATATCAGACTCAGGTTTACCCCAATCTTCCTTATGAGCTACCCAATTATTAATAAGAATCTTAGAAATACATTTTACATATATAAAAAGTAAACAGTCAGTCCTTATGAATCCCTTATAATCAGCCTTTGGTATATACCTTATATTTCTCTTGGTTCTTGTATGTCAAATCTTCTATTAAGTTCAGGATTTTTTTTAATTTATTGTTTTAATTTTTTGGTCTTTATTAATTTGTTTGTTTACTTTTAGTTTACAAGATTCAGTTCCACAATTCCTTGAGTTTCAAATTTTCTCTCCTTCCCTCCCCTTCCCTCCCCCTCCATGGCAGCATACAATCAAGTATAGGATCTGCAAATACTTTCTTTTTTTTTGGTTTTTAGAGGGCAATTGGGGTTAAGTAACTTGCCCAAGGCCACACGGCTAGGTTTTTATTTGTGTGTGCATTAAGTGTCTGAGGCCGGATCTGAACTCAGGTCCTTCTGACTCCAGGGCCGACGCTCTACTCACTGCACCACCTAGCCGCCCCTGCAAATACTTGCACATTAGACATTAGTCAGGTTATAAAGAAAGATTGTATCAGATGAAATGAACAATGGAAAAGAGGAAACAAAACCAAACAAGAAAAAGAAAAGGAGCATGTAGTTTGCTTCAATCTGGATTCAAACTCAGTTCTTTCTCTGGATGTATACATCTCTCTCCATCATGAGTCTTTTGGGGTTGACTTATAGCCCTGCATTGCTGAGAAGAGTACATCCTATCAAAGTTGGTCATCATACATACGTTATGTCTGTAATTGTGTACAAATTTATCCTGGTTCTACTCTTCTCACTCAGCATTCGTTTGTATAAGCCTCTCCAGGTAAATATGAAGTCCATTTGCTCCTCGTTTCTTATAGCAAAATAGTATTCCATTACATGCATATACCACAACTTATTCAGCCATTCCCCAATTGATGGGCACCCCATTAATTTCCAATTCTTTGCCACCACAAAAAGAGCTGCTATACATATTTTGTACATATGGGTCTTCCTCCCACTTCTATGATCTCTTTGTGATACAACCCTAGAAGTAGTATTGCTGGGTCAAAGGGTAGGAAATTATTTATAGCCCTTTGGATATAATTCCAGATTGCTCTCCAGAATGGTTGGATCAGTTCACAACTCCACCAGCAATGCATTAGTGGTCCTATTTGTCCACATCCTCTCCAGCATTTGTCATTTTCCTGTTTTGTCATCTTAGCCAATATGACTGGTGAGATATGGTACCTCAGAGTTGTTTTGATATGCATTTCTCTAAACAATAGTGATTTAGAGCATTTTTTCATATCTTTATAGATATCTTTAATTTCTTCCTCTGAAAACTGCCTGTTCATATCCTTTGACAATTTATCAATTGGGGGGTGACTTGTATTCTTATACATTTGATTCAATTCTTTGTATATTTTAGAAATAAATCCTTTATCATAGACATAGATTGTAAAATTCTTTCCCAATTTTCCATTTCCCTCCTAATCTTGGTTACATTGGCTTTGTTTGTACAGAAGCTTTTCAATTTAATATAATCAAAATGATCCATTTTGCATTTTATAATGCTCTCTAGTTCTTGTTTGGTCATAAAATCTTCCCCTCTCCACACATCTGACAGGCAAACTATTCCTTGCTTTCCCAGATTGCTTACAGTTTCAGCCTTTATATCTAGATCATGCACCCATTTAGACTTGATTTTAGTATATTGTGTTAGATAATGGTCTATGCCCAGTTAGGATTTATTCCAGGAATGCAAGGATGGTCTAATATTAGGAAAACCATTAGTATAATTGATCATATCAATAATAAAACTAGCAAAAACCACATGATTATCTCAACAGATGCAAAAAAAGGCTTTTGACAAAATACAACATCCATTCCTATTAAAAACACTGCAAAGTATAGGAATAAATAGAGCCTTCCTTAAAATAATAGATAGCATGTATTTAAAACCATCAGCAAGTATTATATGTAAACAGGGGTGAAACAAGGGTGTTCATTATCACTCCTCTTATTTAATCTGGTACTAGAAATGTTAACAGTAGCAATTAGAGAATAAAAAGAAACCAAAGGAATCAAATTAGGCAAAGAAGAGACCAAGCTATCACTCTTTGCAGATGATATGATGATATACTTAGAGAATCCTAGAGAATCAAGCAAAAATCTACTTGAGACAATAAATAAATTCCGCAAAGTTGCAGGATATAAAATAAACCCACAGAAATCCTTGGCATTCCTGTATATTTCTTTTTTTTTTTTTTAAAGCAATTGGGGTTATGTAACTTGCTCAAGGTTACAGGGCTAGTCATTATTTATGCGTGGGTGCTCATTTTCTGAGGCCGGATCTGATCTCGGGTCATCCAAACTCCGAGGCCCGTGCTCTTACTCACTGCGCCACCTAGTCGCCCCTTTAGGGCAATTGGGGTTAAGTAACTTGCCCAAGGTTACATGGCTAGGTTTTTGTTTGTTCGGATTAAGTGTCTGAGGCCGGCTCCGAACTCAGGTCCTTCTGATTCCAGGGCCGGCACTCTATTCACTGCGCCACCTAGCCGCCCCAATTCCTGTATATTTCTAACGAAATTCAACAGCAAAAGATTTCTATCTCTTTCTAGAGAAATCCCATTTAAAGTTACTGTAAACATTATAAAATATTTGGGAATCTACCTGCCAAAATAAACCCAGGACCTATATGAACACAACTACAAAACACTTTTCACACAAATAAAGTCAGATCTAACTAATTGGAAAAACATCAATTGCTCGTGGCTGAGTCAAGCTAATATAATAAAAATGACAATTTTACCTAAATTAAATTATATATTTAGAGCTAGAAAAAATAGTAACAAAATTCATTTGGAAGAACAAAAGGTCCAGAATATCAAGGGAATTAATGAAAAGAAATGCTAGAGAAGGTGGACTACCTATATCAGATTTTAATCTGTATTACAAAGCAGCAGTCATCAAAACTACTTGGTATTGGCTAAGGAATAGAGTAGTGGATCAATGGAACAGATTGGGTACTCAGTTAATGACTATAGTAATTTACTGTTTGATAAACCCAAAGACCCCAGTTTTAGGGATAAGAACTCAAAAACTGCTGAGGAAACTGGAATATAGTATGGCAAAATTTATTTTTTTCATTTTTTATTAAGTTATTTATTTTTAGTTTTCAACAATCACTTCCATATATTTTAAATTTTCACCCAAGATGGCTTACAATCTGATATGGGCTTCACAATACATTCCTACTAAACACATTTTCACATTAGTCATATTGCATAGAAGAATTATAATGAATGGGTAAAACTGTGAGAAAGAAAAAAAAACAAATAAAACAAAACAGAAAAGAAGATAGTCTCCTTCATTCTGCACTCTGACCCCAAAGTTCTTTCTCTGCATGTGACTAGCATTTTCCATCATGTGTTTTTTGGAATCGTTTTAGGTCCTTGCATTGCTGAGAAGAGCTAAGTTTATCAAAATCAGTCCTCACATACTGTGACTATTACTGTATACAATGCTCTCCTTGTTCTGCTCCCCTCACTCAGCATCAGTTCAAATAAGTCTTTCCAGGTTTCTCTGAAGTCTGCCTGTTCATCATTTCTTACAGCATAATAGTATTCCATGACATTCATATACCACAACTTGTTTAGCCATTCCCCAATTGATGGGCATCCCCTCAATTTCCAGTTCTTAGCCACCACAAAAGAAGTGCTATAAATATTTTTGTACATGTAGGTCTTTTCCCCATTTTTATGATCTCTATGGGATACAGCCCTAGAAGTGGTATTGCTGGATAAAAGGATATGCACAGTTTTACAGCCCTTTGGGCATAGTTCCAAATTGCTCTTTAGAATGGTCGGATCAGTTCACAGCTCCACCAGCAATGAATTAGTGTTCCAACATTTCCACAATCCCCTCCAACATTTACCATTTTTCTGTTTTGCGGTATTAGCCAATCTGATAGGTGTGATGTGGTACTTCAGAGTTGTTTTGAATTGCATCTCTCTAATCAATAGTGATTTAGAGCATTTTTTCATATAACTAGACAGCTTTAATTTCTTCCTCTGAAAACTGCCTGTTCATATCCTTTGACCATTTATCAATTGGGGATCCAGATTTTTTTTAAACAAAGTCTTGAAAGTCTGAGAGTTTATCAAAGGTCCATTTTTCCCCCATTCAGGATAATACTTAATTTTGCAGGATATGATATTTTCAACCATAGCACCAGTTCTTTTGCTCTTTGATATATTGCATTTCAAGACCTGTAGTCCTTTAATGTCTCTGCTGTTAGGTCCTGTGTGATTCTAATTGTGGCACCATTATATTTAAATTGTTTTAATCTTGATATTTTTAATATTTCATCCTTTAGCTGGGGGTTCCAGAATTTGACTGTGACATTCCTATGAGTTTTCCTCATAGGATTTCTTTTATGTGGCAATAGATAGATTTTTTTCTTTTTCTACTTCCCTCCCTTGTTCTAATGCTTCAGGACATTTTTCTTTGATTATTTCTTGTATTATTGTATCAAGATTCTTTTTTTGATCATAAGTTTCAGTTATTCTGATTATTTTTATATTTTCTCTTCTTGATCTATTCTCCTAATCTTTTGTTTTTCTTATAAGATATTTGCTTTTTTTCTATATTTTCATTATTCATATTTTGTTTAATTATTTCTTGATCACTTATAATTTCCCTGGCTTCACTTTACCCAATTCTAATTTTCAAGGTGTCATCTTCTTCCTTAAGATTCTGGATGTCGGGGCAGCTAGGTGGTGCAGTGAATAGAATACTGGCCCTCGAGTCAGAAGAACTTGAGTTCAAATCCGGCCTCAGACACTTGACATGCTTACTAGCTGTGTGACCTTGGGAAAGTCACTTAACCCCAATTGCTTTGCCTTTCCCCCTCAAAAAAAAAAATAGATTTTGGATCTCCTTTTCTAATTGGTTGACTTTCCTTAAGATCTTCTATGAATTTTTTTTGGACAGGTGACCATTTGACATTACTCTTTGGGGGTCTTCTTTACTTTAATATCCTCATCTGAAGATGAACCCCAGTCATCTCTATCCCCATGATGGCTCTCTATGGTTGGATTCTACCTCCTTTGCCTATGCATCTTTTTTTGTGGTAATAGTGTAATTTTTGTAATACCCTCTAGCCCTGAGGTATAGAAAATGGTGCCTTTTGCCCCAGATCTTCAGTTCTTCTTTCTAGCCTGGAAATAAAGCCAAGCCTCCAACCTCCTGTAAGTGTCCACAGTCAGGGCTTTTTGCCCCACTGTTTCTACACTGACCAGGTGAGTGCTGGTTCCTTCTCACTCCTGCCCCTCTTCATGGCACAGCTGGATCTGGTGTTCCTTATCAGCAGAGGTTCCCTCCATCTTCCAGGGCTGTGATGCCCAACTCCTCTCACTATCCCCAGGGTAAAAGGTCCTGTAGCTGGGACTGATGCAGCCTCTCAAACCCACTAACCCCAAAGCTTGCCACTAGTTGTTAAAGGGGACCCCAGCCTGGAGGTGTTTACTCTTCAAGGGGACCAAACTTCCTCCTGGGATTTTTCTTCTGATCTTCTCAAATTGTTCCAGGAAGACCCTTTTGTGCCCCTATTCTTATTTATCTCCACCCACACTTTGCCCTAAAATGCTGTTTTATCTCTTTTGTGGGGGAAAATCTTGAGAGCTAGGAATTTTCTGACCTACTCTGACATCTTCCCAGAATTCTCTCCAGTTTCACTTTTTTAAAAAAATTATTTGTTTATTTTTAGTTTACAAGATTCAATTCCATAGTTCCTTGAGTTTCAAATTTCCCTTCCCTCCCTTCCCCCCACTCCTCTTGGTAGCATATAGTCCAGTATAGGATCTGCAAATACTTTCACAATAGACATTAGTCAAGTTACAAAGATGAATTGTACTAGATGGGATGAAAAATGGTAAAGAAGAAATAAAACCAAACAATGAAAAGAAAAGATCAAGTAGTTTGCTTCCATCAGGATTCAAGCTCAGTTCTTTCTAGTTATATCTCTGGATGTCGCATTTCTCTCCTTCATGAGTCTTTCGGGATTGACTTATATCACTGCATTGCTGAAAAGAGTCTCCAGTTCCACTTTTTAATCCCCTTCTGTGACATGAATTTTACTCATTAAAACAAAAAATAACTTGTGTAACTACTAAGGTAGTTTTCCTGAGGAACCTACAGGATCCTTTTAACCTTAGAGCTTCTTGGCACTTTTTCTATTGGATGTTATAGCAGTTTAGGAATAATCAAGATCCTTACTCTTTCAGGGATAATCCCAAGATAGTTTCTGCTGGGTATGGTCACTCTCAGTTACCTGTGATGAATCACTGTGTACTTCTGAGGGTTATTCATAGACTCAGCAGAGGAGCTGCTAGGTGGTATAGGATGGGGTCTGGAGGCAGAAAGATCTGAATTCAAATGTGGCCTCACACATTTACTAGCTGTATGACTCTGGGCAAGTCACTTAACTCTGCTTGACACAATTTCCTCATCTGAAAAATGGAATGGAGAAGGAAATGGCAAACCACTCCAGTCATCTTTACAAAGAAAACCCAAATAGGGTCACAAAGAGTCAGACATGACTGGAGCAGCTAAACAACAGCAATAATGACATACTCAGCAGTAAAGAATCTTGGGATGCACTAACTCACAAGTCGAGAGGCCTTGGGTTCAAATCTTGCTTCTGAGGCTTATTGCCTGCATGATCTTAAGCAAGCAAGTCATCTTCACTCCTCTGGGCTCAGTTTCTTTAACTGTCAATGAGGGGATTTTAAGTCTCAGATAAAATTTCACCTTCTTCAAGAAAGCTTTTCTGGTGGGCTCTCTTTAGGATATTGCCATCTGCTGAGATGGTCTCCAATTTTCCCTGTATATAGCTTCTACATAATTGTTTGCATGTTGTCTCCTTCATTAGACTGAGCTCCTTAAGGGCAGAGACTTTTCATACTTCTTTGTATCCTCAGTCTAGCACCCGGCACATATAGCAGGTTCTTCCTAAATGCTCGTTGGCTAGACTTTTCATGGCCTTTGAGGTCCTTTTTGGCTCTACACCTATGATCTTATATTATTTATCCCATTGCGATTCCTAAGACCTGGCAATAAGAGAGGCAGAAGGGCATAGCAGATAGAAAATTCAGTCAGCCTCAGAGACATAGAGCTCTAATTCTGAAAAAACACTGTCCGTGTTGATCTCTGATAAGTCACTTAACCTCTAAGTGATCCACGGAAATTTAAGTATGTAAATTGTAGAACGAGTGCAAAATTGCATTTGTACAGGGAGTTTTATTACTGAGCATTCCTTATACCAATAAAGAAATAGATCAGCTTCAGAGAGACAGACAGAGTCAGACAGAGAGCGGAGGGGAGGGAGAGAGACAGAGAGACACAGGAGAGGGGTGAAGGGGAAAGAGACAGAAATAGAAACAGTGATACAGAAAGTGCTGTTTGAATCACTGAATAGGTTTGAGTTCCTTAGACTTAATCATAGTATGTAGGCACAGTACTTCAAATTCAGGATAGCTGCCACGAGGTGGCACTGCTGAGTTATTAGCATGGGCTTCTCCAAAATGACACAATGACAAAAAGACCTGAGGGTCTTTAAAAAAACTTGGCTTTCTATTTTGATACTGTGTGTTTGGTGGAGGCGGGGGTGTGAGGGTGCCCGAGGAAGAAGAGGAGAGGAGAGGTCTTCCCCTTCCAGTTTGATTTCTTTTTTCTTTTTCTTTTATTAAAGGTGTCATCCCTTGACTCACTTCTTAAACAGGCCTAATCACTCACTGAATGGGTATTGTCTTACTCAAAGTGAGAACTCAGCAAGACCTCAGCTTAAAAAAACCAAGGTTTCCCATTGCCTATTGGGCCATCTCCAGTTGTCCTGATCTATATCTGGTCTGTGGAACCAAATAGCTCTGGAGGAAAAAGTGAGGCTGGTGACTTTGAACAGCCCTCCCTCACTTAAACCCAATTCAATTGTAAGTCATGTCATCATCTTCCTGATATCATGGTCTCTTCCAGAACAAAGGACAAACCACACAACCACAACCATTTTTATGCTTTAGCAGATCCTTGACTCTTACTGGGGTATGATAGACTTGTCAAGCATTGGTTTTGCCTTAGAGGATACAGAATAGTGGATTTTCTAGGTGGAGGAGTCAATTAACAAGTATCACTATAAAATCAGACACAGCACTGTGTTGAGGCTTGACCTGAGAATACACACACACACACACACACACACACACACACACACACACACACACACAAGCAAAACCAATCTCTGTCTGAGGAGTTTGCATTCTAATGCACTCTAGCTTCTAGGGGAAAGGAGATAGGACCAGGACCAGAGAAGGTATCCTGTTGAAGATGACTTTTGAGCTGAGTCTTAAAGGAAGCCAGATATTCTAAAAGGTGGAGATGAAAGGGAAGAGCATTCCAAGCACAGGAAAACCAGTGCAAAGGCATTTTTTGCACCCCTTTTCCCAGTGTGATTGCCCCCAACTAAGGTTGACTGTCCAAGGGACCCATGCTATTCTTTTTCACAGGGCATGTCCATTAAATTCCTACTGCTCACAGAAAGAAAACCTTGGTTCCCTCCACTCTTACCTCCTAGCAACTCATTTAAGTAACCACGGGTCTTTTCCTTCAAAGTCTTGTGTTTTATGGTCCTAGCCTATCACCACTGTATAGCACACCACTCTGGTATTTTTGCCAAGAGAACCCCTTGGACAGTATTGGCATGCTATGGTCCATGTATCACAAAGACTTGGACACGACTGAATGAATGAACAATAACAAAACCAGAATTCCAAGTCATAGGTCTGCTTCCTCTTTGTCCTTCCACTTAAAGGTAGGGGCCCTTGGCACTCTCCATCTCTGTGTTCTTTCCTCTGGTCCCATCTATTCTATGAATTTAATTATAAACAAATTTGTATTTCTATCATCAATGGATTCCCCAGTCTCTATTATAACTGCTTGCTCAGTTTTATTTTTATTTTCAGCTCAATATCTTTCTGGCAATACAAAATTTACCAAAACTAAAAGTAAATGCATTATCTTATTCTTACACCTCCTCAACAAATTTTTCCTTTCCCCCAACTTTTCTGTCTGGATCATCAGCACTACCATCCTCCAAGTCACATAGGCTCAAAACCTTATAATCATTTTTGAGTCTTTCAGAGGCAGCATGATGGGAGGGAGGTAAGGCATACTGAATTTAAAACCTGAGAATAAAAAAAAAAATCCTGCCCTAACTCCTAAGGGCTTCTGTCTCTTCACTTAAAGGAGGGGTAGAGACTAAATGGCCTTTTAGGTTCTTTCCAGCTCTAGATGCATAATTCTTTCCTTTATTCTCCACATACAATCAGTTGCTAATTTCAGTCAATTCCCACTCTATAATTCTCACCTAGACTACTGTAAATAACCTCTCAAGTGGTCTCCTTGACTCCAATTTATCTCCTCTCCAAACTATTCTGATGAAATTACATATTCTCATGTAAATATATTATATGAGATCAGAGATACTTGAAGTAAATACACTCATACATACATTTCTTTTTTCAAAATCCATTTAATTCACTTATCATGTGAAAGGTGTTGTAAAATTGCTTACTTTTTTGTCACTAGAATAAAGAAGTCATCTCTTCTAGCAACAGCTAAGTGTAGTGATACAAGTCTAAGAATCTAAAATTCACTATATTTTTTAAACAGACTAAACATGATTCTGTTCCAAAGCCCACTAATAAAGATATAACCTTTTAGAGTTGTTGAAAAATGTTTTTGTACTGATGGGGAAAAAAGAACCAGCTCCAGAGACATAGAAATCGCTTTCTTGCGCAGGATCAGTTGAATAGGAAGGGATGATATCTAAAAATAAAATTAAGAGGTAAGAGGGGAATATAATGAGAGAAGGAGAAAGGGAGAGATAAAATAGGGTAAATTATCTCATATAAAAGAAGCAAGAGAAAACTGTTACAATAGAGGGAAATATCAGGAAGGTGAAAGGGAATGGGTCAAATTTACTCTCATTGAATTTGACTTAAGGAGGGAATAATATACACACTCCAGTTGTGTATCTTACCCTATAGGAAAGTAGGGGGGAAGGGGATAAGAGTGGGGATGATAGAAGGTAGGGCATCCTGGGGGAGAGGGTAGTTAGAAGCATATACTTTTGAAAAGGGATAGAGTCAAAGTTGAAAATAGAATAAGTGGGAGAGGGATAGGATGGAGGGAAATACAGTTAGTCTTTCACAACACAATTACTATGAAAATGTTTTGCATAACTACACATGTATAACCTATATTGAATTGCTTATCTTCCCAGTGGCGGTGAGTGAGGAGGGAAGAAGGGAAAGAATCTGGAAATCAAAGTTTTAAAAACAAAAAAAAAAAATGTTTTTTACATTCAACTGGGAAATAAGATATACAGGCACTGGGGTATAGAAGTCCATCTTGCCCTCCTAGAAAGTTAGAGGGGGAATGGGGAAAGATATAAGAGAGAGCAGACTGGGGAAGGGGTATTCAGTAGGCTCACTATGTTAGGGTGGGCATAGGGGAAAGCCGGAGGGGGGTGTGGGAAATTTGTAATTCAAAATCTTATGGAAATGAATGTTGAAAACTAAAAATAAATTTAAAAAAAGAAAAAGAAAGAAAACACCTTCTTGCCTACAAAGGAAGGCCAGCTTAATACAGTGCAAAGAACATATGATTTATAGTCAGAGGAGCTGGGTTCAAATCCTGCCCCCATGACTTACCACCTTTGTGATCCTGGGCAAGTCACTTAATTTCTCTTGGGTCAAATTTTTCATCTATCAAATGAAGTAGTTGGATTAAATGACCTTGAAATTCAAAATAAGTTTTATTTTCAATTCAAACAACATTTGTTTAAGTGTCTACTACGTGCAAAGTACTGTGCCAACACAATTATTAAAAAAGACAGAATTAATTACCCTGTACATGGCAAAAACAAATATTTCCTACCTGATAAACACAGTATAACTATGGTTCCACATTAGAAGGAGAAATATTGATGACATGATGAAAATCAGTTTCAGGGCTTGCTAGCCCACTAAAAATACCCTTCATGATAGTATCACTTTACTGTATTTCTGAAGTATAGTGGGTTCAGTTCCAAATTCAAATTCATCTAATCCAGGAATTATAAAGGTTGTTTGGAATATTAATTAATTTCAACCAATTTCTCAGTGGCTTGAGTGGTGATAGTGATGTGTGTGTGTGTGTGTGTGTGTTTTAGATTGAGTTCGAAAACCCTTCTCATCTGAGGATGAGGCTTTCAGCTTTTCCCTGCCCTGGGGGATATGAAGTTATATCAGATGCTCAAGTTTTATAGGCTGTAGTTTTTCAAGGTAGTCCCTAGATGTCAGTAAATGCCACAAGTAACTAAGGAGTGAACTGATGCTTCCACCAGTTTTGTCCTTCACATATATGAATTTTATCTTTTTATGGGGGAAGAGGGAAAGGAGGACCTATGAAAGCTTATTTGGAGAGTACAGGTTACAACTTGAATCAGAATTTACATTTTTATATCTCTTGAGATAAGAAGTTTATTGTTCTATTCATTTACAATAGAGAACAGAGAATTGTGCAGTTAGGAATGCATTTTAATAAGTGGAACAGCACAAATTCTAACAATGGAAGGATGTCTGACATTCTAAGTGACACTTTTATAAATAGAATATTTAAGAAGGAAAGCCACACAAATAACTGAATGTCCACAAAGAACCACTTTAAAGATCCTAATTTTTTACTGTGTGTTGCAGTGACAGAGAATATTATTAGAACTGGAAGAGCTCTCTTGAGTTCAAACTCCTTTTTGGAAGCTAAGTGGCTTGCTCATTTCCATAGCTAGCAAGGGGTAACATTGGGGTTTGAACTAGGGTCCTCTGAGACCAAGTCTAGTGCTCATTCTACACACCACCACCTCACTTCTCAGGCTATTTTGGAAAGGAATGAAACAAACGAAAGTAAAAGGAAATCATGCTAATGGTGTTCAAGATGCAAAGGAAATTGATGCCTCCTCTGTGGGGGCAGTGAGTGATAGGAATTTGCTTTAATTGTGTTTAGTGGCACTCAAGGATAGAAATGCTGATTGTTTCTTTCTGAAGGTTGTAAAAGCAGTACAGCATAGGACAGATTTACTTTTTTTTTTTTTTTTTTTTTTTTTAGGGCAAGCTAGAACCAAATTATTTTTCTATAACTGATCTACAACCCTGAAACACCCCCTTTTTAATCTACTAGTTTCTTTGTTTTGGGCATGAACTTTGGAGGTCCCCAAATGTTTAGAAACTTCTGATGGAGAAATTTCCTCCTTCAATGGAGAGTGATTATAATTCAGAGTCCCAGAGAATTGCCTAGAGTCACTGAGAAGCTAAGTACTTTGCTCATGGTCACATAAACCAGTATGTGTTAGGACTTGCTGGCCCTGGGGCCAGGAAGACCTATCTTCCTGAGTTCAAAGCTGACCTCATACACTCACTAGCTGTGTGACCCAGGACAAGTCACTTAACCATGTTTGCTTCAGTTTCTTCATCTGTAAAATGAGCTGGAGAAGGAAATTGCAAGCCTCTCCAGCAGCTTTGCCAAGAAAACCCCAAATGGAATCAAGGAAAGTTGAAGATGACTGAACAACAAACAACTGTTTACTCTATATTGAGCGGCTTCTCTTTGAATTCATATTCAATCTAAAATGTCCAACTTACATGCCACCTTCTTTAGGAAATCTTTACTAACCCCTTCCTCACTCCCGATATGCTTTCATTCAGAGGGTATATATGTGTGTGTGTGTGTGTGTGTGTGTGTGTGTTTGACAACTTAGCTTCACCCTTTTCTAGTGCACTGATTTGTGTGTGTGTGTGTAGTCTAAATGTGAGTATTCTAACAATGCTTGTTTTTATCTTACTTCCTAGAGACTGAGCTCCCCGAGGGCAGGGACTAATATTTTGTATCTTCATCAACATTAAATATTGTGCTTATCATCAACATTAAATATTGTGCTTATACTGGGTGTTTAAAGAGCTTTCATTGACTGATACAATAGAAATGTTTTAGACCTGTTTCTGTTTGCCTGGCCACGTCAAAAACTAGTTGATCCAGAAACAAAATACACTTAAAAGTCATAGGGAGTAATATGTAAGGTTTAGGGACAAAAAAAGATTTCTTTTGTGAAGGGGAATGGGAAGGGGAAGGGATATTGTAGTAGGATCTGAAAAACCAGGCTGGGGTAGCATTGGTTGCTAACTGAGGTGCACATTCAAGAAATTTGCATATAAATCTAGTTTCCGGACCACTATAACTTTTTGGAAACCATTTCTTTGGAAATACTGTTAAGAGACCCCAAATCCATCTGTCTCATTAGGTCTGAGGTAACTGTGGGACTGAGACTTCTGGTAGAGCAAGTCCACTGACATTGAGACTAAACCTTACTGGTAGCTCAGGATTAAGGTAAGGCCTGTGGTTGTAGGGGTTTCTAGTTGGGACCAGGAACAAATTACAGTGTATGGCCATTTTCAGGATCCTCCTACCTCCTAGTCTCTGCATCATTATCCTGGCTTTTGGATACTCGGATCTGTCAGAGCGACAATTCAAAATTAGGCTGACACCTCCATTTAAAATTCAAAGTCCCAGAAGGTGAGGGTCTTAGGCAGAACTATTTGAGAGAAAAGAAATCTGAGTAAGTCAATTCATTAGACAACTGCTTCAGAACTGGAAGGAACCTCATGTACAAGTGCCTAATCCCTTCATTTTACCAATGAGGAAAATGAGTGCAAGTTAGAGTTCGTAGAATCATAGCTCAAGTTTAGGCCATTCAGTCCAGTCTCTTCATGTGACAGCTGAGGAAACATGTCCAATGAAGAGAAGCTTCAGAGTCAGAGGACTTGGGACAGATATTGCCTCTGTCACTGCTTGTGAAGTCCTGGGCAAATCCCTGAAGCCCCAGTGTCCTCATATATAAAATGAGAAAGATAGATTAGATAGGGGAAGTAGCATTTATTACACATTTTTTTGTGCCTACCATGTTCCAAGTGCTTTACAAATAGCATCTCAATTGTACCCCACAAAAATCCTATGAGTTATGTGCTATTCTGATTTTACAGTTGAAAAAAACTAAGGAAGATAGTGGTTAAGTGACCTTCCCTGGGTCACACAGCTAATAAGGGTCAGACTAGATTTGAACTCAGGTCTTCCTGACTCTGCAGTCAGTACTTTTTAAACTATGCCACCTAGCAGTCTCATATGGGAATCATCCATTTTAACCCTAAATCTACAATCTTATGATCCTAAACCTAGGCCCAGAGAGGTTAAATGAATGACTTGACCAAGGCTTTGCACAGAGAATACATAGACTTAAATCCATGTCCCCCATCTCCAAAACTGGTGCTCCTTCTATTATATTTCCCAAAAAGCCAAGATGGCTGCAACGTGTTAACACACTCAGGATTATTTGTCTAATCAGCAAAGGCCCTCATATCTCAAGAGGAATGAATCTCCAATACTGTAAATTTAAGCATGGAAAAATCCTGGGGAGTATCTATTTATGACCAGCCCTCTCAAATCATGGCATCTAGATGACTTTTAGGCAAGTCATCCATGTTTGCAAAGAGTGGTAGAAAAAGCAAGCCAAAGGAAAAATTTAAGGGACTAATAATGGCTGTCTGGTGTCTAATTGGAATGTGAGCTCCTCCATTAGAATTTGAACACCAACAAGGATTATTTTTTGCTTTCTTTTGTGTCCCCAGTGCTTTGCACAGTGCTTGGCACATAGTAAGCACTTACTAAATATTGTGGACTTGACTTACTATCCAAGAAACTGTTCATTGCTAGGCCTGTTTTATTTTGTTTTTATTGTTTTTGTTTTTAGCCACATCCACACCCCTAGGTGGCAGTCATTCAACAAAGAAGGACAATTCTGTAAAGGCAAGAGTCCTGTGCTCTTTGAGAAAATGCCAGTATTTTTATTCTTAAAAAATTTTTTTTTATGAGGTTTGGATAAACAAGGGCTTATAAGAGAATAAAACGCCCCCAAGTGATTTATCTGAACTCTCCAAACTGATCTGACAGAGGAAATATCTCCCTTTAAGCTTTATACATGTTATGTTGTTTTTCCATCCTATCTTCTCAATCTCATTGAAACCCCAACTATATTTCAACATCTTTTGAGAATTAAATGGGTTTATTCATCCCTTCTCAGGTGAGAGACTTGAGACCCTTAATCTGCTTTCCCATTTAAATCCTATTGAGCTCCAATTGAACGACATGCTGAAAATCTCTCTGAAAACAGGGAGCATTGATGATACATTCCCAAGTCTCTCAACAGAGTCTTATGCATTTCCATAAACTCTCACTACACCCTTGTTAACCAAGATTTTCTTTCTTCTCTGGTCAATTATTCTGCAGGGCAATGCAAAGGATACTACAACCATGGGGCCTCCATTTGCAATTCTCCTGCAATGTTAAGAGTCACCTTTAGTCACAGTTAGTTACGCCCATCCTCCAATCTCAGACAGATCCCTGTACTTGCAGTGACATTGGCTATCAGTCACAGCCTCAGCAATAACAAGAACTCTGGGATATGAATACATGAAGAGGAAAGGGAACCTTATCTTTTTAGCTTTCTGAAGAATATTCCCCAATTCTATCTTTATCCAACATAGTGAGAATAATAGGCACCAGGAACAAAGCACATGAATCCTTCCCTGAGGGCATTATTTGGTGTTCTGCTTGGGATGGAAGGAGCTATAGAATCTTACACACCATTCATTATTAAGAGCATTAAAGCATGCAGAAGTTGCATACGGTTTTCTGATGAAACACTTGACATTTTTCATCAGTTACTATTAGTTCACATGAGTTACTCTTTATTCTCTTTCCAGTGACAACAAAGCTCTATGTGGGTAATAAAGGATGATGATCTAAATTATCCAGACAGGTAAAAACCCAACTTAGAACAATCACTGGGGACTGGGGAGAAATGACAAGGAGAAAGATAATACTGTAGTGAAAAGACCATATATTTCCAACTCTACAACTAAGGATTGTAATGACTGATTGCTCTTTAGAGAAGAGTATTATATTGGTCTTAGGCTTTTCAACTTATCACACAAAACTAATGCTATGCCTATAAACATAGGTCCTAAAGCTAGAAAGGATCTTAGAGATCACTGAGTTTAACCACATAATTTTACAGACGGGGAAACTAAGGGTCAGAGAAGTGAAGTGACTTCTTAATTTTTAAAAGTGGATTTTATTACCATGGGACTGTTGGGGTACATGCCCAAATCAGACAGTGCTTTGGCACAGGCATTGTGCCGGTTTTATAGAGGTTCCATAGCCAGGTTACATAAGCTGAAATTACAGTGATATAAGCTGAAACTACCGTGATTGGTCAGTGTACATTTGAATTTCCCAGACAGTAGGAAACCCTAGGCTGGGACTCCTGCCCACAGATCAATCAGGGGAAAGCAAGGGGTGGGGGTCCTACCTGTTTACAGATCAATTAAGGGAGAGGAAAGTGGAATTCTCTACTTTACAAATCAATGAAGGAAAGGGAAGGTTGAGTTGTCTGCTTTACAAATCAATGAAGGGAAGGGCAAAGTGGAGTACGGTCCAACACCTCTAAACCTTCTTTCTTTTCTTTTCTTTTCTTTCTTTTTTTTTTTTTGCTTTTTGGAGGGCAATTGGGGTTAAGTAACTTGCCCAAGGTCACACGGCTAGGTTTTTGTTTGTGTGTGCCTGTCTGAGGCCAATCCGAACTCAGGTCCTTCTGACTCCAGGGCCGACACTCTACTCACTGCACCACCTAGCCATCCCCTCTAAACCTTCTTTCTATATAAATAAATAGCCCATCAGTCCATCTTCTTTAAAATTAAATTTTATTTTCAGTTCCTAATCATCCCTCCTCCTCCACTCATTTAGAAGGAAAGAAAAATAAAAGTCATTACAGATATGTGTAGTCAGGCTATATATATTATCCATATCCAGAAAAAGGAGTAGAGAGGAGAGAACAGGCAAGGAGGGAGTAGAAAGTGAATAAAAGAAAGAACAGGAGAGGAGAGGAGAGGAGAGAAAAAGGGAGAGGAGGGGAGGGGAGAAAAAAATATTCTCCAGTATGCACTCTTGAGTCTACCAGTTCTATGAAAGTAGATAGTATGTCTCATCATAAGTTCTTTCTATTTGTGGTTAATCACTGTGTTAACTAGAGTTTCTAAGTCTTTCAAAATTATTTTATCTTGACAATATTGTTGTTATTGTATAAATTATTTTCTTGATTCCGCTTACTTCAATTTGTATCAGTTCCTATAACTTTATACTTCCTAGACTTTTCTGAAACCATCCCCTTCATGATTTCTCATAGCACAATAGTATCCCATCAACTTCATATACCATATCTTATTGAGCCCCCAAATGATAGATATCCCCTCAAATTCCCATTCTTTATCACTTAAAAATGAGCTATTAATATTTATGCAAATCCTTGGGCAGGAGGCAGGGAGTTTCCAAATCTTTGCATTTGTAACTGAAGGTAAGTCAGTGTCACATTATTCTCCAGGGTCCACTTAGGGATTTAGCTAATAGAAGATACTTCTATATACGGAAGATATACGGAGGGTATATTTCCAGGTATGAATGAAAGAACAGACACAGATATTAATTATTAACTACAGAGAGAATGGTATATGGCAGACTAACTTTAAGACTAGAAGACTTTTTTGCATTACCTGTGTGACTCTGGGCAAGCCACTTTGTCTCATCATCTTTCAACATGTTTAGAGAGAAACCTGTTCATCTGAGAAAGAAGACTAAGGGATAGGGAGGAATAGGTTGCTAGCTTGGGAAGAAGGCCAGGGCATCAGATCTGTGTAAATATTGTATCTGACTCCTAAAAGTTTAAATTCCTTAAAAGCAACCTTGCAAGAATTTAAATTGCTTGAAGGTAAGAACTTCTTTGTTTTTGTATTTTTTTTGTCTTTATATCCATAGATACTTAAACATAGTAGGCACTTGAATGCTGTTTATTATTGTTCTGAACAGTGTTGCTGAACTTCAAAGCATTATACAAATGTGAACTATTATAATTATGGGAGAGAATTTGTCTTTGACCTGACCATGTGATATATTAGTGTTTAAATCATTGGAATCAAGAGGCCAAGAAAGCAAGTCACTGTTAAATATGGAAGGCTGCTTGACTGGGAAGTGGGGACAGGAGGGAGAAGAAACACTTAGGAGGAAGGGTGAAAAAAAGAGAGGAGGAAGCAATGCGCTAGTTCTTCTAGGGTTTAAATTTTATCCTTCTACTCCTCCTCCCATGTTCCCCATATACTCCTCTTCTTCTTCTCCCCCTACCTTGCTCTTTTGTGGTGAAGGTTTTGGGGCTTCCTCTTATTTTAAGCTTCATAGATCTAACTAGATAATGGTGGACAGAAATTCTCAACCTTTTTCATATCCCAAGTTTGGAGATTGGCTGCTAGGAGGTAGTGATGCCACTACAGTGATGCCATTGACAGGACTCAGAATGAGATGCTAAGTCAAAGATTGTGGCCAAGCCATGTGGAATCTCCCCATAGTGTAGTTGGAGCTATTCCTTTTGCTGAGGATAGAACTGGAGACACCCCTGGTTTCCTTTCCCTTGCATTTCCCTAATAGACACTAAGCCTGTATCCCTAATCCTGGTCTTTTAGGAATTTTACCATTTGTTTCTATTTTACCATTTCTTTTAAAAGAGTAAGATTGCACAAGTATTTATTGTAGTACTGATTTGTTTTGTGCCCTGGGGGAGTGAAGGTGGTAAATAAAGCTAAAATGTTAGTGGGTGATGGATAGTAAAGAATATGGGGAAAAGAATTAGGAGATTGTATACAGTGATGTAAGCACTGAGGTGGCACAGTGGAGAGTGTGCCAGGCCTGGAGACAGGAAGATTTAAGTTCAAATTTGGCCTCAGACACTTACTCTCTGTGTGACTCTGGGCAACTGTCTTAACCCTGTTTGCCTTAGTTTCTTTCATCTGAAAAAAAAAAAAAGCTGGAGAAGAAAATGGCAAAGTACTCCAGTATCTTTGCCAAGAAAACCCCAAATAGGGGTCATGAAGTTGGACATAACTGAAAACAACTAAACCACAAAAACAACACAATAAAGTGTGTGTTTGTGTATGTGTGTGTGTGTGTGTGTGTGTGTGAGAGAGAGAGAGAGAGAGAGAGAGAGAGAGAGAGAGAGAGAGGGGAGAGACTTTCTATCTATTCTCTAGAATATGCCAGATGAGGGTTTGAGATAAACCAAAAATATTTTAAACATTTATACTTTTATAGTTTCTCAAAAGCTGAGTAAATATCTGCACCATTCTGGATACAAATAAGGCAAACAATTTGGTGGGAAATGCTTCTGGTTGACATGATGGCATCTCAGGTAAGTTTCCCTCTTCCCATTGTTCTTTCCAGGGACAGGTTTATAAGGGAGTCCATGCATCCAGGAGACAAAATATTTAGTTAAAATTCCCACTTTGTGAGTAAGTCATTTAACCTCTCTGGGCTTTATTTTCCTTCTCTATAAAATGAGGAGATTTGATTAGGAAGCCTCTAAGTTTCTTTTGAGAGTTAAAAGTCTATTTTCCTTTTATCTTATCTTTTCAGACTATACAAAACACCATACTAAATATAGGGGATACAAATAGAAAAATAAGAGAGTGAGTTGTAAAGATATCCTCAAGTTAATAGAGAGAAACAATACAAAATTGGAGAATTTGGGGGCAGCTAGGTGGCACACCGGCTCTGGAGTCAGGAGAACTTGAGTTCAAATTCGACTTCAGACACTTGACATGATGTCTAGCTGTGTGACCTTTGGCAAGTCATTTAACCCCAATTGCCTTGCCTTCCCCACTCCAAAAAAAAAAAAGCTAAAAACAAAACAAACAAAAGGGGAGAATTTTAACTGCAAACAGTATCAAAAGGTCTGGTAGTACCTAGAGTTCAGCAGCAAAGTAGAGGTAGTTGGAAGTGATATCTCTACAAGAATGGTTTCTCTGGAAAGTGGCTGTAAGGATTAGGTTAGGAGCATGGACAGTCTTCTGCTATCCTGGGGATTATTGGTTTTACCATCCCTTCAGTGGCAGTTGGTTGGCATGTTGATGGTAATGGATGGCAGAATCCTTTTCCATAAAGGTCAGAAGGGCTAAGAAGGGAATCAAAAGGGAGCAATGTCATGGAACCCAAGGCAACCAGGTATCATGAAAAAAAGGACTCAATGTCAAAAGGTATAGAAAAGTCAAGGAATGAAGAGTGAGAAATGACCACTGGATTTAGCAGTTTAGAAACCATTGGTAACCTTGGAAAGAAACACTTCAGTGTGGGTTGGAAGCCAGAATACAAACATGGTTGAACGTAGAGTAAGTAGTGAAGTAGTGATGCAAACAGGTATAGATGCCTTGTTTCAAGAATGAAAGAGAGAAGAAATAAGACAACATAATAGTTATATTATATTACAGACGATCTAGGAGTAAATCACTTAACTTTTTTCTGTTTCCAGTTTGTCACTAGTAAGCACATTTTAGAAAGAGCAGAAGCACCTGAAGACTTAGGTTCAAATCTTAATATTGCTAGTTAGTACCTATATGATTTTAAGAATATCTCTTCAATACCCTGGGTTTGATGCCTCCTTTTTAAAAGCAAAGTAGTTGAGAGGATCCTGGAAAAATGGCAGAGTAGGTCAGAAAATTCCAAGCTCTCTTTTGCTCCCACAAAAGAGATGAAATAGCACCCCAGGGCAAATATTGAGCAATAAAAATAGAGTAGGGGCAAAAGAGGCACAATGGAGTCCATGTGGAGTTGGGAGGATCTGGGTTCAAGCCCCCAGTCAGACACTTATTGGCTATGTCACTCTGGGGAAGTCTCAAACTCTCTGTGCCTCAAATTCCTAGTATTTAAAATAAGGGGGCTAATCTCAGAAGCCTGGGAGGTCCATCTCGTTCTAAATCTATGATTCCAGGTGTGTCTCAGACAACAGATTGCCTACGATTTCTTTACTGAGTCAGAGATAAACTATTTTCCGTATCTGTAGAGGGAAACCCCACATAAGAAGTTCTTCAGTGCTGAAGAAATCCCAGATCCTTCTCAAACTGGATTTTATTAGATGGGCCTACTGGCAGCCTCTCACTCATAGAAAAATTCCTTCCAGCTTTAAATTCTATTTTCCTAAAATGAGGGGAATTATTTCTTGTCTATACTACCTCACAAGGCTATTGTAAAGGTAACACAAGCTAGTCCATGTGAAACTGGCTAAAAAAACTCCTTATGATTTTCTAGAAACCCAAGAATTATCACATGATTTCATGTATTTATCACTCAGTATTTTTGAGATTACACTCAAGTGTCATTTTCCCCCAAATCCTTTAAGTCCCAGGGTGAGGTAGCCTCATAATTCGTATTTTGTCTTGATGTTTCTTTCATATCCTGTGTAATGACTTGACAATCAAAGCTAGAAACACCTCCACCTTGGGAGCTTGTCAGAACTTTGTGGGCTCTGGTATGGTAGAATGCACACTGCACCTTGCCTAGAGGACTTATGCAAGCTATTTCTGTACTTCTGCCAACTCTTATTATTCCAAAAGTAAAGGTTTGAGTTGGGGCTCAAGGCAGTGTACATTGTGATGCTAATAATACTAATACCTTCCATTTGGTTAGTATTTTATGCTTTGGAAAGCACTTTCCAACACCTTATCTCACTTTATACTCAACAATTATAAGGATAACTTAGGGCAGTTTTCCTTGTTTGACAGAGAAGAAAACAACAACAAAAAAATATTGATTTATGAATATCAGAATCAGAAGAGTACTTCAGGGGGAAAAAGCACTGACACAGTGTTCAAATTCTGCCACACTTGGGCAAGTTTCTTCATTTGTAAAATGTAAGAATTAGACTAGATGGCTCCCATGATTGCTTTCACATTTAGATTTAGGATTGTTGTTTAGTTGTTTCAGCCATGTCCAACTCTTCATCTCCCCATTTGGGGTTTTCTTGGCAAAGTTACTGGGATGCTTTGCTATTTCCTTCTCCAGCTCATTTTACAGATGAGGACCTGAGGTAAACAGGGTTAAGTGACTTGTCTAGGGTCACATAGCTAGGAAGTATTGGGCCTGGAGTCAGGAAGACTCATCTTCTTGAGTTCAAAACTGGCTTCAGACACTGGTTTAGAATACACAGCATTCCTAAGGATCACAAGGCAAATTAGAGGCAGAGGTGGGACAAGATAGTAAGTCTCCTGACTAATTAATCATTTGCTTGATCTGTATTAAGTGTCTGTTTTGTACAAAGCCTTTTGTTAAGATGCCAATATAAAGACAGAAGTGAAAGGGACCCCTTTTCTGAAGGGGCCTATGTTCTATCCCAGAAAACATAGATAAATAGAGATACAAAATGAATTTCTGCAAAATAGTCCTTGGGGGAGAGTTCTGGCAACTAAAGATAGTGCTTGAACATAGTATTGAAGAAAACAAAAGATTCCAAGAGGCACAGGTGAGGAGGGAGGGCATTCCATGCATGCAAGATAGCCAGTGTAAAGGCACAGAGATGAAATGAGAAATAATATTTTATTTTTATTATTAAAGTACCAGCTTATGGAAAGCAAGTGAGCCATTATGTCAAATGAGTAGAGTGTGTAGAGGTAAGATATAAAAAAGATTGGAAAGGTGGGAAGGCTTTAAATGACAGACTGTGAAGTTTTTTTTATTCCAGAGGTAAGAAGGAACCACTGGAGTCTGGTGATCAATCAGTCAATCAATCAACATTTATTAAGGGTTTACTGGGCATCTTGGTGACACAAAAGATAGAATGCTGGGTCTGGAATCAGGAAGACTCATCTTCCTAAATTCAAATCTGGCCTCAGACACTTAATATCTGTGTCATCCTGAGTGAGTCATTTAACCCTGTTTGCCTCAGTTTCCTCATCTGTAAATTGAGCTGGAAAAGGGGAATGGAAAACCATTCCAGTATCTTTGCCAAGAAAATTTCAAATGGGATCACAAAAAGTTGAATGCATTTTTTCCTTTTTTTTTTTTTTTAAAGCAATTAGGGTTAAGCAACTTGCTCAAGGTTACATGGCAAGTCATTATTTATGTGTGGGCGCTCATTTTCTGAGGCCAGATTTGATCCTGGGTCATCCCAACTCCAAGGCCGGCGCTCTTACTCACTGCGCCACCTAGCCGCCCCAAAACTAGGGGTAGTTGAATGCATTTTTAATGGATATAATGGAGTGAGTGAATCATGAGGTGTGATAAAAAAAAAGCATTCAAAGAAATATGAGAAGTTTTACCTGAGCTAATGCAGAAAAGATGAAGTAAAATAAAAATATATATATGCACAATCACTAAAACCATTTAAATGAGGACAACTTTAAGAAAACATTTCTAAAAAAGCATTAGACAAAATGGGTACCAAGTGGTGTTCAGCCTATAGCTATACTTTCATTTAACAAACTGAAAACTACTAAAATGTTAGGTTGTGTGTACTATCAGCTGTAATCACTCTTTAATGTTGCTTCAAATAGCTACTTCTGGGGATTAATCATTATGGGGGATTGATAGGAGTATGCTGGCCGATTGTTTGTCATGTGCAGCAAAATTCATCAAAAAATGAACAAAATTGTTTACAAATTTTTAACAAGGAATGGCTAGGTGGCACAGTGAATAGAGCACTGGCCCTAGAGTCAGGAGCACCTGAGTTCATATCTGGCCTCAGACACTTAACACTTACTAGCCATGTGACCTTGGGCAAGTCAACCCCAATTGCCCTGCCCTCTCCCCTCCAAAAAAGCAAAAAAAAATTTTTTTTGACAATTTTAAAAAGCAACAGTGGGAAACAGAGGCCTATCTAAGTGTCCAGGATTAAGTAGTTTACATTAAAACAATGGGAATATTGACCTTAGGGAGGGGATGGATAATAGTGTTGCATTGACCCTGGGGCTCACAGTAGCATTGCACTCAGGTTCTTGGTACTGGGTTTCCTGGTATCACAAAGCATTTGCAAGAGCTGTAACCTGAACCACAGGGGAAGGCCTCAGTATGTGCCCCTGTAACCTTTTCATTTTCTATTCCTTCTATTCCTTGTAATTAAAATTGCTGTAAGTTTAAAAAAATGTATTATTATTATTTTGTGGGCTCCTAATAATATTGAGCTCAGTACATCCCTGAAGACAGAAAATTGGAAAATAGCATGCATCCATGTATACCTCAAGAGCACAAAGATACACTTGATAAAACTATACGTAGATTGGTGCTGTGCTCCAAGTTTCTGCCTTTAGGGATACACTCAGTTCAATATCATTTAGAGCCCACAAAAATATTTTAAAAAAATTCTACCAGTAAGGAAGAGCTACTAGTTTGTATAGGGTTAACCAAAAAATGGGCCATAATGCATTTAAACTATTCTTGTTCTGGGTCACACATGCATTTTAAATATGTGCACTAGTTAGCTCTTTAGGGTTCATGTCCTAAGTAGAATGACAAATGCAAATGCACTTGTTTAAAATGCAATTTCTTATTATCATAATAACTATTATTTTCATAGAGTTTCATGATTTATCAAATGTTTTACTTATATAACATTAGGATCATTATTGGGACACTGCATCTTTTCCTTCTCCTATTGCGGAGCCCCTCTGCTCTGGATCCACATATGCAATTGGACAGAGAATTTAGTTTGGGGAGTTCCTGACCCACCAAAAGAATATCAACGTCCTTTTCTCACCTTTTTTTGCTTGTTATATCACCACCCTGGATCCCTGGGGAAAAATTACCCAAAGCTTAGGCTCAACTCACATCTAGGGTCTTCTTTGAAGGGGTGGGTAGAGTATTGGGAAATAATGGGACAAGTATATTATTTCCTACAAATAAAAGACTCTCACAAGCTTGCATTGACAGAAAAGTTAACAAGCATAAATTAGTAACAATTACTGTTATACTCTTTCAAGAAGTAGTATCAGAATTGGAAGTGCTTTTCGGGACAACTGAATAGACATTTTATATTTCATCTTGACTCTGTACTGTCCAAATAACATTTTGTTTTCAGGAAAGCCATATTAGGACTTGAATCTAGACTTTTTCATAATCATCTCCAATACAGAAGCTCTGTCTGCCACCCACCAGTCAGGTGTTCCAAGTGAACGAGGATCTCTAAGTCCTCATTTTTATGAAACTTCCTCCAAAAGGGACAGATTCATCTTGGGATTGGGGTTCAGCCACCTTCATCAGGTAAAAACCAATCAAGCAAACAAAAACAACAAACAAATAAGCAAACCAGAAAGAAGAGGAGGCAGTCAGCCGCTCAGACTCAAATTCAAATAGCTCATATAGCTATGGTCCATTCTATGATGGCATAAAAAGGTGCTGCCTATTCCTTGTCCTTCAATGAAGATTTAGAATAGTCTGGACAGAATGTAAAGCCAGGGAAGGAGATACATTGAGTGTGTATCACTCCCTTTTAAAGATACATTGGAGGGGCAGCTAGGTGGCGCAGTGAATAGAGCTCCGGCCCTGGAATCAGAGGGACCTGAGTTCGGAGCCGGCCTCCAACACTTAATCCACACAAACAAAAAAACCTAGCCATGTAACCTTGGGCAAGTTACTTAACCCCAATTGCCCTAAAGGGGCGGCTAGGTGGCGCAGTGAGTAAGAGCTCTGGCCTCGGAGTTGGGATGACCCGAGATCAGATCCGGCCTCAGAAAATGAGCACCCATGCATAAATAATGACTAGCCGTGTAACCTTGAGCAAGTTACTTAACCCCAATTGCTTTAAAAAAAAAAAAAGATACATTGGGTCATTGATTCTTCTAGCTCAGCAATCTGAAAGGATTGCTTTGTCTTCTCCAAAGTGCCCAAATCCTTTAGTGCTGAATCATGAGTGGTCAGACAAAACAACTTGGGATTTTGCAAATCCTTGAATTCCCAAGTGCTAAACTAACATACAGGCAGACTGGGAAGGTCTACAAAAGCTTTGTGAAACCTATCATTGAACATGCTTATATGACCCTCACCACAACTGCATATGGTAAGTAGCATAAGTATTATTATATCCCTTTCATAGATGAGGAAACTGAAAGGTAAAATAAGTTGCTGAATGTCTCAGAGATAGTAAGTAGCACTTCTGGGATATGATCCAAGGTATTTTCAAACCTCTCCAGAATTAGAATTATGCACAAGAAGTAAAGTGATTGCAGCTGTCTCCTCTTCATAGCTAGAGACACCAAGAACCCTAATGAGATAACAACTGATGAACTAAAGGCTATTCCTAATCCTTAATGCATTTTCTCTGGACTCCTTTCCCAAACAGCCTCCACCATCTGGAAGAGTGGCACAACCTATGCTTCTTCCATTACATATAATTGTCAAAACATAGCATTATGGAATTCCCTAGAGGTATTTAAGCAGAGACCAGATGGCCCATTGTAATAAAAATCCCTAAATTGAAAAGGAGCTTGATTTAGATGATGCCCAAGGATGATTCAGTATCAATGAACCCAATTTTACAGAAGGAAAGGTACTAAAGGATTAAAGAAATGCAAATTAAAACATTGCTAAAATATTACATCAAATTGGCAAAGATAGCATAAAATGGGAAAACTCAATGTAGGGAAACAGGCACACTAATTCATTGCTCATGGTCCTATCAATTTGATGATTTTGGAAAGCAATTTAGATTCAAGGAAAATGCCAATTTAAGCCATATCCATTCTAAAGTATTTCAAGGTCAATGGGAAAGATGAAGATGACAGAAATTTGATTCAATTTTTCCTTCTTAAGAAATTCCTTGCATAAGTCATCAATAACATATCTAGGTCATATTTTTTATTCATGTAACAGTTGATGCTTATCATAATCCAATAAAGTAGAGTGTAAGTTTATTATGAGTGAATTTATGGGTTCATTTACTTTTTAAATTATTCAACCATGCAATATTATTTTCACCTGAGGATTGATAATCTTTCCTCATAGTGTTTAATTCATCATGAACTGTCTGTATAATGTAGACTAACTGGATTTGCACAAATTCTATAAGAGTAAATCTAATTGAGCAAACACCCCCTAAGATTAACATCTTCTCTCTTGATTGAATGTCCTAAGTGTATGAAGCACACTACATGTGAAACACAAATTGGTATTAAATAGAGCTTAGTTCAGTGAGACTTTATTCATTTCCTCTACTGAATACAAATCTACTGCAAACCTGTTTCTCAGAGCAAGAATATTTTAGGTAAAAAATAGTACTTTCAAGATCATAGGTGTTTAACAACAACAACACTAGTCATGAGGAGGAAGAGGAAGATGATAGCTGACATATCACATGAATAGAAATTTTATATATTTCATAATTTGCTGAGGGTTGCCAGTCCCTGCTCATGAACATCCCTTGGCTTTATGTGGAGAGCCATTTTGTTTCTCTCTCCTACTGAATTTCCATGGCCAGAAATGTTGTGCTAACGTTAATTGTGTGAACTGTGAGTATTCCATTGCATGGGTGCTGCTGGATTACACAATCATAAAATTCAGGTGCAGATAATACCACAATATGCAGATACCATAGGAAGACTGGTTATAACTCATCAAAGTTTAATTGGAACTGTGTGGCATGGACTTTAAGAGAGGTAGACCATGTCAGAGTTAAATCATCAGAGGTGAGGCTTATTAGAGTCAGGCATATTTTAATAGTGGAAGGATTATAAATTTCAAGAGATAACTATTCTTTCTCCAGCTTATTCTTGTCAAACTTCAGTTTAGGTAAGAAATTCTGTATCATGTGTACATTTTGGCTTTTAAACACACACTTAAGATGACAAGATAGAGAATCAGCACTACTTACATACTGAAAATATAGGCCTGGCTGTCTGTGAATGGTCATGTCATCATAGACTCCCATGTGCAGGAAAATGGATTTTATCTTAGGAAGATGGATGAAAGAGTAGAAAGAGCAGTGATACTGGATCATGTGACTAACAAATTGAAGGACAAGAAATTTTCTGTGAAGCTCATGACTTTTCAGACATTTCCAAAATAAGAACTGTATTCAAGAAGCAGTGATTCCATTAGTCTCCACAGGCTAAGACACCAAGAACTCTAATGATGTTACAAATCCATGATCTATTAACAGAGTAGGCTAATTTCTAATCCCTACTGCATTCACTCAAGACCTCTTTCTCCAATAGCCTTTATATTCTGGAAGGTCTGGGATCCACATAGTAATTCCCTTGCTACTGCAGTGTCTGCTAGCTAATCATTTTTCCCTCACCCTCCCATACCTTTCTGAAGCAAAAAGTAACAGAACTCAACTCTGCCCAATCTCTCACTCTTTATAAAGAGAAAGAGCTATAGCAGAAGAATACTCTTCTTTGTGTGACAGCATCTTTGCTGTGCTGCAGCAGTTATCAGCAAGAGAACTGAGGAACAGAGGAAACAGAAGCAGGGAACCAGAACATGTGGAGTTCCACCAGACCTGAAGGAAAGGGGATGGATATCCATCTGAGGCTGACTCTATACCCTAGAAGTCATTTGGGAGCAGAGACTGGAGCCAACAAAAAGGGAATTCCTTAGTGTGAAAGGAGGTTGAGACACTTTTGAGGTCCAGTCCCTGGGAAAGTATACTATCAAAAGGAGTTAGAAGGTGAGTGATAGGGATTACAAGGGAAAAAAGACTTAAGTTACCAAAGATCACAGGATGAAGAATAATCAGACAAAAGTCTTGACTATAAGCAGATAAGTCAACAGGGAAGATATTAATAATAGAAGGGAATGGGGCCTTTAGATCATCTAAATGAATCTATCTTTGAATGAATATTCTAAGAAAATGAAATAACACCTGAAGAAGCAGAGCACCCTGTGAATTTCTAAGATAGTATAGAGCCAAAGAAGGATGTTCCCAAATGGTTCAAAAATGAAATACAAATTATGGAAGAGAATTTATGGCCTTCAAAGCAGAAATAATCAGCAGAATAGGAAAAAAAAAGCAAACAACTTGAATCCATGGTTGCATATCTAACTAAAGAAATGAAAGAAAGAACAACTGACTAGGAATGAACATTTACATAAGTGAATGAGATGTTTGAGGAAGAGAAACAAAAAGCAATAATATTAAAGGAAAAATGATCTCCCTGAAAAGCAAAATATGCTGATCTCAAAAGAAAAAAAAAGAATACATAGATAAAATTAAGGATTATAGATCTTAGAAGAAAACATCAAAAAACTTAAACATCACAATGCAAGGAGGAATACAAGAAAAATGCCCAGAAATTCTGAAAACAGAAAACAAAATGCCATTTAACAGAATCCACACATACCCTCTTAGAAAACAATAACAACCTATGCTACAAAATACAAGGTTTTTTTGTTTGTTTGTTTTGTTTTGTTTTGTTTTCTTTAGTCATGTCTGACTCATTGTGACCCCATTTGGAGTTTTCTTGGCAAAGATACTGGAATGGTTTACCATTTCCTTCTCTAACTCATTTTATAGATGAGGAACTGAGGCAGACAAGGTTAGGTGACTTGCCCAGAGTCACACAGCTAGTAAATGTCTGAGGCTGGATTTGAACTCATGAAGATGAATCTTCTTGATCTATCCACTACAGTGCCTAACAATTCTAATGAAAAACAATAAATTCTGCAAGTGACCAAAAGATCCTAAAATATAAAAGAAAGAAAATTCAAATAAAACAAGATTCTTTTACCCACCAGAAACTACAAAAAGGAACAGGATAATGTTTTAAAGAACAAAAGGGCTCAAAACACATCGAGGCGGCTAGGTGGCACAGTGAGTAGAGCGTTGGCCCTGGAGTCAGAAGGACCTGAGGTCAGATCCAACCTCAGACACTTAATGCACACACAAACAAAAACCTAGCTGTGTGACCTTGGGCAAGTTACTTAATCCCAATTGCCCTCAAAAAAACAAACAAACAAAAAAAACACACCACACTGGTGACATACCCTATCAGCTTAAACCTAATCATGAGTGAAAATAAAGATGGACATTTAATAAAAGAGAGACATTTGAAGTATCCCTTGTAATGGAAATGCAGATTTGAAGATCTTCCCTGCCCCTAGGCCCTTTGATTGGCTTAAGAGACTTTGATTGACTTAAGTGACTCTGAATTTGAAAGTATATTCTGCCTCCTAATAGGCTGAATGTGGTCACATGGAGCCTGTGGTAGGAGGCTTGGTTTTCAGGAATGACCACACCTTGATGCTGTGTGATTGGACAGTGGGTCAAGAGGGTGGTTACATTCTCTGAGCCAGGAGAAGACTATATAATCCCTGATTTGAGGACTTGCTTTGGGGCTCACTTTGAGAAGTGTTGTGTGATTTGACCAGATGAGACTCTGGGAAGCCATTGTTTAGAGCCCCCGGCTTTGAAAACCCAGATGTTGATGCTTCCCTCTCTGGTAACTGTGATTTGGTATTGATATAATGGTTGGACAGTTTGGAAGCCTGTCTATTTGATCTGTCTGTATACTCTGAAGTTCGGGGTGTTGACCCTTTTCCCCTGAACTAGGTAATATATGTTTGTTTGATTAAAGTAAGCTTGTTAACCCATTTTGAGTTGCTTTCCTTTTGAAAAGCAGATCTAAGAACCTGTATTGGCAGCTATCCTGGGGATGTTGGGGTGCTTGCTGCTGCATCCCTAAAGTAAATCCCTGAAGTATCCCTAAAGTAAACCTAAAGTAAATATGTGGGGATTATTTGCTTTTCATATACTCCAGATAAAAGAAATATAAGATAAGAAAATAAATATAGCAACTAATGAAGGAACAAGAAATGAAATAGTATAGTTAGGAGGTGGGGGGGGGATGGGAAACACAACTAGAAAGAGAAACACATGTGGAGTTAAAAATAAAAGCAACAAAATAAAAACACAGGGACCATTAAGAGATTTCTTTGTAAAAGAACATAATGAGTAAGCTTAATTTCGAAAACTGATGAAGAAATAGGTCTGAAACACTATGGATTAAACCTCACAACATCCCCCATATATGGGAAGTGTGTGTGTGTGTGTGTGTGTGTGTGTGTGTGTGTGTGTGTGTGTGTGTGTGTTTGTGTATGTGTGTATGCACATAGTTTTATTCTGTTTTATTTTTGGAACTAAATTACAGAATGAAAAGGATGATGGGGGAATGGAGAAAGAAGAGAAAGGTGAATATGTCATCTACTTCAATCAAATTAATGGCAAATAATGAAAGGAAAATAACTCCCAGGGTCAATAAAACAATAACTCAAGCCCTGATTTGTACTATTTGCTAATTTCCAAGGTGTAAACGCTCACACTGAATTTTTCGTAATCAGCATTCTTGAGAAGATATGAGATATGTTCATGCCATCCAGCATATTCCTGAATAGCATGGGCCCAGAGGGGAGATTTGATGACTAATAGGGAAAAATGATCATGAGAAAGGCAGGGGTAGTAATGCATTGCACAATTACATACATAGAAAAATTTCTGCCATAGAGCAATACTTCTATCATTTTTTCTTCTCTAGGAACTGGTATCTTTGAGAATGGGGTACATTGGGGGGGGGGGAATCTTATTTTACTTTAAATAAAGTTCTAAAAATGAAAAAAAAATCCTAACAACAAAATAAGTTCAACATGGAGGAGAGGAGAGGAAAGGAAAGGGGTTATTAGTTGATTACATAACTGAGAGATAAAAAAAATAAGGACAAGAGTTATATAAATAGATAAAAGGAAGAAAGAAAAGGGAATTAATAAATTAAGTAAAAATCTAAAATTAATGAAAAGCATGACAAATTGAAGGGCGGGAACTTGAAGGAAATAAAGTTGTTTTAAAGGAGATTAAACAAAAACAACTGAAGAAACAAAGTGCTGTCATTACAGAAGAAAGGAGTAGGATCTAAGTTTTTTTAAAGTATATTATTAGAGACAAATGGAATAAAAGATAAACATAACTCTTATACTTTAAGTGTTAATGTATTAAATAATCCAAAACAAAACAAAAAGTGATACATTGAATAAGAAAAAAACCTACAACCTGTTGCTTATAAGAAACACACCTAAAAAAAAGCTACATCTAAAATAAAAATGAGGTTCTGAAACAAAATTTAGTAAATATAAGATGAATAAAAAAAATTAGGTGTAGTCATGCAATGATACATAACAAATAAAAAAATGATAAGATCAAAAGAGATAAACAAGGAAAATTCATTAAACTGAAAGGAATCATAAATAAAAAATTGATTTCAATATTAAACTATTTTCTCTAAATGTCTTAGCATCTAATTATAAAAGAAAAATTAATTGAATTAAAAGAGACAGACAGTTATATATTGGTGACAAGGTACTTTGATTACCTTCTCAGTTTTGGTCATATCTAAAAGAAAGATAAACAAGGGGAGACTAAAGAATTTTAAAAGTTGCTGGAGAAACTACAGCTAAAACATTTATGGTGAATCCTAAAATTATCTGTAGATTACAGCCTTGAGATACCATTTTTTTTCCCATTTTTGGAGGGCAGTTGGGGTTAAGTAACTTGCCCAAGGTCACACGGCTAGGTTTTTGTTTGTGTGTGCGTTAAGTGTCTGAGGCCGGATCCGAACTCAGGTCCTTCTGACTCCAGGGCCGACACTCCACTCACTGTGCCACCTAAGCCGCCCCTTGAGATACCATTTTACATCTATAAGACTGGCTAAATGATTGAAGGAGAAAGCAACAAATGTTGGAGAAGAGGTGGGAAAATTGGAATACTAATTCGTTGTACATGGAATTGTGAAATTATACAATCATTTTGGAGAACAGTCTGGAATTATGCCCAAAGAATTATTTAATTGCCTATCCCCTTTGACCCAGCAATACCACTACTAACTCTATTTCCAAAGATGATTAGGGGAAAAGGAAAAGAACCTATATGTTCTAAAATATTGCAGCTGTCTTTGTAGTGACAAAGAATTGGAAATTGCAGGGATGCCTGTCAACTGGGGAATGGCTGAAGAAGTTGTGGGATATAATTGTGATGGAACACTGCTATACTCTAAGAAATGATAAGCTCAATGGTTTTAGAAAAACATGGATAGCCTTATACAAAATAATGAAGAGTGAAATGAACAGAACCAAGAAAGTGTAATATATAGATATATAGTTTTATATATATCTATATATATATATAAAGTATAATATATATATTCTAATAAATATATGCAAGACCTTCAAATTCCTACTCTGATCCTTAAAGATAAAGTGATTACAAGTATGAAAAAATAAGATCTATGTATAATAACTTACAAGATCATAGTTTTATATTTCTGAGTTTAAAAGAAAAGACCTGGTTGTCAATCTATTTGACCAGTCTTCTATAGGATTTTTCATTTTATTTTAAAGACTTAGTTATTGCTAAATATGGATGGATATGGAATCCATTTGATGGGGAAAATTTGTTATAGCATTTAGATATCATACCTAAAATGCAATGTTTAGTAGATTTGTTCTGTGACAGTATATTGACATAGGCATTTGAACTTACAAATCTTTTTATGTTTTTGCTTCTGGTAAATAAAAACTGTGGTTATCAAACAACACAATTTTAAGTGTATTTCACTGGTGTAGCAAGCTCCCAGCAAGGAATTTCCTTTACATATGGTGATCAGCATTATGTTATAGTCTTAGGGAGTTTCCTAGCAGGCACTTGAAAGATTAAATGATTTGCCAAGGATCATGAAGGATGAGGCTTGAACTCAGGTCTTCTTGACTCTAAGGCCAATTCTCTATCTACTATGTATCATATTGCCTCTTTAAATAAATAGCATCTAACTTCTGCAAAATGAGATTTCCGTCTGTAGACTTTATAAATGTAACTGGGGTTCTAGTCTGTCATTTTACATAAGATTTTCCTCATTGGTGGAGAAAATGATGACTTGATACTCCATGTTTGGTGAGGGGCAGAATTAGTGAAAGGCTGAAAAGGAGACATTTTCGTATTTTTCTGGCTTCTGACTTTGTGGAAGGACACAATGGTTTCTAGATTCTTTTTAGGGAGAAGTCCCTGGAAGGAGAAAAAGAGTCTGTGAAGAAGGTAAACATGGAATGGAGCTGGTGGAGCGGAGCTGGTTCTCTAGGCATGTTCCTATTTCCAGCTTGCCTCCCTAGAGAATTTATAGCATTTCCCCTTGAATGAGATCAGGAATTCCCTCTCTCTCTTGTTTGAGCTATCTTGCTCCCAGTGGGAAAGCTCATTCTCTCCATGTCTGTTATATACTAATATGCATACCTTTTCTTATTTCTGCTTGCTACTGGCTTGAGTAAATTATGAATTTATTTGTTCTTTAAAATATTTGATAGTCCTTTTTTGACTGACATTCATCTGAGAGTCAGGCCTTCAGATTTAGCTTAAAAATATTGACCAATAATACAACTTGAAATGAAAAATTATTTACCCCTAGACTGGTAGTATTGAGGAAGACAGATGCATATAATTCTAATCCCATACCCCTTCTCTGAAGAGAAGAGTGGATAGTCCTGTAATCTCAAACTCCTGCTCCCCTCCTGGTAGTAATCAAAATATCCTTTGGTAGAAGATAATTCAAATAAACATATACACACACATATGCACACACACACACATACATATTAATGCCCATGAACTAAATTTAGACAAATCCATATAGATACACTCACATAACCTATGTGGGCATACATATACCTAATATAAAAATAAAATATTGATTTTAATTTGTAGCTGAAATAGAATTTAAAGTAGCAATATCATGAATGACATAACACTTTTAAGAGCCCTGAAAAAAACATTTATTATATCAATAACATAATTATGGTTGTTTCAAAAGTTATAAATATGAAACATTTGAAGGATTTATTTATGTATAATATTTATGTATAATAAATGCACATGTATTATTTTTATTATGTTTAATTTTTGTGTATTATGAAACATAAATTCTTAATTTTATTTGAATAAAGCGCAAGTTAAGAAAATGAGTTTAAAGATTTATGAATAATGTATGGAGCTCAAGAAATTGCTTTTTAAAGAATTTTATTATGTAAAATTTGGAAAGACTGAGCTAAATGCCTCCTCCTCTTGACTTCTGATATAGCTAAATTGACCCAAATGCTTCCTTTAAAAGACAATGTCTTGGGGGCGGCTAGGTGGCTCAGTGAGTAGAGCGCTGGCCCTGGAGTCAGAAGGACCTGAGTTCGGATCCGGCCTCAGACACTTAATGCACACACAAACAAAAACCTAGCCATGTGACCTTGGGCAAGTTACTTAACCCCAATTGCCCTCCAAAAAAAAAAAAAAAAGCAAAAGACAATGTCTCCTAGTTGATGGAAGACCTTGGTTTCAGATCCCACCAATCCAATAAACATTTATTAAGGACCTAGTATGTGCCAAGAAATATTCTAAGTGCTAGGGATACAATTAGTAAAAAGATAGTCCCTGCCCTTAAGGATCTTATAATCTAAAGGGGGGAAACAACACACAAAAGGAGGGAGAAAAGGAGGTGGGGCAATCATTGGGTACCAGGCACAGGGGCAATTTGTTCCTTGGAGTTGTAAATAGACAAGGCAGCAGACACAAAGGGAAGTTAGCTGAGAATACAATTTCTGCCCTCTAAAAAAGAAGGCATCCTTCCCAGAAGCCCTTGAATCAGAATGGAGAAGAGACTGTGGGAGGTGGTGTCTATCAAGATTTGAGTTAGCAGCTTGGTAAAGAGTTTAGGAATGATGAGATTATCCTGGGAGGGGCAGTTTGTTCAATGGAGTTGGAATTAGGCAGAGCAGCTAAAGCAGAGGGAATGAGTCCAGCTTCTGCTCTCTGACTAGTTCTGTGACAATGGTGTGGAGATTAAAAAAGGTTTGAGAGAGACATATTTCTGTGTAATTTAATCATTTTATTAATAAGACCAGCTGGTTATCAATAAAAGGATGGTCATTTTGCCATCTCTCTCAGACCAAAAACACTTAATAGTGGCGGGGGGCAGGGAGGGTGGTGGCTCAGAACATACAGTTTATATACCCTTTGAAGTGTTCCTGAGGGATGGAAATCAACTCGGATTTTTTAACACAATGGGAAGGGTGGGCTACATAAAAATTAATGTGATACAAAACATAGATTACTCAAATCTTGGTCAAAGATACATCAATTTCCATTATCACCTGTCTTGATAATAGGAAGAATCCACCTTTTCCCAGACCTGTCCAGGCAAACACAATGAGCAGGAATATACCCATTAGCTCAAACTTAGAACTTCTTTTACTGTCTGATTAGATCTTGGCCTGGGTAAATATTTAAGAAAGATTTCCTGCACCAGTTGATTTCTGGATGAGGAAGTAGAAAAAGAGGAAAACTGGTTCTAATACATCAATTAGTTATTATGCATAAGACAAATGTTTCCCAATGGACAAGTACCTTCACATATCTGAACTTTAGTTTCATTATCTATGAAATGGAAACAATCATACCTGTTGTAAAGTTCAAAAAAAAAGTAGTGTATATTAAGCCCTGCAAACTTTAAACCACTAAATAACTATCTTCCCCAAAATGTAATAATGCAAGTATAGCAAAACCACTCCCAAATTGTAAAAAAAAAAGGGAGGTGTTGTTTGTTTGTTTTAGTTAACCTGATTAGTCAAAGTCCATCTACCACAAATTCAGGATATCCACAATTAATTGGTCATGGTAATTGCTATTATATAAATGGACCAAGAGGTTAGGAAAAGTTCTGTTGTCCTGTACATGAAAACATTTGTAGTTTTCATGTAGCCAATAACTATCATTGAGAATCACTCTTGCATATTGAAGACAAACAGAGATAAGTGATCAATGGGCCACCAGAAATTTTTGCACTGATTCATTTTTGCTAGAAACCTGGATGCTCTGCCTTTCACTAGCCAGGTGACTTTGGGCAGTACAATTAACCTCTCTAGACCTCAGGTTCTTCATGGTATATTGAAAGAGTTGGAGTAAATTCATAAATTTATTTGCATAATTAGCAAAGCCTAGGGTTGGAGGAGTTTAGATTAGCAAAGTGCTAGCAATTCTTTCTTCAACTGTTCTCATTTTCATGTGAATGGAGTCACTCTTTCTGGATTTTTACCTTTACCCATCCTCATAGGCATGACTTCCCTTTATTCATTGCCCCTCACCCTGGGACAGGTGGAGTTGGTGTCTCCTCTGGGAAAGAATAAAGAGAGTAAACTTGCCAGAAGCTAATTGCTTCAGAGGGAGGCATTTTCCTGCTTGCCTGCTTACTACCATTTTTGTTCAATTATTGGATTGTGGAGGAGAGAAAGTATTCTTTCACTAGGTTTGTTATCCTTCTGTAGTTATTTATGTAACAGTCTGTTGGAATAATTAGCTCATTTGAAGGGGGAGGGTGATATAATGGTCCCAAGATCTACTTCATTTCTTTCTCTTTAGCTTTAAAAAGTTTATTTTAGATGAAATGTTTTGAGTTCAGTCACAATTGTTCTGAGATTCCAGCTTGGAAAAAATCTTAACAGCTGGCAAAGGTTGATTTTTTTCTACCTAACCTTATCTTTATCACTTTCTAGTTATCCACTGATAACTAGGGAAGACCAGTGGATAGAGTGTTGGGCCTGAATTCATGAAGATTCATCTTCCTGAGTTCAAATGTGGCCTTAGACACTTACTAACTGTGTGAGCCTGGGCAAATAATTTATCCTGTTTGCCTCAGTTTCCTTATCTGTAAAATGAACTGGAGGAGGAAATGTCGAACCACTCCAGCACCTTTGCCAAGAAAATCCCTGATGGGGTCAGGAAGAGTTAGACACAACTGATCAACAAGTTAACCTTTGGCCTCTTTGTGTTTGGGACAAATTTCAGATTATTTAAAACACATGGGTAGTGAAACAGCAGATTTTGTCTATGGATATTATATCATATTATATGTGTATGGATAGACAGAAATTAGTAAGGAAAATTGGAGACAGAGCCCATATTTCTTAGAACTTCCCTCAATCTGAATGCTCTTCTCCACAATGTCTTTATAGGTAAGGATTCCCTCTCTGCAACAACTCAATCTTCCCCTTGCTTCATGCTTGCTCCAATCCCGGGGATCTCCGATTTTGGAATAGCTTCTCACTCTTACACAAAGTGCTCAGGGCTTGACACATTCTCTCACACAATGGATTTAATTGGTTCAAGGAGGTGCACAAGCCCAGCTCACAGTTAAGTCTCACAGATTTAATCAAAAAAAGTGTTTCACCTAGTCAAGGAAACAAAGCTGAATGAGATACTTTGGACTCTATTCTTGCATTTATAAAATATAGCAATCAAAATCAGAATCTCTCATATAGCTCAGGAGTCTTCAGCCTAGGGGAATAAATCCTTCTCCAAAGAAGTCAGACAGAGATTCTGTTTTCTGGCCCTCTTTTGCCCCATATATTTGCATGATATGCCTCACTATTTCTGTCTCTTTTGAAATTCATAAATTATGAAACAAACCAGAAGCAGTTATGATCAATCGAAACTTTTTCTAAGTTGGCAGTTAAACTAATTAAACTGAAAAATAGAAAACTAAATAGAAATAAATAGAAAATAGAAAAAAATAGAAACTAAAAAATAGCAATACTTCTGATTTAATGTGTATGCTCCCAAAGGGAGGAAGGAAAGAGTAAGAAGAAGCAGACATGACACTACCTTTTATCAGTTTTATCTGAAAATAATCAATCTAGACATACCTTTCATCATTTTCCATTGACCTGGGAGGTTGGGGAGAGAGAGGACTGGTGCAAGTCTATGTATTGAGTAAGCTCAATTCAGAAGCTGGCAACTGCATAGTTCTGATCCTGGGGAGGAGTGGAGTCTCAATTCCAGTTCCAGCCAAATCTGAAGCCTGTACTGAAAGGTACAGTTAGCTGGCACAGAAGCAGATAAAACCTTGGGTCTGGACTCAGCAAGATCTGATTTTAAATTCAATCTCATACACTTAATAGATGTATGACCTTAGGCAAGTCACTTAACTTCTGGTTGTCTTAGTTTGCTCATCTGTAAAAGGAAGATAATTATTGCACCTATCCCAGGGTTTTTGTGAGGATAAAATTAAATAAGATTTTGGGTGACTAGGTGGCACAGTGAGTAGAGCCTCGGCCCTGGAGTCAGAAGGACCTGAGTTCGGATCCGGCCTCAGACACTTAACGCACACAGAAACAAAAACCTAGCTGTGTGACCTTGGGCAAGCTACGTAACCCCAACTGCCCTCCAAAAAGCAAAATTAAATAAGATTTTAAAAGTGTTTTGCCACCTTTAATCTGTAGTTGTTCAGTCACGTCTGACTCTTTATGATCCCATTTGGGGTTCGTGGCAAAGATAATGGAGTAATTTGTTATTTCCTTCTCTAGCTCATTTTATAGATGAGGAAATTGAGGCAAACAGAGATAAGGGACTTGATCAAGGTTACATAGTTAGTGAGTTTCTGAGACTGGATGTGAATTCAGGTCTTCCTGACTTCAGGTGCAGTGTTCTATCCACTGCACCACCTACCTGCCCTTGTCACCCTTAAAGCAATGCATAAATGTATCATCATCACTGTCACCATCATCATCATCATTATCACTAGGGCAAGAATTCAAAGCCAAAGGAGAGGTTAAAGTTCTATTACTCTGAACCATCAGGGCTTTCCAGTTGACTAATGGTGACTGAGTTAAGCAGCAGTGTGACTGGAATTCTGACTGGGTAAAGCCCAAAGACATATTGTTCAGATCCAAACCATGATCAGAAACTTGTAGAGTTCAGCAGTAGGGCAGAAATTTGACTATCCCATATAAGATCACTTTGGGACCACTGAAATTTTTCATGTCCCCATCTGTCTATGTGATCCTAGAATAATTCATCACTCTGGACCCCCAAGAAAGCAGCAGCAGGTCAAGTTTGGTCATTAATTCTAAAAGTATGTAGAGCCCAACCCTAACATAAAGTGTAAGATCAGGAAGCAGACTGCAGGTATGAGCAAACCAACAATGAAAAAATAAATCCCACCATAAAAATCTTTTACAATGACAGGAATGATCAAGATCCAAATCCAAAAGAAAAGAAAAATTCTAAAACATCTACAAGAAAAATCTTTAAGAACCCAGATCAGGCAGAAGTTCTATTAGAATTTCTATAAGCAATGAAGCAAGAGTTAAGAATTAATTATGTTGTTTTTCATAAATGAAATTAGTTCTACAGAAAAAATATTGTAAAACAAATGAGAGTTGTGGAAGAAAGAATAGGAAAATGAATTAACAGCTTGGAATAAAGGTATAAAACTTACTTAAGCAACAAACTCTCTGAAAATTGGAATGAACCAAATAGAGTTGACTCTTTTAGATTAAAAAAAATTTATCAAAGTCAAAAGGATGATAAAAAAGGAAAATGTAAGGTATCTCATAGAAAAAAAAATCAATCTACAAAACAGACCAGGGAGAAAGAATTGAAAAATTAAAGGACTTACCTGAAAGCCATGATGACAAAAGGAGCTTAGACATCATATTTCAAAAAATCATAAAATAAAACTGCTGGAGAATCAGGGAGCAAGGGAAATAGAAAAAAAATCTATAAGTAACTTCCTAAAAGCAACCCCAAAATGAAAGCTCTCAGATCTAGAGCTTTTGGGTCAAAGAAAAAAATACTGCAAACAGCTAAAAATCAAGAATTCAAGTACTAAAGGGATGTAGGATCACACATGCTTTAGCAGTGACCACTATAAAGGAATGAAGAATTTAGAATTTGATATTCCAGAAAGCAAAAGATACAGAAATAAAACCAAGAATACCCCCACCCCCTCAACTGAGTCTAATACCTTAGGGGGAAAGATAGATTTTTAATGAAATAGAGGACTTTGAAGCATTTCTAATGAAAAGACCAGAGCTACACAGGAACTTTGAAGTGCAAATACAAAAAGTTAAACGTGAATGAGCACTCACAAGGGGCTATGTAAGGACAAAGCATTTACATTATGATATGGGGAATGTGATACACTTGTCCCCTCCAAACCCTATCATCATCAGGAGTCATAAAGGGAGTCAGTTTAGACAGAGAACTTGGGAGTACTTATGTTTTGATGATCTTAAAAAAAAAATGGTAAGGATGGGGAAGGAGAATAAACTAGGTGGGGCAAAAGGAGAGAAAGGATAAGGAAATAATATAATTAGGTTACAGAAGTAGAAATCTACATAAATTAGAAGGAAGGAGTGAGGGGATTGGTTAATTCTTTTTTTTTTTCTTTTCAGAGGGCAATTGGGGTTAAGTAACTTGCCCTAAGTCACAGGGCGAGTAATTATGTCAAGTGTCTGAAGCTGGATTTGAACTCAGGTCCTCCTGACTTCCAGGGCTGGTGCCCTATTTACTGTGCCACCTAGCTGCCCCTGGACTGGTTAATTCTTGAACCTTACTGTCATCCTAAATAGTCATAGACAGAGTCTGGTGCATGAATGGATTTAATTCAATAGGAAAGGTAAAGAAGGGAGATTAGATTAAGGGAGGATACAAAACAATATCTAAGGACATGCGCACATATTTATAGCAGTTCTTTTCATGGTGCCAAAAGTTGCAAACTGAGGGTATTTCCACCCTCAGTGGAATGACTGAACAGGTTAAAGGATATGAATGTGATGGAAAAAATTTGAGTCCTAAAAAATAATGAAGGGGATGGCTTTAGAGAAACATAGGAAGACTTGTATGAATTAATGCAGAATAGGGGTGGGAGGAGGTAAGAGGGAGAGAATTCAGACTTTTGTTGTTTTAAAAAAATTAATAAAGAAAAAAACCTTGCTCCATTATTCTTTATTTTGCAGATCATTATGGGCCAAAGAGTTATCATTCCTTTTCTTCTGACCTTTATTCTCTTATTTCTCTACCAAGCCTCAGTTATCTTCTTATTCTTGAAGTTTTCTCATCCCCTCTGGTCTTCTCACCTGGGAACATCCCTCTGTTCCTTAGACCCCTTTCTCCTACTGCTGTATGAGGAAAGGTCTAGAACAACTATCCTTCACTCTTTTGACTGTTTCTGACTTCCATGGTGAAGACTTTCCAAGTCTGAAACATGGTGACTTAGTTACCATGATTAGCCAGCAGAACTAGGAAAACAATTTGTACAGAAAGAACAATTTTATAAGGTTCAAAACTTTGAAAAACTTAGGAACTCTTATCAATGGAATGACCAACCATGATAGCTGAGGACTCATGATGAAACATACTACCCACTCCCTGAGAAAGAAGTGATGTTCTCAATGTCTACATTAAGACACATGGTCAATGCAGAAATGTATCTTGCTTAACTATATATGTGTGTGTATAATTCTATATATTTATCTCTCTGTCTCTCTCTCTCTGTCTCTCTCTATCAGTTTGAGATGTGGGATGGGAGGAGGTAAGAGTGAGTAAAATAAAACTTTTGTTAATTGAAAAAAATAATTTTAAAAAAAGTCTTTCTCTGCTCCTCTTTATTCTATGGCTCTTGATAGGTCAAATAGTTGTCATTCCTCTCCTAGCTATGATTTTTACTCTCTAACTTCTCCATAATGCCTCAGTTGCCTTTTCGCCCTGGAAGTTTCTTCTGTGGTCCTCTCTGTTTCCCTGTGGTCTTCTTATCTGGGAAAATCCTTCTGTCCCTGTGACCCCCTTTCTCCCATTATTGAGTACCTCTTTCTTTCCTTTAAGGAAAGACCCAGAACAACCATCCTCTTTTCCTCTTTCTGGCTATGTTTCTGACTCCCATCAGAACCAGAATCAAGGTGTCTTCCCTCCACATGCACATTTCTACTCATTTTCAGTTCCCTTTTATGTTTGTCCTCCACCATTAGAATATAAGCTATTTGAGGTTTGACGCTATCTCTCATTTTACTTATATTTTTGTCCCTCATATATAAAAGAGTATCTAAAAATAATAAGAGCTTATTAACTGCCAGTTATATTCCTGATGAACCAAAGAACACCATTAGAGTCTGAAGAACTTTATTCCTTATTGTGTATTATTGTTTCCTGTCAAGAGAGGTCCCAATTTATCTATTCATTCACTAGTTTTCTGTGAAGTTTCTATCATACGCAGAAGCCTGTGCTAGGTACTAATAATATGAAGTGTAGCTAACACATAGTCCCTGTCTTCATGGAGTCTATAGTCTGGTAAGAAGTTAAGACACAAATAGCATAGCAGAGTAGAAAGAACATTTGATTTACCATCAGAAGACAATTGGTTAAAAATTCTTGATCTTACTACATTGTAATCTTTTGACATCCAATCTCTCTGGGCCTCAGTTTCTTAAATGAGTAGGGACCTCTGAGGTCTCTTTAAATTGTAAGTCTGTGAGCCTCTGCTTCCCAGATATTCTCTCCTCTTTGAGTTTTCATAATACTACTTGTTCTCTGATCTTCTTCTTGTTTTATATCTTCTTGTTCAACCTCCTTTGCTATTTCATTTTCTGTATAATGCTACCAAGTGTGTTTACCCCAAATCTCTATTCTCAATCCTCTTTTAGTTCCTCTCAACACTCTCTCACATGGTGACTCCATCATCTTGATGGGTTTAATTATCATGGAATTTGCATAGATGTTTACTTATTTTTGATTAACTCATGTTAAGAGTTGTAATGGTTCTGTATGACTCTGAATAGCTCTTTAAAAGCAAATACTCCTTCTGTCAACTCACTGATTGCTGTACCTTCCTGCAGATAGACTGGTTTCTGCACAGAAGGTATAATACAAAATTTAAAACAAATACTTAAACAGTGTAGGAGTAATTTAAAAAATATGTTACATGTGTTGCCATGGCCAGATAATTCATTACCTAGTAACCAACGTGCTAGGATGAGCCTGTCCACATTTAGATAGGCTGCTGCTTGGACAACAGATACAGTCTATTGCCAGGGTTAAACCCAAGACTTTGCAGCTTTATAGAACCTGGCAGATTTATCCTGGATTGGCATAATCTTTAAGGACCCACAGTCACTTCTATGCTATGGTGAAATATAAGAGACAGAGCTTTGTGAACTGTGACCCTAGAATTAGACTTTTGTTTCCAAGTAGCCCTTAGCCAGGTGCAGTGAAGCTTGTCATCCACAAATTATCCACTAGGTGGTAGATTCTTTGGCTTGATGATCTATTAAATGATCTACAAAATGCTCCTTGATTCTGAGCAGCCCTCTTCTGTTGCCATTGCACTGGTGGCAGAGTAGCTGAAAAGGAGGGAGAGGCTGCTAAAAGCATGAATGTTTGAGATCCACCCTCAAGGAGTTGACAAATGTTAGATGAAGGGAGGAAATAATATTTAGACAGTGAGTAAATGCAGCATGAGCATTAATCATTTAATCATTGACAGCAATCTTCATCTGCAACTTGGATATCTTGAACTGAAAGTCCCTTAGGATTCTCAAACCAAATATGTCTAAAGCAGAATTCATTATTTACTCCCTTACCCCAATCCCTCCTCACTACTGAAATTCCCTCTGAGGTTCACAATCTTTGTGTCATTCTAGACTTCTCACTTAAAACCACCCTACATTTTCAGTCCGTTGCCAATTCTTTGTCTTTTCTGCCTTTAAAATTTACCTCATTTGTCACTCATACAATCATAGCCCTAGTTCAGGCCCTGTTCACCTCTTTTCTGGACTAATGCAACAGCCTTCTACAGGTCTCCCTGCTGCAAATTTTTCTTCATTCCACATAACTGCAAAAGTGATTTTCCTGTAGTGTAAGTCTGACCATGTCACTCTCCTACTTAGTGAGCTTCAGTGACTTTCCATTTCCTCTAGGATCAAATATAAAGCCCTCTGACATTTAAAGCTCTTTATAACCTGTGTCTTTCTTACTTTTCCAGTCTTCTCTTAACTTTTCTCCCTTCAACACTTTCTACACTCCAGTGCTACTGGGCTACCTGCAGTTTCCCATAAATGACACTCAATCTTTCATTTCCATGTTTTTGCACTGGCTCAAACTCCTATACCTGGAATGGTTTCCCCCTTCACCTCTGCCTCAGTTTTACTGATTGCCTCTAAGAATAAACTTAAAGCCCACTCTGAACAGTAGTCCTTTCAAGTTTCTCACAGTTGTTATTGTCTCCCCCTTCAGATTATTTCCACAAGATACTTTATATGTTATCTTTTGTCCACCTAGTTATTTACATGTCTCCCCCAGTAGAATGCATATTCCATAAAGGCAGGGACTGCTTTTTGTTGTTCTTAGTATCCCTAGCTCTTAGCACAGTGCCCAGCACACAATGAACACTTAAAAAAATCTTGTTGATTGATTGAATGATTAACAAATGTGATCTGAGGCTAGGAGTAGATAAGATATTTAAAAAGAGAAGAAAATTTAATGTGGGACAGCTGGGTGGCACAGTGGATAGAGAACTGGGTTTGGAATTAGGAAGATTCATCTTCATGAGTTCAAATCTGGCCTCAGACACTTATTAGCTGTATGACCCTAGGCAAGTCACTTAACTCTCTTTGCCTCAATTTCCTCATCAGTAAAATGAGCTGGAAAAGGAAATGACAAACCACTTTAGCATTTTTGCCAAGAAAATCCCAAGTGGGGTCATGAAGGGCCAGACACAACACAACTGAAAAACAACAAAGAATTAATATGAGAGTGATCAAGGTAGATATAGACAATATTATTGATGTCGTGTATCAGTTAATATAGTCATAGATGTATGATTAAAAGGCATGGAGAATTCAAGAGCCTGTCATTTTGGTCATTGATTTCAAAAAGGCATTTGATTGATAGAAGACTTATACCCTTAGAAGATTGACCCCAATGTAAAGAATCAAATTCTCTTTTTAAAGTTAGAAATGACAAAGATTTGGCAATTTTATGTTAAGATAATGCAAAATTCCTTGATATATACAACCACAGAAATTATTTTAATCAAACTTACTTCTCTACAAATATTCTACCTTCTAGCTACATCGGCCTACTTGCAGTTCCTTCAAACAGGACACTCTGTCTCCCCAAACTACCTCCTGGCTTCCCTGGCTTCAAGTCTCAGCAAAAATCCCACCTTCTGCAGGAACTCTTTCCTGATCCTCCTTAATGCCAGTTTTGTCCTTCTCCCAAGATTATCTCCAATGTATTCTGTATATAGCTTATTTGTACATAGATATTTGCATGTTTTTTCCCCATTAGACTATGAGCACCTTGTATTCTTTGTATTCCCAGAGCTTATTACAGTGCCTGGCACATAATATGTCTTTAATAAAAACTTATTGAATTGTTGTTGACTAGTCAATGATTTACTGATTTACAGCCTCAAATGATATATAAAAATATTCTTTCATGTTTTTTCCATTGCCCTTGAAAGGATTACCTGAAATAAAAAATAAATTACATCACAATGTTCCATCATTCATAGTCATATAGCATCATGGCCTGAAATATATTTAAATAAAGTTACTAGAAAAACATTATTGGAGTACCCCAAAATAATCATCTTAGAAGCAGAAACCAAAAGAAAATATAAGCAATCACAGGAGTCAGAGATCTTAGAAGCCATCAATGCAAGGTCCCCGTAGTGCACATGAAGAATGTGAGAAACAGAGAGGTTGTGCCCAAGGGTCACAAAACTAGCAAACATCTAAGATGGGATTGGAACAAATGTTTTCTTGACTCCACATGCACTGATATATCCACTGTGCCACCATCTGCTTCAGTCATAAGTTGTTGATCAGAAGGGAAGGGGAAAACAAATTTATTTCCTATTTTCTACTTGAGGTACTGAAGTGGAACCCCCAGCTTCAGCCAATTACTCCAAAAAAAAAGAAAAACACTGCTCATATTATGAACATAATTCAAATTCAGGGAGAAAGTCATACATTTTAGCACATTATTTTGAACAAATATTAAACATTTCCCCAAGGATAGCATAGAAACCCATGCAACTGTGTTTCTTTACTACCCAAGAGTTCCAAGTGGACAATGTTTTTACTATTTCATATCTGTTCTCTTGTTTTGGTTTTGTTCTGTCATTAATACAAATAAAAGAACCCAAGATGAACCCTTATCTCCACTTGTCTCCCCAGTATTTAGCATAGTGCCCAACCTATTAGGACCTATAAAAATGCTTGTTAATCAATTGATTCATCTTTATCTTTAAGCTGTGCACACATCATAGAATTTCAGTAATAACAATAATAATACACAGTTCCACAGCACCTTCCACACAACAATGTGAGAAAGAGAAATATATTCATCTAATTTTGCAGATGAGGATGCTGAATCTCAGGGAGATAAAATATTTTGCTCAAGATTACACAGCTATTCAGTGTCAAAGAATCAAATTTGAGCTCCTATATTTTGGTTCCATGCTTGCTCTCTCTCTCTCTCTCTCTCTCTCTCTCTCTCTCTCTCTCTCTCTCTCTGTCTCTGTCTCTGTCTCTGTCTCTGTCTCTTTCTCTGTCTCTCTTTCAAAGTGAAGAAAAAACTATTTTAATAAGAAGGCACAGTCAAGCAAAACAAATTCTCACATGAGCTGCATGAAAAATTAGTGTCTCATTCTACATCTTGAATACATACGAGATCCAAGAGAAATATAAGGTACCTTACCTCTCATGAGGCAAGTGGCATCATTGGTCCTTTGAAATCATGGTTGGGCATAGATCAGAGTTTAAGTCTTTTGCAGCTGTTTATAATTACAATGTTGCATAAATTGCTCTTCTAGTTCTGTTAACTTCACTGTTCATGAGTTCATAAAAGTCTTCCAAGGTTTTTCCAAAATCATCCCTTTCATCATTTTTTTTTTAAGATCTAGAGGACATGTAAATTTATTTATTTATTTTTTGGAGGAGGGAAGGCAAGACAATTGGGATTAAGTGACTTGCCAAAGATCACACAGCTAGAAAGTGTGACAAGTGTCTGATGCTGAATTTGAACTCAGGTCCTCCTGACTCCAGGGCTGGTGCTCTATTCACTGTGCCACCTAGCTGCCCCTAACTTGATCAGAAGTAATTTCTTTATCTGACTTTAGGTGAATGAAAAAATAATCTATTATCACAATGACAAGAAATATTACTAAAAATTACTTTAAAAAATCCCACTTTGATGGGAATACAATACCCAAAGAAAGAACTTAAGGCTACAAGTCTAGATGCATTTACTAATCTGAGCCCATTCAGATCCATGAATGCCAAGAAAGGAATTTTTTTTCCAAAATTTTATTTTAGATTCAAACACCAAAACACAAATACAGAATAGAAAAAAGAAACAAAAACACATCACAAACTTAAATATTGTAACTAACTGTAAAGTAAGAAAAAATAGCATGCCATGTGCATAGCAGAACATAAGAGATGATTCAAAATATGTAACAATAAATTTTCATTTCAAGAAACCCATATGATAAATAATACACATTGTGTTGAGAACTGTCCATCTTTGCTTTCTTATAAGTTTTCTTTTGTTCTCTGCTGTGCAATTTTTTATTTTGTTCTTTTTTTCCCTCTCACCCCACCCTTCCAAAGGCTACAATTGAGTTTGGATATGTTTCTCTATAGCAGATATATACATACACATATACATATATACATACATCTATAGACATACTTTCCCAAACAAATTCTATGTCTGATCTTTATTTTTATATTTTTGCTTATCTCTTGTTTCCTATCACTCCTGTCTCCTCTACTTTATTTCTACCCACTACTTTGCACTCCTATCACTTGTCTATGCATCTTCAAAGATCCCTCCCCTATACTCCCATTCCCATAAATTCAAACACCTTTCTATATATCCCTTTTATTTATTCCTTCACCCTCCCCTCTAAAAATCCTTCCCTTGTCCTCTCCCCTTCTCTATTCCCCTACCATTTTATTTCTTCTGAATTTAGAAGACCATTATATTCTTCTAAATATATATGTACTGTTCCCTCTTAAACCCAATCCCAAGGAAAATAGGTTACCAGAACTACCAGTCCTCCTCCCCCATCAAATTCCTCTGAATCTACTCTTCCTCTCATACCTAATTTATATGAAATATTCTGTTTAGCTGTTCCTAACTGGTTTTACTTTTTAAATTCATATCATACTCAGGTTTACTCCAACCTTTCTTATGAGCTACCCCATAATTAATAAGAATTTTAAACATACATTTTACATATATAAAAAATAAACAATCTGTCCTTATTGAATCCTTTATTATCAATCTTTGTTATGTACCTTATATTTCTCTTGGATCTTGTATGTCAAATCTTCTATAAAATTCATGTTTGTTTTTTAAACAAAGTCTTGAAAGTATGACAGTTGATCAAAGGTTCATTTTGTTTTCATTCAGGATTATGTTTAACTTTGTTGGGTATGATATTTTCATCTGGAGTCCCAGTTTTTTGGTTTTTTTGGTCTTTGATATATAGTGTTCCAAGACCTGGGGTCCTTTAATATCTCTGCTGCTAGGTCTTGTGTGATTCTCATTGTGGCACCATTGTATTTAAATTGTTTTCTTCTTCTTCTTCTTCTTCTTCTTCTTCTTCTTCTTCTTCTTCTTCTTCTTCTTCTTCTTCTTCTTCTTCTTCTTTTTTTTTGCTTTTTGGAGGGCAATTGGGGTAAAGTAACTTGCCCAAGGTCACACGGCTAGGTTTTTGTTTGTGTGTGCCTTAAGTGTCTGAGGCCAGTCCGAACTCAGGTCCTTCTGACTCCAGGGCTGGCGCTCTACTCACTGCACCACCTAGCTGCCCTAAATTGTTTTATTCTTGTTGCTTTTAATATTTTATCCTTGAGCTGGAGGGGAGGTTTCAGAATTTGACTATGATATTCCTCTGAGTTTTCCTCGTGGAATCTCTTTTAAGTGGCAATCAATGGATTTTTTTCTATTCCTACTTTCCCCTTTTGTTCTAAGGCTTCAGGACAATTTTCTTTAATTATTTCTTGTATTATTGTATCAAGATTCTTTTTTTGATCATAATTTTCAGTTAGTCTGATTATTTTTATGTTTTCTCTTCTTGATCTATTCTCCAAATCTGTTGTTCTTCTTATAAGATGTTTTACTTTCTCTTCTATTTTTTCATTATTCATATTTTAATTATCTCTTGATCCTTTATAATTTCACTGGCTTCATCTTGCCCCATTCTAATTTTCAAGATATCATTTTTTTCTCTTAAGATTCTGGATCTCTTTATCTAATTGGTTGACTTTCTTTTCATAATCTTGCTTTTCTTGAATTCCTTTTTTTTAAAGTTTTTCCTCTATCTCTGTCATTTGATTTTTAAAGTCTTATTTAAGATCTTCTATGAATTCTTTTTGGGCAGGTGACCATTTGATGTTACTCTTTGGGGGTTTCTTTTCTTCAATATCCTCCTCTGAAGATGAACCCCAGTCTTCTCTATTACCATAATAGCTTTCAATAGTTGGATTCTTCCTCTTTTGCCTGTGCATTTTTTGGAGGTAATAATTGAATTTTTGTAATCACCTGTAAGTTCCCACAGCCAGGGGCTTTCTGCCCCACTGCTTCTGCACTCACAATGTGTGTGCTGGTTCCTTCTCACCCCACTACCTCCAGTCATTCACAGTACATTTGGGTCTGGTGTTCCTTGTCAACAAATATTCCATCTTCCCAGCCCAACTCCTCTCATTTTCCCCAGGGGTAAAAGTTCTTGTGGTTGGGGCTGATGTAGTCTTTCAAACAAACTAACCTCAGGGCTTATTAATTGTTAAAGCAAAACCTAACCTAGAGGTCTTTACTCTTCCCCAGGACTTAAACTCTTCTAGGGATTTTTTTTTTTTATATTCTCAAATAGTCCCAGTGAGTAATTGCTCCTATTCTTATTTATTTTTATCCATACTTTGTTTGCCTTAAGGTGCTGTTTTATCTCTTCTGTGGGGGAAAATCTTGAGAACTTGGAATTTTCTGACATCTCCACCATTTTCACAGAATCTTCTCAGCACTTAACTTTTCAATGTTGATAAAGGGCCCTTCCTCACCATGAATTCCCTATACCAATAAAATTAGAGGTCTGTTTCCTACTCCCTGGGGGAAGAAAGCTCATCATTGATGCTGATTATTTCACATGTCACATTTGGGAAGAAATTTCCAAGTACTTTTAATGAGTACAAGCTGTTTATTTCAAACAAAACTTCAATATTTCAGTGATGATAATTGATTGTTAATTATGTAATGTGAAAATTTCAAGAGGATAAAAATTTCAGATGATGGGAAAACTTAAGGAAATGTATAGAAGTGACTAAAACTGAAGAAAAGCTCTGATATGATTTTTTTTAAAAGAATGTATTTTTAAAAATATGGAGGTAAAAGTGCCTGAAGAAAAGCACACTAAAATTACATCAACTATAGAATAAGAAAAATGGATTGTCTGATAACATAAAAAAATATCTAATAAATATTCATTACTCTCATCAGAGTTCCTAATTATTTCCAAGTTGTTTTTCCTTGCCTTATTGTTATTATTGGTTCTGTTCACTTGACTCTATGCCAATACATATAAGTCTTCCTAGCTTTTTCTGAGACTACTCCCTTATGAATTTCTCATAGCATAATAATAGTCCAATCACATTTATATGCCAAATTTGTTCAATCATTCCTCAGCTGATGGGTATCCCCCCTTATCATTCCTTTTTACCTTAAAAATAAAAAACTGTAAATATTTGTGTACTTCCTTAGAGTTTCTTTTACTAAGGACTAATTCTTCCTTAAATCCTCTCTATAATTCCTTCTTCTCCCTTCTCCCCACTTCCCTCCTATTTACCTGATAAGTGAAACTTATTTCTATATCCATGTCTCTGTGTGTATTCTTTCCCCTTTGACCAGTTCAGATGAGAGTGAGAGTCAAGTGTCACCTGTCCTCCATCCTGCCTCCTTGTTTATATCAATGTCTACTTGAGTACCATCAATATGTGAGATAATGTTCCCTAACTTAAAATACCCTTACCCTCCCCTAGTGTGTTCTTTCCCCCCTGTCTTTTCATTCTTCTTTCATCAACATATAAAAGAACCAGTCACAGGCCTTCACTAATTAGACTCCCTTTGTTATCCCTGATGATAGAGTTCAGAGGAGATGTATTATTTTCCCATATTATAATGTAACATTTGTCCTTGTTTAATCCTTTATCATTGTTTATTCATTTTACCTTTTTATGCTTCCTAATACTTTTATTTGAACTTCAAAATTTCTGCATAGCATAGGTGGGTTTTTTTTTTCCAGAAATGCTTAGAAGTCATTAAAAGCCTATTATTCCCTTATAAGATTATATGTAGCAGAGGATTCTGAGAAGATGGCTTGTGTAGGTCAGAAAATTTCAAGCTCTCAAGAGTTTCCTCCACAAAAGAGATAAAATAGAGCCTCTGGGTGAACATAGAGCAGTGAAAACAAATAAGAGTAAGGGCAGAGCAGGGGTACTCCTGGGACAATTGGAAAAGATGTGAAGAAAAATCCAAGGATGAGATTTCTTCCCTGTGAAGAATAAACACCTCCAGGCTAAGGTCGGCTTTAACAACATACAAGCTGCTTAAACAACAAGCAGCAATCCCTGGGATTAGCTGGGTTGGGAGGCTGCCTGGACTGCAGCCACAGGAACTTCTACCCTCAGGGCAGTGAGGGGAGTTGGGTATTCGACCTGGAAAAGATCTAGGAAACCTCTGCTGACAAGGAACACTAGACCCAACTGTGCTGCAGAGAGCAGTGGGGGTGAGAAGGAACCAGTACAGATCTGGTGAGTGCAGAAGCAGTGGAGTGGGATGCCACTGGCTGTGGGCACTTACAGGAGGCTGGAGGTCTTGGTTTGAGTTCAAGGTCAGAGGGGAGAACTGAAGAGGACCAGAGGCCAGAGGAACCATCCCCCATATCCCAGGACTGGAAGTGATTATAAAAACTAAATTATTACCAAAAAAAAAAAAAAAGCACAAGAAAGAAGAAAAAATTCAACCGTAGAGAGTTACTATGGGAATAAAGAAGACCAGGGTTCGTCTTCAGAGGAGGATACTGAAGAAAAGAAACCCTCTTCTACCCCAAAGAGTAATGTCAAATTATCACCTGCCCAGAAAGAATTCATTGAAGAACTTAAAAAAAGACTTTAAAAATAAAATGAGAGAGACTGAGGAAAAAACTAAAAAGAAAAATAAGAATAATTCAAGAAAAACAAGATTATAAAAAGAAAATCAACCAATTAGTAAAGGAGATCCAGAATCTTAAGGAAGAAAATGTCTCCTTGAAAATCAGAATTGTGCAAGGGGAAGCCAGCAAAATTATAAGAGATGAAGAAATTATATATATATATATATGAAAATAAATGTGAAAAATCTCACAAGAAACACAATGTATCGAGAGAACAGATCATGAAAAGAAAACAAGAATAATTGGACTACCTTAAAGCTCTGATCAAAACAAGAATCTTAATACAATAATAAAAGAAATAATTAAAGGAAATTATCTTGAAGTATTAGAACAAGAGGTAAATAGAAATAGAAAAAATCCATTGATCACCACCTGAAAGAGAGCCTATGAGGAAAACTCACAAGAATATTATATTAAAATTCTGAAATTCCCAGATTAAGGATAAAATATTATAAGCAACAAGAAAAAAAAACAATTTACATCACAATTTTAATTACCCAAGACCTAGCAGTGGTAACACTCAAAGATCACAGGTCTTGGAACACTATATATTGAAGAGCAAAGGAACTGGACTTCCAGCTGAAAATATCATACCTAGCAAAGCTAAGCATAATCCTGAATAAAAAAAAAAAGGACAATTGATCAACTGTCAGACATCCAGGATTTTGTAAAACAAACAACAATAACAACAACAACAACAACAAAAACAAACAAAAACCCAACCCTGAACTCAATAGAAGATTTAACATACAAGAGCCAACAGAAATATAAGGTACATACCAATGACCAATTACAAGGGACTCAATAAGGATAGACTGTTTACCTTTTATATATTTAAAATGCAAACCTATGTCTAGGATTGTTACTAGTAATTAGGTAGCTTGTAAGAAAGAATGGGGAAGATCTGAGTATGATATGACTTCAAAAACTAAAACCTTTTAAGAACAACTAAAAAAATAATTATCTAGTATAAATGAGGTGCAAGAAGAAGAATCAATACAGTGGAATTCGATGAGCGAGGGAGGCTGTTAATTCTGGAAACCTACTTCCATAGGAAATGGGTTTAAGACAGGAAAATACATATACTAGAAGAGTATAAAATTAATTAAAATTTATTAAATTAATTAAATTTATAAAGAAATAAAAGTCTAAGGGGATAGGGAGGGGGAAGAGGATAAAGAAGGGATCTTTAGTGGGGAGGATGAGGGAATAGGTTAAAAGGGAGATATAGAAGGGTGTTTAGATTTAGGGTAATAGGAGGATAAGGGAGAGAAATTTAGAGGGAAGGTGGAGGGAATAGGTCAGAGGGGTGTATGAAAGGATGTTTTGATTTATGGGAAGGGGAGGATAAGGGAAGGGCTATTGAAGTGGGGATAGGTTAAGTAACAGGAGGGCAAGGTAGCAGGTAGTAGAGGAGTTAGGAGAGATAGGACAAAAGAGATACATACAAATATTAAAACAAAGATTAGGAGTAGAATCTCTTAGGGAAAATATATGTTTATATATGGATTTGTCTATATGTATATGTGTATATATATATATATGTATCGATACCTATACATAAATATATCCTCACTCAATTGTAGCTTTGGGGTGGCAGATAGGAGGATGGAAGGGGAAAAAAAGAACAAAGTAAAAAGTGTACCACAGAGAACAAAAGAAAACTTACAAGGAAGCATAGAAAAGAGGACAGCTTTCAACATAACATGCAGTATTTAATATATAGACCTTCTTGAAATGAAAAGTTATTGCTATATATTCTGAATCCTCTCCTATGTTCTCCTGTGTACAACATATTTTTCCTTTTATTTTATATTTAAATCTATAATGTTTCCTTTTCTTTTCTTATGTAAATTTTAGTAATCCTGTATAAGCCTGACTGTGGTTCCTCAGCACCTGAATTATTTCTTTCTGGCTGTTTGCAATGCCTTTTAATTGATGTAGAAAGCTCTAGATTTTGGCTATCATGTTTGTAGGAAACCTTTTTAGGGTTTCTTTTTTGAGGTGAATGGTGGATTCTATTTCTGCTTTTTCCTTCTGCTACTAAGAGATCTGGGCAGTTTTATTTTAAGATTTCTTGAAATATGGTGCTTAGACTTTGTTTTTGGTCACAGCTTTCAGGTCGTACAATGATTCTTAATTTTTTGGCCTTCTTTCTGTTTTCCAGGAAAGTTGCCTTTTCTTTGAGTTACTTCACATTTTCTTCCTTTTTAAATAAATTCTTACTTTGAAATAATACTTATTGTTGCTTCATGGTGTCATTGGCTTCTATTTGGTCCAATTTTTTTTTTTTGTCTTTTGGAGCGCAATTGGGGTTAAGTAACTTGCCCAAGGTCACACGGCTAGGTTTTTGTTTGTGTGTGCGTAAAGTGTCTGAGGCCAGATCCGAACTCAGGTCCTTCTGACTCCAGGGCCGATGCTCTACTCACTGCACCACCTAGCCGCCCATATTTGGTCCAATTTTACCAGAGAGTTTTCTGGCTGGTCAAGGTATAGTGTTGCTCGTGCCTAGGTTGGTAATTCCCTTGCCATTTTTTCTTCTACAGTGGGGTAATCTTTGCCTGCTCTAGCTTTCTTTGGAGACTTGGAATTGTTTCTAGCTTGGGCTGGTAAGTTTTCTTTCTGTGACTTTTTCTTTTTGAATACCTGATCACAATTCAGACTAGTAACTTTTTTAGATGTGTTGGAAGGAGTTTTGGGGAGAACTTGTTGTACTTTTGCCTGTTACTTCAACACTTTTAAGACATTTAAATTTAAAGGTCAAAAATTTCAAGTGAACATAACTATTCTCAAGTTCTTTCAATATAAAATATGTAATCTTTTTGAAATCAAATTATATTATTGTTACAAAATGAAATATCAGGAAATAGGCAAATAAAAATGTTTTAAATTTGACTTACAAATTAATAGTCAAATGCTACAAACATTGGTATGATATAAATCATCTATTTCATAAATATATACTAACTGATGGTAACAGTGGGAGATTGTATTACTGAGATCTGACATTATCCACCCCAAATTTAACTTCATTTGTGAATATAATATTAAATCATTGATGTGCTGTATTCAGTGTCAGATGGGGAAAAATTAAGCTGTTAGACTTACATTTGTTGAATTTTATTTGGAAAGTTGAACATCTTATTGGAAAAAGTGAATGTATTTATATAGGAATTGTACTAAAAATATACAATAATTTTGGTCATTGCTTTTTACTACCTTCAGAAATAATCTTACTACTATCACCCCTGGGGTGGGGTGGCCCAGTATGGAAAGTATTGCCTTTATATGATCAGAAGCATTATTTTGGTGAATAAGAATTAGAATATTTCCCAATAAAATCAGTGACAAAGTAAGGATACCCTTACTTCCTCTATGACTTGAGGTAGTGTTATATATTACAGTAGGATATATAGAAAATACATTTTGGGAACAAGCAAAATCACTTCTCTTTACAGACAATTTTCTAATTTATTAAGAGGGTCCCAAAGAATTAATTAGAAATTAATTGAGACAAACCATAGTTTCAGTAAAATAGCAGGGAACAAATTAAATCCAAAAAATCCTTAGCCTTTCTGTATAGGAAGATTTAGAAAGAAATAGTCTACTCAAAATATCTGCCAAAAACATAAATGTTATTTTACAAAGATACATTCAAGACATTCAGATACATTTACAAAACATTCTTTAGAGAAATGAAGATAAAATTTGGTTTGATATTTATTGCTCATGGCTAGAACCCACTAATAAAAGAAAAATGATAATGCTATCTTAACTAATTTAAATATTGATTAGTAGATATTTAACTACAAAAGGATTTCATTAGATAATTAGATAAAATAATCAAATTTATTTGGAGGAACAAAAGATCAATAACTTCAACAAAAAAGAGAAAAAATTAAGAACGAAGAGAATCTAACATTACAAGAGCATCCACTGTTAAATTCTAACAGCATCACTGTTAAATTAATCAGCAAAATTATCGAGGGTGGGGGTAATAAACAAAAGATTAAAGGATGTTAATAGGTAGTTCTCAATGGAAGAAATACAGGCTATACTCCCAGTCACAAATTATGAGAGAAACGGATATTAAAACAGTTCTAAGATGCTACCTTCCATTCATCAGTTTGACAAAGTTGGGAGATACACAAATGCACTGTTGGTAGAGCTATGAATTGGTCAAGTCATTCTGGAAAACAATTTGCAATTAAGGCTGAAAATTCACTAAACTATGCGTAGTCTTTGACCATCTTACCAGTACTGGTCCTTCGCCCCTCAAAAAACAAAGAAAAATGAAAAGGGATAATATATACCAAAATATTTGTAACAGTTCTTTTCATAATACCAGAAAACTGACAACCAAGGAAGTGACCACCTACAGGACAATGGCTAAACAAACTTGGAAATATAAATAAAATGGACTATTTATTACTGGTCCATAAGAAATAAAAAAAATTGATATATTCAGAGGAAATTGGGAAGGCCTCTATGAACTGACACAGAATGAAGGCAGCAGATATAGAACAATTATTGTATACAAACATTGCATACAATTACAACACTATAAAAAAGAATAACTTTAAATACTTAGAACTCTGATCTAAGCAATGACAAATTACAACTTCAGATATCCAAAGATGGAACATTCTATCCACATTTTGCCAGAGAAATGATAGAAATAAAATGCAGAATGAGACACATTAAAAAAAAAAACATAACCAATGTGGGAATTTGCTTTATTTGATTGCTTATTTATTACAAAAGGTTTTTTTTTCCTTTTCTTTTTATTGTTCAGCTGGGGGGGGGAGGAAGTGAGAGGAAGGAAAAAACATTTAACTGAAAAAAAATGACATTAAGTCTAAAATTTTAAAAATAAATAGAAATAATAGTGGATATGATCACTCCCTCCTATAATTTGTAATAAAGAAAGAAGGTAGCCAGGCATAGTCATTCTGATATATATTCTAGATCTCAAGAGACAGATTTCAAAGAGTTTAGAGAAATGATAGGTAGCATCCCATAGACTAAAATTCTACAAGAACTCAACCCATGGTAGCATCCCATAGAATAAAATTCCACAAGAACTCACCTCATGGGAAGCTAGAGTTGCTGAATTCACAAAAGGAAATAATTCTGATGAGGAAGAAAAATAAGAAAATAAGAAATGTTTAAAGAGATGATTGTAAATGCCCAGAAAACTCACCAATCACCTTTGATTTCAAAAAGATATTATTACATCGATTATAAATACATGTATATGTGTGTATTAGTATTATATGTGTATATAAACAGCAAATGGAAGCAAGAGGCTGAAAATTGGCTTAGACTAGGGTCAAAGAGAATCTAAGGACAATGTGGTCTTTGTTTGCTTGCTTAATCTATATAGGGGAAAGGAGAAGGAAGCAAAAGTAATGGGAACACTGCTCAAGGTGAATGGAGTGATGGCAATGATAATAATAGGTACCATTTATATAGCACTTTAAAATCAGCAAAATATTTTATCTTATTTGGTCCTCACAGCAACCCTGTGAAGTAGCTATACAAAATGCAGCCAGAGTTGATCAATTCCAATTTCATTTCTTTTTTTTTTTTTCCAGCAAACAGGAAAACCTTTGCACTGGAAAGAACAGAATAAAATGGCTTATATGAATTTGATATCCTTATAGATAAATATATAATAAGATAAATAAAAGTATAGTAAGCAAGAACTTGGAGATAGCTAGGTGACACAGTGGATAAAGCACCAGGCTAGGAATCTGCAAGACACATGTTCCTGAGTTAAAATATGGCTTCATACACTAGCTCTATGACCCTGGGCAAGTTACTTAATCCCTATTTGCCTCAGTTTCCTCATCGGTAAAATGATCTAGAGAAAGAAATGGCAAACTACTCTGGTATCTTTGCCAAGAAAACCCCAAATAGGGTTATTAAGTTTGCCAATATTAAAACAACTGAACAACTACAAACAACAAGCAAGAACTTGCCTGACCTTGATGAAGTCCTCATCTAGCCCCAATGAAAAATATCTGTAGTTACTTAAAGATTATCTGTATATAGTTGCTGAAGCAATGTGACTGCTATTTAAGAAATCACAGAGAATGACCTTGTGGGGGTACAGTGGATAGTGTCTTGGAGTCAGAAAGACCTGAATTGGAATCTGACCTCAGATACTTACTAACTGTATTAGCCCAGGCAAGTCACTTAAGCTTTCTCAGAATGTTTCCTCATTTGTAAAGTGGTAATAATAATAATAATAATAATAATAATAATAATAATATGACCTACTATACAGAGTTGTTGCCAAGATATACTTAGAGAAGATTTGCAAATGCTTTGCAAACTTTACGGTGCTACCAAGATGCTAGTTATTATATATCATTATACAACAGGGGTGCAGAAGGGTAAATGTCCTGACTTTTAAAAGAAAAGGAAGAGAATATTACGTATAAGAAGTGGCTGAGTAAACCTGACTTCAGTTTCTGGAAGATTCCCAGACACACTATTAAGAAGATAGTTGGAGCAGTTAGGTAGTTCAGTAGATAGATTACTAGGCCTGGAGTCAGAAAGACTCATCTTCATGAGTTCAAATCTGTCCTTAGACACTTGCTGTGTGGCCCTGAGCAAGTCACTTATCCCTGTTTGCCTCAGTTTTCTCATCTATCAAATGAGCTGGAGAAGGAAGTGACAAACCACTCCAATATTTTCGCCAAAAAACCCTATATAGGGTCACGAAGAGTTGGACACAACTGAAAATGACTGAATAATAGCAAACATTTCAAAAAGGGAATAACAATCACAAATAGAAACATGACTTCAGCAAGTGCTCAAACAAGAATAAATTTTTTTTATCAGAGTTGGTGAATTCATTTGTCAAAGAATGATTCAGATTAGCTATCAATAAAGCAATTGGCAAGCATTTATTATGTGCCTATTATCTTCCTAGCATTGTACTAGGCATTAGGAGTACAAGTAAAAAAAAATAAGTTGAGATAGTCCCTTGGGGTCACATCAAAAGATTTTAAAAGAGAATCAAAGGCAGTACTTTTGACAACCATAATTAAGGATAAAATCAACAGCCTACTACAGAATAGAGGACAAAATCGGTGACTGGTTATAAAAATTAAAAATCATCTCCATTACCAAATTCAGTATGAAAAGAAGCTATTGAAGGGTAATTTTTTTTGCATCAAGAATCTCATCACATTTTGATATTATATATGTATGCATATCTGTGTGTGTGTATGTATGGAGATGATACAAATAAATCAGAAAAAGAGCCACTAATATATAAATAATTAAAGTCTAACAATGGGTCGCAAAAGAAGAAATGTAAGGTACTAATGACTACAGGAAGTTATTGCACAATAAAACTAACAACATATATGAGGAATTTAGAGAAATATGGAAAGATTTGGATTTGGGTGTAAATGATCAAAGATATTTAGCTAGAAAGGACCTTAAAGGCTGTCAAATCATTTTATAGAGTATGAAACAGAAACTGAGTCCACAAAGGTCGAGACCTGTCCAATGTCACATAAGTAGTGAGCATCAAAGGTAAGGTTTGAAAACAGGTTTTGCTTTTCAGCCTCTACACTTTTGTAGAAGGTGTTACAGAAAAAAAAAATAGAGCTAGGAAAAGAATATGGAAAGTGGCCTTAATGATGCAAACTGAAAATAACGCTAAAAGACATGAGAACACAGATTAAATGAAATATTGGTTCCAGAGAAAGGATGATGACATATACTTTCTTGTTCTTGGTAGAGAAGTTCTCGACTCTGGGAATAGAATATTGCATATGCTATTGCAGAGTCATTTGGTTTTCTCAACTGTTTTTGTAATAAGAACATATTCTGTGGTTGTAAATGTTCATTAGTAAGGTATCATGGTTTAACAAAATAAAAAAAATGCATCAATGAAAACATTGCCAATAATATTGTCAACAATGACAAAAATTTATTTTGACTACAAGTTGTTTTTATCTACTTTGATAAAAAATGTCATAAATGTCAACTTAAACATAGTTTTCAAGAAACATGTCATTTCAAGATGTGTACATAGATTCAAGACTAAAATTTACCATGTTGCTATGAGCTCTAGAATAAACTAAATTAAAGTGATACTATCTGGCAGAGTTGATTTAAAATTAGAAATATTAAGAGTTTAAAAAGACATTAACATGTTATCATGCTTAAAGATGTGATGTATAGGGAAATCGCACTAAGTTCTAAACATTCAAGTATAGAACAACACAAGAAATTTAGAAAGAAAATTTTAACTGACTTATAAAGAGGAACAAATTAAGTAGTAGGAGATGTTAATGTTGTTATTGTTTCTCCTTCATTTTTAAAGAGGACTAGTGACAGTATGGATGATGTCTTGTCTTGCATTGGAGTTGGGTGAGGCAGAGTTGTGCAAAGTTATCACTCTCACTCTCTCTTCCAGAGTCAACAAAGTCCAGGAGCAGGACAAAAGTCAAGGTGATTGGTGATGGCCCAGGAGGCAGTGGATAACCTTGGCATCTTTGATGTCTGGCCAAGTGCTAAGCCCTTTGTAGTGCCTGCTTCAGCCACTTCCATAGCTGTCAGAAAAAAATGTTTTCATTTGCCCATTCTGCTGAGGAAAGTCTTCACGTGCTTGGGGTAGAAATCCCCTTAGGGATATCAGAGTATGATATATAAAACATAAGAGAGAGAGAAGATAGAGATGTGAATAGAATACTGAAAAAAATAGTATTTGATCAACATTGAGGAAGAAGTGAATGAAAGAAACAGATAACATGCTTTAAAATATGCCAAACTAATCAAAAGAACTGATCATATCAGATGATTAAAGTTAGAGATAAATTCAGAAGGGCAGTTCTTTTAAACACAACATGTATAGTGCATAATGCAATAAAAAATGGAAATGAACAAGGAGGACAAGAGATCAAAAGATCTAGGCCTTTTTGGAAACTAAAAAAGACAATGAATAATTCTTGGGTTATAGAGAAAATTATAGAAACTGTGACAGAGTACACTAACAATTACTAAAATATAAATACAATATATAGAAATAATATAACATATAGAAATAAATGTAATGAAGCATATGTAATATTCAGAAACAAATTTATATATTTAGATATATTAACAGGATAAAAAGAGGGAATTAATGAATTGAGTTTATATTAAAAGTATAAAAAGATCAGAGTAATATGCCAATAGAAAGTACATAAAAGGACTCTATTTGCCTCAGTTTCCTCATCTGTAAAATGAGCTGGAGAAGGAAATGGCAAACCACTCCAGTTATCTCTACCAAGAAAAGCTCAAATGGTGTCACAAAGAGTCAGACATGACTGAAATGACTGAACAACAATCACAACAAAAGTCATACAGGTGAGACTAGATTTCAGATTCACTAATTTGATGGTCAGAAACTAGGTAGGAAACTAGGTAGGAACTAGGTAGGAAAAATTAATTTTGTAAGTTGCCTAGTGACTAACAGCTGAAATATTCTAGCATGGGCATATTTTAGAAATAAAATAAATTTTTTTTATAAATTACAAATTCCAACACTCAAGTTCCAAATATAATGTGTATTTTGAATTACATTATCCCAAGTGGAGGGTAGAATGCCTATCTGGTGAGTAGTTCCATATACTAATTCAACATGCCCTGTGCATACGTGCTTAGAGGAGGGAGCATTAAATATTGTGCAACACACCAAGTATAATCTCCCTTTCAGGTTTAATCTTAACTGAAAAAAAAAAAAACAACAAAAACAAAACCCCAAAAGCCTGATTTTGGTGATCTTGTCAGGGATGCTTGATTTCTGCTGCTGTTTTTATTTTCTGCAATTAAAGAAGGAAAATGTAAAAAAAAAAAAATGAAGACTCTAAATCCTCATCATGGATTGTCTCCAAACAAAATGAACCCAAATTAGCTCATATGTAATTATAAAGAATGATTTTTCATCCTTTATGATTATGCACAAGTTTTTTATGCTAATTTCAACTTGAAAATGAATTTTCTCCTTAAGGCTTTCTGAGCTGAGCACAAGTTCCTCATTTGCAAAATGATTGGGTTAAGCTCAATGATCTTTAATGGTCCATATAGTTCTGACCTAGTCTGACTAAAACTGAAACAAGGATTCAAGGAACTGAAAGTCTTTCCATGTCATACTCATATGCATTTCCATACTTACTTCATGTTCATGTGACTTCACTTACCTGGAATGGACTTCTCTCTCCTTCCTCCACCTTCATTTATTGAGGTTCAATTCAGTATAGCTTCCTGTATGCCTTCCCCTCAACCTTTCATTTGTCTTTTTTTGGGAAGTCTACTTTATATCCTACTTATTTATGTAGACATTTGTTATAGGAATATAAATTTTTAAGATCTTCCCTGCCCCTGGGTTAAGTGCACCTGGAGCCTGTGGTGGGAGGCTTGTTTTTCAGGAGATAACTTTGTGATTGGGCAGTGGGTCAAGAGGGTTGTTACATTCTCTGAGCTTTATAATTCCTGATATGAGACTTTGTTTTGGGGCTCACTTTGAGGAGTGTTGTATGATTTGACCAGATGAGACTCTGAGCAGCCGTTGAGAGCCCCTGGACTTTGAAAAACCCAGATGTTGATTCTTCCCTCTCTGGTAACTGTGATTTGATGTGGATGTAATGCTTGGACAGTTGGAGGCCTGTCTGCTTGAAATGTTTCTGTCTGTATACTCTGAAGTTCGGAGTGCTGACATTTTCCCCCTGAACTAGGTTAATGATATGTTTGATTGATTAAAGCAAGATTGTTAACTCATTTTGAGTTGCTTTCCTTTAGAAAAGCAGATCTAAGAACCTATGTTGGCAGCCACCCTGGGGACCCTGGAGTGCTTGCTGCTATAATATTGTAAGTCTGAACTAGATTACGAGTTCCATGAGGTCAGGACTAGGTTATTCTTTAGTCACATATTTCCTGTGCCTCACATTGTATCTCATATATAATAGGCATTTTAGAAAAACTTGTTGAATTGAATTGGATCATTTACTTCTTGTTGCAATCTCCACATTGCCTTTAATATAATAAGTGTATATACACTCAATAAACATTTGTTAAATATGTTTATTACTTTCCCCCCAATCTCTCCTTCTGAACTTTTCAGTCTCAGGCAATATATATTATCACTTGCCAGATACTTTCATTTGTAACTCACTATCTCCTATTATTCTCCTTGTCTTCACTCATACAACCACAATTCTAGTTCAGGCCCTCATCCCTTCTTGGATTTTATCAGCTGCATACACTTGTGCAAAGGTCTGGAGGTAGTGATAGAATGCTATGTAGTCTAGAAGACTTTAAAGCACTATATTGATGCAACCTGAGGTTTAAAGTCCATTTTCTTGTACCTCTCCCTAATACTCCTTGTCAATGTGAGGGATAGAGTTGGTGAGGGATTGAGAGAAGAGAGATCCTGCTTTGGCTTCCAGCTTTGAGAGGGAAGATACCATAATTCTAGATTCTCTTATGATCCCTGAAGGGGGTGAATATCTCTGCAAAGAATCTGATAATTAAATTGGCTCTCTTCAACTCTGCCCTCCTGCATGTAGGGAGCATTTAATAATCATTCTCCACCAATAAGGAGGATCCTATGCAAATAGTTTGAGGTGAGGGTTTCATTAACATTTAAACAGAATTTCCAGTAGATGTTGGAATATGAACCCAAAGTACATTTTTTATGCCCATGTTTTCAGTCTTGTGGAAACTTTGAATTTCACTATCTTAGGTCTAAACAGATGTGGCTACAATACAAACAAAAACATTTTTAGATAAATATAAGATCAGCTTCCCAGCTTGACACTGTGCAATACAAATTAGTGAAGCATTTCTTGGCAAAGAGCTCAACCTGAAATGTAGTTTACTGGTTTCTATTTCCCTGTCATGGGAAAAAAGAAACAAGAGCAAATGATATAAGAACCAAAGGGACTTATTTTAAGGAATGATAAAACCTTGGAATATGTCTCATTATAACTCAGGCAAATATATTGTCACTCTTGGTCTATTCTCTTGGCAGTTCCAGGAACACAAACTATTAGAGCTAGAAAGGACCTCTGAGGCTTACCAGCTCAGAGAAAGGAAGTGAAAAAGTCAGTTATTCTATGTTTTAAGACTGTTAAGAAAATATTTTAAAGGCTCATAACCCATGTTGTCTAGTTTGGGTCATATTACAGTTGGGTCTGTAGAGCTAAATTAACTTGTCCAATCATCACACAACTAAATTAAAGAGTCACTATTCAATCCCATGTCATTTGATTTCAGGCCCAGGACTACATCATGCTACATTGATGCAGGATTCAGGGAGACATATGACATGGTTCTTACTCTAAAAAAGTTTTTTGTAAATTTTTGTAGAGAAGAATAAGATGTATATTCTACTGGAAATGTAGATCTGAATTCTATCAAAGTTCTCAGTCCAGGTTCCAACATCTACCAGATAAATGACTGAGGGGTAGCTACTGGAGCTCTCTCGGAATCTGTTTTCTCTTCTTTAAAGTGATAATGCTTTCATTATCTATCTTGCACAGTTGCTGTGAAGAAAGTAATCTAACCCATAGAGTACAAAAAGTAGGAGTTATTATTATTATTAATGATTATTATTATAATTATTATAGGACCACTAGTTGGTGCAGTGGTAAGCCTGGAATGAGAAAGACTCATCTTTACTATTTCAAATCTGGTTTCAGATGCTAGCTATGTGACCACAGGCAACCTGTTTGCCTCAGTTTCCTCATTTATCAAATCCTTGACAAGAAAACTCCAAATGGATTTACAAAGAGTTAGACATGACTGAAAATTACTGAACAACAATGAAAATTATCATTGTTTTTTTTTTTCTTTTTGGAGAGCAATTGGGGTTAAGTAACTTGCCCAAGGTTACACGGCTAGGTTTTTTTGTTTGTGTGTGTTAAGTGTCTGAGGCCAGTTCTGAACTCAGGTCCTTCTGACTCCAGGGCCAGCACTCTATTCAATGCGCCACCTAACCGCCCCGAAAATTATTATTGTTATAGTATAAAAATACTGCTTATGAGAGAGGTACAAAGTACTTATTATGAGAGTTTAATAAGAAAGAGGTGTCTCAGAGCAAAAGAGACTTCTCAGCTGAGGGAAGCAGGAAAGACTGCATGAAAAAATTGATAATTTAACTTGGTTCTTGCAGGATTTTTTTTGCCAGAAGAGATTGAGTTGGCAAGGCTTTCCAGTTAAACATAAGGGTGCGTGTGAAGGCAGAGAGGCAGGAAAATATGAGATGTCTTTTTATCTGGAAAACAGGACACTTGGTTGATAGTAGTATGAAATAAGATTGGAAATATTGTGGAAGACCTTGAATGCCCTGAGCCCAAATTTGGATTTTATTTGATTCATAATGAACGTCTCTTGAAAGTTTTTGGAATAGGTCAGTGATGTATTCAGCCTTGTGTATTCTTGAGACCTTATTCAGAGGTATTTGATGCATTTTAACTAAATCCTCTTGGATGAGGATCAATAGCAGCTATTCAAAATGAATCCCTTTCTTTTCTATCATAAGGTAGAGTATAATAAAAGTAAAAATATATCATTATAGTTTATGCTTCTTACTTTAATACCATATTACTTCAGTGAAATTATGATCTTACAGATATAGGCTTTTCTCCATCACTCATGCAACTCATAATAATCCATGCTTTCTCATCTGTGCAATACGTGTTCATGTCCTTCCAAGAATTGTAAAGGATCGCTTCTGCTATTCTCTGGTTCTTTTAATATTTCTTGAATAATAGAGCAGCACTCACTGTTTACTCCTTTGTAATCACTACATTACTAGCCTATCTCCTTTTATGGTTATTCATATGCTTAATGATGTATCATGCATCACTCCTTACACACTGCTTGTTGTTAATATGCTTCAGCTTATTCACACTCACCATGCATCTTTTCATTACCTCCTAGGTCACTCAGAATTGTGATTCCTCACAGACTATGATGCTTTATGAGCCAGAGGCATATTCCACATCTGGGAGAATACTGGTCTAGCCATATGCCACTGAACTCTTGATTACCAGGTTAGATAGAGGATATTTTGAATGATAAGCATATTTTATTTGCAGTGAACCCAGCTCAGCTAGGAACCTCTAAGGTTAAATTCACCAAAAGAAATATAGACACATACAAAGACATTCAATTTAAAAGTATAACTTCAATCAAGTCTAAAACAATTAGTAAAGGAACAGTAAAAGACTTAAGATATATTCTCTGGAGATTAGGTTTAAGTTAATAGAAGAGAAAATGCTCTCCACTGAGATTCATGTAAAGGTTTGGTGAAGATATGGCAAGTGCTTCTTGTGTGGTAGGACCTGAGGTTGAGAAGGGCCACTTATTTCATATCTGGATTTCTGCTCTTAGCATCTGTTGTCTGACATGTCAAGCAAAATCAAGGCTCCTTTCTCTCGCTAAACTCCTCTCTCCTTCCCCACAAATGTTTGCAAGCAGGCCGCCTCCCCCTTTGCTTTGCTACCACAATCATTTCTTGAATTTTTCTTTCCATTTACACCATCATCCCTTTCATTATGACAAATACCCATTCCCTCAGGCATAGTCTAAAAGGTATCGATATCTTGTCCATCATGTTCATCTCTTGGGGCCTAGGAATTTATGGGAATTGTAATTGTTGATCAACTGGGAATGTGTTTTGGCATATCATACCAGGAAGCACAGACTTGGGTTTGTTTTTTTTTTTGCTTTTTGGAGGGCAATTGGGGTTAAGTGACTTGCCCAAGGTCATGTGGCTAGTTTTTGTGTTAAGTGTCTGAGGCTGGATTTTAACTCAGGTCCTCTTGACTCCAGGGCCAGTACTCTATTCACTGTGCCACCTAGCTGCCCCCACAGACTTGTTCTTATCCTATCCCTGTTATATTGGTTTTTGTATCAGGGAGCATAGTAGGATAACTGGAAACACTGAGCAATTTTCTACATGTGATTCAGCCTATTCTTTTTAATGTATATTATAAAATACATTTTTACCATCATCCTTGTATTGATGGGTTACTTGGGATCTATGTCTGTAATATGCTTGTAATATCAGTTTGTAACATCAGTTTGTAAAATCAATTTGTAAAACCAGTTTGTAAAATCACAATCCCCCCTGCCAGCCTCAGAGCATTAACTCTGCCCCTTCCCCCTGCCAGCACTCTGCCCAGCAACAATTCATGAACTGTTTATCTCTGCTTGGAACAATAACAAGCTATACCTATGAATCCTTCACTAAACCATCTATAAACATTTTAGCTTAGGCAAATGTTATCTTCCCCTAGTATAGTGGCCAGCTGCATCTATGAATCCTTCAATACACTTTCTATAGGTTAACTCCTTAGCCAATTATATACATACTGAGTGTCTGTTAGCCTTGGTTCACAACATCCATCTTGTCAAACGTGACACTGATGGGTGGCAGACTAGGCACTTCTCAGTCAGCCCTGACTGCTAGCTGACTTAGTGACATTTCAAGCCTAAAACCACACCTCCAGGTAGCCCCTCCCCCCCACCCTTGCGCTATTTCCCAGTGAATTATGGGCAATAAGCCTGCATAGTTTATATTAAAAGTGCATGTCCCTTTAAGCACTGACCACTCCTTAACTCCTCCCTAATCCCACCCTTACTCACCTAGTTAGCTTAGTTGACATCTGATTTACTGTCTTGACTCCTTAAAAACTGTACCTGTGACTTCTTTAAGTTTGCAGGTTCCCTAAGAACCCCAGCCCTCTGTAAAGCATAACAATAAACTTGCAGGTTCCCTAAGAACCCTTGCCTGCTGTAAAGCATAACAATAAACTTTTACAATCCTGACTCCAAAGATTGCTTGGGACTACTGAATTCCATCCAGACTCAGGGATTCTGGATCAGAGCCCTGGTATAACCCATTGCCATTCCCCCATCAGTACTGCAATTGAGGCTGCTGGTAAAAATGCATGCTACCTGAATATGCACATTGACCGACTAGATCGGCAATCTCCTTGAAGGCAGGAATCTTCAAATGAAGGTTTCAGCTTGCCTCTCATCTCCCAGATATCTAGTACAATTTTGAGCAAACATTAGATATCCAGTTAATATTTTTGATTGATTGAAGTGAATCATCAATGGGCAGAAGTAGAATAAAATGAAATCAGGCAAGTAAAGTCCTTCCAAATGGTTGCTGTGAAACAATGTAGTCTTTCTATTTGTCAGGCTACTTACTAAATCGTCATTAAATCCTGGGGGAAATAAAAATGTTAATTAAGGATTAGGCTTCAATGAATGGACAATGAATATTTCTGTATGATCTCAACATTTCTTTATAACTCTAAATTTTTGAGGTTAGTAAGAGTTTTTAAATTGACCAGCATTCACTTTTAAAAGCAAAACCTAATTAAAACTGAACTAATGTCTAGGAAATTATTAATTTAGAATGTGTCTTTAAAATGTGCTTTTACCCTTATGATTTCTTTTTCTTTCAATCTCTGTTTTGCTGGTGTTTTCAGGAGCTAGAATGATGGAATTCCCTGAGTGAACATGAAAAACGGTGAAGATTTTTAAAGATTTCAGCTCATGCTTGTTTTATCTTCCTATATGATTCAGATAGTAGATAACAATGAAAAAGCACAGAGGTAAAAAAGTACAGGGCTGCTTTGTGTATATAACCCCTCAAAGTACCCTTTCATTGTTTACCATTCAATGGGGCAAAATGGAAAATGACAAATAAAAATGTCCGACCTCAATGTTTAACCAGGCATCTTTTTGTGTTTGTTAAGGTTCATGCTAATTTGGAAAACATCTGGCCTCTGGCAAAACCTCCAGTTACAAGAAGATCTCACTGTAATATAATGCATATATCTCTGCAGGATTGTTTTGGCTTCTATGTGCAAACACTAACCACAATAACCTTTTACTCATCCAATTTCTAACATGAGAACTTGGCAAACAGAATGAGTGGGACAGTGACTATAAATCTCACTTGGCCCACAAGAACTATCCAATTTCTAGTGTGTGGCAAATGCCTCGTTTTAAAATTAGTAACTTACCGTTGATATGTGTTTACCTACTTCAATCCATACAAAATCAAGTCAAATGGAGGGGGCAGGGGAGACAAATAACTGTTTTTAAAATCAATTCGTAACAAGGGTTTTAAAATTTTTTGAATGCCCACTTAGGGATTGGTGTTTCATGCATCTAGGATAAAATAAGCCAGAAAAGTAAAGTTTGTCTTTAAACTTTTAACTTCTATTCTTTGCCTTTTCTCTGTAGGATCCTTTCCTCCCCTCAGGCATCTAGGGACATCTTGACTAATTCCTCTCCCCATCAAACATTGTTCTCTAAAGCTAGGATCAAGGATATACAAGATGAATAGCATTCTAAGGCTCAGCACAGAGGCAGAGGAGCACAAGGAAGAACACTTTCCAACATGAATTATTTTATAACCATACACATTTTTAATGCCAGAAAATCCCATTCTGTGACCTTTAGTCATTTATTTTGTGATAAGTCAAATCACAGGTGTTAAAGAACTGAATCCTCTCTGGGTCACAGGACCAAAAATTTTCAAATCTTGCCTAAGGTAGAAAATGTCAGGTCTTCTGGGTTGCCCTCCTTAAAGCTTATTTATATTTCAATGTGAATTCAATTCTCCCTGTTAATCTACCTCTCTTCATGACCTTGCATACAGGCATATATTTATCAATTCAACTAGCATGTTAACCACAATTACGGTAGACACTGCATATATTTATTTAACTATTTATATGTACATACATATACAATGACATATATACAACCCTTCCATACACAGATACACATATGCACATATGCATTCATATATATACTTACATGCACACAAATGTGTATTATATACATAATGCATGCATATACATATAAATACATATATATGTGTATGTATATAAACACATACACATATATATGATCATGGCTACCTGTACCATCTCTTGTTTCCATTTTTCTCTGCCTACTCAATAGTTTGGAATCTAATTCAGGCCCCATGTCATCTTATCTGGACTTTTGCAATAGCCTCCCAATTGGCCTCCCCCTTTTTAGGATCTTCCCGCTCCAAAACATCTTCATACAGTTACCAAAATAATATACCTGAAATATAGATATGATAATGTCACTCTTTTTTTTTTGTTTGTTTCTTTTTGGAGGGCAGTTGGGGTTAAGTGACTTGCCCAAGGTCACAAGGCTAGTTTTTGTGTTAAGTGTCTGAGGTCGGATTTGAACTCAGGTCCTCCTGACTCCAAGGCCAGTGCTCTATTCACTGCACCACCTAGTCATCCCATAATGTCACTCTCTTACTCAAAAAATCTTTAGTGACTATACGTTAAAGTATAAATTCTTAAGTTTGCCATTCAAATGGCTCCAGCCTACCTTTTGTTTTTCTTTCTACTTTTCATTACTCTTTTTCACATAATCTACCTTGCAGTCAAAGTGCCCTGGCTGTTCCTTACATCTGGAATATATCCTGTTACTCATGTTTGTCTTTTAGAATACCTATCTTTCTTTAAGGCTCAACTGTGTTGCTGCCTCTTACAGGAGCCATTTACTGATTCCCCTAGTTGTTAGTGCCCTCTCACCTTGAAATATCTTGTATTTACTTTTCTGTGTGCATGTTGTATCCATCCAGTAGAATATATAATCCCCAAGGGAAATCACAACTTTATCACTGTATCCTTAGAACCTACTGGTACAATGCCTTATACATAAAAGGCATTTAATAAATTCTGTCAAGAAAAAAGTAACTAAATAGTGGAAAGTGCATTGGCAGTAGGAGATCAAAGATCAAGCTTCAAGTCCTGGCCTGTCATAGAGTAACCTTGGAAAAACACTTCCTTCTCTTTGGGATCTCAGTTTCTCACCTATAAAAAGATTAACTAGATTAACTCAAAAGTCTGTTACAGTTCTCATACGCTTGAATTTTTTTTTAATCTGTTTGATACCAAAAAGAACTAGGTCTAGGAGGACTCAGCTGTTAATTAGCTTGTAAACTGATATTTCTGACAGTCCTGAGAAAGAGAAAAGGCCATTTGGGGTACTACTGGGAGACTTCTTAGCCCATGCAATCATAGCATGAAATTCACCCTCCAATATTAATTACTCATACAGAGGAGGATATCCCCTTGAATCTTGTAAATGAGTCTTCACTCAGTCCAGTGAGGTGTTTCTCTCTTACATTCTGTTCATTGGTGTCCTTTGTGTTTGAAGAGGACCAAAGTGACATCATTATGTTGGGGTCTGTTATATCCTTTTATTGAAGAATAAACTAATAGAAGAAGGAAGCAAAGCAAAAAAGGATCCAAATGCATCAAAAGCTCATAGCTTTATCACCTCAGGGGTAGCATCATACTGAATACTAGGGAAGCCCTTTCAGACTGATTTTCCTTGATTAAAAGGTTTTTCACCACCGGGGCTGCAGCAATAACACTTTGCTGCACAGTCATTAATTCTTCTTAGCTTACAAATCAGAGAGAAGACAGACTGCTAGATCTAGGTTCATAGTCATAGAGCTTAGACTTGAGTCCCCTCTTAACTATTTTCCACTTGTGTCATTGTACACAACTCATTTTCCCTTTTGGGACCTTATTCTCCTCATTTATAAGAATGAATTTAGAAAAATAGCATGACAGCTTGAAGTCATGAAAACGGAGTCAGAAACCCAGTTTTATCACTTCTTAGCTATTTGACCTTATTCAAATTTCAATTGTCATAGACCTAGTTTCCCTTTTTGGTAAAGTGAGGGGGTTGTACTAGATGAATTAGATAGTTTCTGAAGTTACTTCCAGTTCTAGACTTGTGATCTTTAAGGGTCTTGCAAAGGTGACAAAAGATGATCCAATGGAGAAAGAAATGGTAACCCATTCCAGTATTTTTGCTAAGAAAACCCCCTGGACAGTATTTAAATGATAAAAGATAGGACATCAGAAGATGAGCCCCTCAAGTTGGAAGGTGACTGACATGTTACTAAGGACAAGGGGAGGGTAACTACAAATAGCTCCAGAAAGAGTGAGGATATTCAGCTGTGGATTTGCCTGATTGATCAAAGGAAAGACTGATTCTGTAAAGATCAATGTTACCTGGGAACCTGGAATATAAGATCTATGAACCAAGGTAAGCTGGATGTGGTCAAACATTGGGGGAAAGATTGAATATTAATATCTTAGGGGTCAGTGATCTTAAATGGATGAGAATGAGTGAATTTAATTCAGGTGGTCACTACATATACTACTGTGGGCAAGAATTCCTTAGACTAGCCCTCATAGTCAATAAAAGGGCGAAAAAGGCAGTAATGGATTAGTCTCAAAATTGACAGAATAATATCTGTCCAAATCCAAGGCAAACTGTTTAATATCACAATAATAGCAGTCTACACTCCAATCAGTGATGCAAAAGAGACAAAAGTCACTCATTTCTATGAAAACCTACAACTTCTAGAAATAACATAAAAAAGATGTCACATTCATCATAAGCAATTGAAATGCCAAAGCAGGCAATCAAAAGATAATTGGACAAATAGGCAAGTTTGACCTTAGAGTACAAAATGAAGCAGGCCAGAGAATAATGAAGTTTTGTCAAGATAACTCTCTGGTTATAGCAAACACTCTTTTTCAGTAGCCCGAAAGGTGACTCTACACATGAATGTTATCAGATAGTCAATAAAGAAATCAGATTGGTTTTACACTTTTCAGTCAAAGGTGAAGAAATTCTTTTGGTTGTTGTCAGAACAAAACCTGGAGCTACCTGGAGCTCAGATCATGAGTTTCTTATTGCAAAATTTAGACTTAAATTGAGACAGGTAGCACTGGGTCTGGAATGAAGAAGTCTTGAGTTAAAAATCTGACCTCAGATACTCATTAGGTGTTTGACCCTGGGCAAATCACTTAACCTCTGTTTGTCTTAATTCAATGGAGAAGGAAATGGAAAATGACCCCAGTATCTTTGCCAAGAAAACCCTATAAACAAAGAGTCTAAGTAACCGAATAACAAGACAAATTGAAGAAAATAGGGAAATTCATCAGATTGCATGGTATGACCTAAATAACATCCTTTATGAATATGTAGTAGAAATGATGAAAAATTAAGGGATTATATCTGATAGAGTGCCTGAAGAACTATGGATGGAGGTTTGCAATATTGTCTAGGAGGCTGCAAAACAAAATCCCAAAGAAAAAGAACAAGAAAGCAAAATGGCTGTGTGATGAAGCTTTGCAAACAGGTGAGGAAAGAAGGAAAGTGAAAGGCAAAGGAGAAAGGGAAAGATATGCCCAACTGACTGCAAAATTCCAGAGCAATGCAAAGAAAAAGAAAATAATAGAATGGGAAAGACAAGAGATCACTTCTGGGAAATTAGAGATATCAAGAGAACATTTCATGCAAAAAGTAACGTGATAAAAGACAAAAATGGTAGGGACTGAACAGAAGTAGAAAAGATAAAGAAGAGGTGGTGAGAATATACAGAACAACTGTACAAGAAAGATCTTAACATCATCAATAAACATGATGCTGTGGTTATTGACTTAGAGCCATACATTTTGTAGAATGAAGTGAAGTGAGCCTTAGGATACATTGATAACAATAAGTCTAGTAGAGGTGACTGAATTCCAGCTGAACTATTTAAAATCCTAAAAGATGATACTGTCAAAGTGTTGCACATAATATGACAGCAAACTTGGAAAACTCAACTGTTGCTGCTGAATTGGAAAAAGTTACATCCCAATCCTAAAGAAGGTCAATGCCAAAGAATATTCAAACTTTGAACAATTGTGCTTATTCCATATACCTGCAAGGTTATGCTTAAGATTCTGCAAACTAGGCTTTAGCTGCAGGTGAGCCAAGAATTACCAGAAGAGCAGGCTGGTTTTTGAAGAGGCAGAGGAACTAGAGATCAAATTGCAAACATTTGCTGCATTATGAAGAAAGCAAGGGCATTCCAGGAAAGAAATCTAGTTCTGCTTCATTGACTACACTAAAGCCTTTGCCTTTTTTGGATCACAACAAATTGTGACAAGTTCTCAAAGATATAGAAGTGCCAGATCATCTTACTTGTCTCCTCAGGAACCTGTATGCAAGTCAAGAAGCAATAGCTAGAACTGGACATGGAAAAACTCATTGCTTCAAGATTGGGAAAGCACTATGATAAGGCAATATATTGTCACCTTATTTAAATTATATGCAGAGTACATCATACAAAATGTCAGGCTGGATGAATCAAAAGCTGGATTTAACACTGCAGGGGAAATATCAACACTATCAGGTATGTAGACAATATCACTCTAGTAGCAGAAAGTGAAGAAGTATTAAGAAGTCTTTTTTTTCCCTTCTTGGCCAGGAAAGTTCTCATTTTTTTTTCAGCCAATTATTCTACATTCCTAGTGAATGGGTCCCTCCTGAATGGAGAGAATGTTTGCTCACACAAATGCCAGTATTTTTATGCTGCTCCCAATTTGAATTTCCCCATTGCTCTCCATTGGCTAGATTCAACCTCCTGAACTGCACACATCATGCCCCTCTCAAACAACTCATTAAGTATGCGTACAAGCTTCTAATCTAAGAAGCTTCTTGATAAGGTTGAAAGAGTAGAGTGTAAAAGCTGACTTGAAGCTTAACATAAAAAAACAACCCAAGATCATGACATCTTGTCCCATTGCTTCCTGGAAAATAAAGGGAGGAGAAATAGAAGCAGTGTCAGGAAAGTATGGACTCCTTCTGCAACACCTTTATTTTACAGATTAGTAAACTGAGATCAAGAGATTCTAGTCAAATTAACAAGCATTTATTAAGTACCTCCTATATGCTAAGTATTAGTCCTAGAGAGGGATTTGAACTAGAGTCTCTAAAACATCTCTTTCATTTAATGTCATTTTTGATATCAAGTAATGCTCTGATCTGACTCAAGATCACTGAATAAGACATGAGAAAGCTGGATAGGAACAGAGGCCACTCATATCCAATATTAGTCTTTCAGCTAACTTGTCCTAATGCTATTTTATATAAAAATAACAACTTAACAACAATAAAAAGAAGGAGCATCTCCATAGTTCTTTAAGGTTTATAAAGCACTGTTCACTTGCTTTGATCCTCCTGGAGGGGGAATGATGCTTCTTATCACTATTTTACAGATAAGGAAAAAGGGACTAGAGCAAAAAGAGACAAGTAACTTGTCCTGGGTCCCGCTGCTAGTAAGTGTCTGAAACAAGATTAGAACTAGTCTTCCTGCCTCTATATCTAGGGATCTATTCACTATATTACCTAGCTGATCTTCACATTGCTGCTTCGCTAATCTGTTATTCATTTACAGGAGATGTTCATTTGTTTTCATCAGTATTAAAACCATTTCTCACTGAGCCCCCAAATCACACTTTAAAGCAGAGCACATAGACCATTAATTTACAGCCTTTGTAAATGAAACACATTGGAAGGCCCAGTGCACTCAACTCTCTGGATTCACAGGGGGCTGATTGATGACTGTGAGCTCCAGAAAGGCACCCTGTATTTATATCTAATGTGAAGATGCTTTAATGGTAGAGCTGATATAATTAACTTAATTTTCAGAAGGAAATCCTTTGAGGCTATGGGTCTAAATATTTCAACTGGCAGATCTGAATAGCTAAAAAATCTGTGATGGAACTAATATCTTCTTTTTCACCCTGTACTTTAAAACAGCTGCACTTTATTAATATTATGTGGTGATTTTTCCTATTATTGTCATGTCTCAATACTAGGCTCACTAACCCTAAAGTTCACTAAATAAAATAAACTGCCATATCAATTATGCCTGACAATGTGCTCCTCACTCCCCAGGTAGTCTTCTACCTTTCCATCAAGTGGCAAGAGGTATGTTTTGTCATCTTTTCCCTAGAGTTTACAATGATTGTTCCATTGATCTGAATTCTGCTGTTCTTTAGTGCTGTTTTTCCCATATGTGTGTGTATGTGTGTTCTTGTGTTTATTGTGTCTATTGTTCTGTTATTTTAGCTTACTTTCTTTGTCTCAATTCAAGCAGATCTTCCCAAACATCTTCTTTAGTGTCAATTTCTAAGTTAGAGGCCAAGAAAGCCATGCCAAGGGGAAAAAACGTCTAATGTGTCAACTCTCAATGACCCAGACTAATGAAGGAGTGTTTGTCAGGCAGATGACCCCAGGGAGGGGTTAATGCAAGCATCATGTCTCTTTGGCTTTCAAATGTAGTCTGTGGTTTGGGAGGGCAGCTGATTTCCTTGCTTGATTACTTTTGATTCGGACTAATGGGAAAATGAGTTTACATTCCCTTAGCACATTACCACTGACAACTCCAGGAAACCTAGAACCATTTTCCTTAATGTAGAGACGGCAGGCCAAAATACATGTTCCACTGATAGTCTACAAGGGGGATAATCTACTTGTGATGTGGATAACTGAGAATTGACACCATGCCACGTAAGCTGGTTATCATTTGAGCAATATCTTTTTAAACTATGAAAACATACAGACTGAGCAAGAGAATTTATGAGGCAAATATTTACAGAGCTTACTATTTTAGGTTATATCAAAATGAATGCATGAAAGAGGATTCGATTTTAGCTACAGTAAATATGCAAGGTGGTTCAGTGGATAGAGAGCCAGGTTTGGAGTCAGAAAGACCTGAGTTCAAATCTGACCTCAGACATAAGCTGTGTGACCCTGAGTAAGTCACTTAATAATTTTTGCCTCTGTTTCCTCATCTGTAAAAGGAGCTGTAGAAGGAAATGGTAAACCACTCTAATATATTTGCCAAAAAAACCCAAATAGGGTCACAAAGAGTAGAACATGATTGAAACTATTGAACAAAATATACAAATGTATATAAATGAGTTCAAAGAGGGGAAAAGTAGGGGAGCATTGGCTACATTACTATAAAGCAAATTGAGAAAAAAATTTTCACTTTGAAACATTATATTGGTGTTATATTGACATAGGCAAATATGAATATCTATAATCTCATACCTGAATGGAAATTTCTGAATTATGGATTTACATAAGCAAGACAAGCAATAAGTAAAAAGGTAAAACCAGACAAAGTGATTTTTGTATTTCTTCTGATTTCTACCCTTTCCTTGTTTTTCTTTCCCAATTTCATTGTTATTAATTTGCCCCCCAGACCAAGTATCTTCATGTCCACTTGTTCTACCTCATTCTCTGAAATTACAGTACATCATTCATTAATCTTGCACAGTACTCTAGGCACCAATCTTTGTCAGGAGGGAGATCAACAAAATTTAGAAGGTACTAATAGCAATAGATCTATTTCAGCAATGTAGAAACAATTGAGTTTAGCACCTAGTTTGAAAGAATAACTAATTAAAATAGGAACCTACCAGAAACACACTTCTTTTCTCTCAGTTGAATCACAGAATCACAGAATGTAAAAGTAGAATCTACACTAAAACAGACTATTAAAGTAGCCCTCCATCCTTGGTGCAATCCACCTATCAATCCCTTGAGCTAGTCCACTGAACTTTTTTAATAGCTCTAATTTTAAGAAGTTTTGTGTAACTGTGGTGATGGCTTGAGAAAGTACTATGGGTGGAGGGATTAGAGGTTACAGTAAGGATGAAAAAACGGTTAAAGGTCATAAGGTATAGAGAGAGATGAAAAGGTAGATTATAATCAGGCATTTAAGAGTTAATAGGATCATATATTTAGAGTTAGAAGAAACCTTAGAAGCCATTGTATCTAGCCACCTCATTTTAAATATGAGGAAACTGAGACACAGAGGTTAAATTACTTATCCAGAGTCACAGAGGAAATAGCTGGTTGAAGATTTAAATCCAGATCTTTCTGACTCCAAGTCCAGCTCATGATCCTCTATGCCTTGATGTCTCTTGTGTATAAAAATGGAACAACTGAGGTTCACAGCAGGGTAGCAAGGTCAATGTTTTGACAGCCCCTATGTGTTGTTGAGATAGAGTAGAGCAGTAGGTTATAAGAGTTGAGAAGAATAAAGAACTGGGAAGTTAAGGCATTTGAGGAAATGTCATCTATTTTGAGGTCCCCAGGATGATAGTAAGAGTTGGGGTGGAGAAGACAGTGAGGCAGGCACTGAATTCATTGAGACATGGGTTTCCTTCCAATCCCACATTTAGTCCTAATTTCTCATTTTACACACAAAGAAATTGAAATTTAGGGAGAGGTCAGATGATTAGTGTAAGTTCAAACATCTTAACAGTGACAGGGCTAGGTCTCCAATTCCAACCTCAAATTGTTTAATTCCATGTTCAGTACTTTTGAAAAAAAAACTTTTAATTATTTTGGGATTTTGACGTAATTGAATAGCTATTCCTGCAGATTTTTGTCTGGTAGGGCAAAGCCTTCTACATAAGACTTCCTCTTGTGTTTCAGCTTAGTGTGCTGTTGATCCTCAGTTTTCAAAGGCGAAATCAAGGTCTGGCAGGAACTTCTAGACTGAAAGGCTTTGAGTAAATATCCAACAATAAACTATGAGTCTGTTTCTCAGGAACTAGCCCAGCTAAGTCCAAAGAAGCTTGTCATCAGATTAGGATACATATTTTGGGCATAACTCTCAAAGTACATCTACTAAGTAATAGAACTATTGTGGTTGACAGTAATAGAGTGCTCATCCTGATGAAATCACAGACCCTGTGAAAGTGTCAAAAAAAAGTTGACCCTTTGCCACATGTCCAAAGGGACAGGCAGTTAATATATGGAAAGAGAAACACAATTTCTCTAAGGCAAGATTGTAATTGAGTGCAAGTCAAACCCTCTAAGGAAAGAATGACTAGAAGCTGTTCATTTGACAGTTTCTTTTCTGCTTCTTAGATACACAGAACCTAAGCACAGGAGAAAGAGGAAACACATTAGGATTAAATGGGAAAGGACATAAGACCTTATTTACTGAGTTAGGGCACTGGGGAGAGCCATTTTTAATATACTATCTCATCCAGGAAGCAAATAAAAATAAAGATAGGCTTATATATTTTTAAATTCATGCCATCCATTCTACAAGCAATAACAAGTATTAGTAACCAAACATTGATTTCCTTCTTTCTCCCCGTGGGCTAAAGTGGCTCTCCTTTAAAGAGGATTTATGTTTGGAAATGTGCAAGTGATATAAACTAGTATTGATCTAGGTCCTTTGTAAGCTAATATTTAACAACCCATTTTTTTCTTGAAAAACTTAAATCACAGTCAGCCATGTATTGACAAAGCAAGTCAAGCTTTCCTTTGCTAAATAATGGTGACCACAGCAGTAGTTGATCTTAAAGTAATTGCATCCTGGTTTACTGTTTTAAATTAAATGCCAAAGACTATATCACTGCATCATTAAGAGTGAAGATTTAATAACCCCCAAGTCTAGTTATTTTAAATTCCCTTAGATAACACATACCATGTCTCATATGTGCAGAGAGATCCAGTCCAACTTCTTAATTTTGCAGAAGAGGAAACTAAGGCCCAGAAAGTAGAAGTAACTTCTCCTGCCAAAATTACAAAGGAAATTAATGATAGAATCTTGGTCCTTGGACTTCTAACAACCTGTCCTAAGTGAAAATAATTTACGCATATCCTGAATATTTCTTGTTGTTGTAGTTCAGTTGTTCTTCAGTAATGCCTGTCCCTTTGTGACCCCATTTGGGGTTTTCTTGGAAAGGGTACTGGAGTGATTTGCCATTTCCTTCCCCAGCTCATTTTACAGATGAGAAACTGAGGCAAACAGAATTAAGCAACTTGCTTAATTCTGGGTCACAAAGCTAATAAGTGTCTGAGGCCAGATTTGAAATGTACCATGCTAGATGCCCCTCCTGAATATGACTATTAATGTGACAGATCACATTAGCTAGTCTTATGGTTTTCCAACTGAACTATTACTTAGCCATAGTTCTTCCATCTTATTATCATAGAATTTGAATTTTTAACCAGACAAAGCATTTTACATTTACACCTATTTAATGAGACTCAGAATGGTGTAGTAAATATATGACTGATTGGTCTTATAATCAGGAAGACGGTTCAGGTCCCCTCTCTGACACATACTAACTCTGTGATTTTAAATAAGTCATTTAATATCTCAAGTCAATTTTCTGAGACTAAAGATGCAAAACAACCCATGTTCTACATTGGTAGAGAGGGTTTCCTTGTGAAGAGTCCCCCATACTAATGAAATCACATGACCAGGTTTGTTAAATATCATTTTGTTAAAAATGGAGGTCATTGTAGATTATTAAGATATTTTTTAGATATTACCTTCATTCAGTAGCATGTTAACTATCTCTCTAATCTTCATGTGATAAGCAAATATGTTCATTATGCCAACTCTGCCTTCATCCAAATTGTCAATAAAAATATATAATAATCTAAGACCAAGGATTAATTCCTGGTATGTTTTAATAGAACTTTTCCTCTCAGTTTGTATTAGTGCACCAATCAGCACCCTTTGGGTGTAGACATTCAAGTATCCACCTAACATGGATCTATATCAGAGTCAAGGTCACATGTAGTCTTCTAGGTTGTTGAATATGATTTTCTGACTGAGTCCAAGTTTTACAGAACAAGTCCTTTAATTAAGGGGATTTGTTTTGTGAAGCTTGAATCCAGTCAAAGGGCTGCACTTGAGGACCTAGAGGTCTACATGTGGCCTCGAGGCTGTAGATTCTCTACCCCTGCTCTATACTGTCCACAAAGATTCATTTAATTTCTCAGGGCCTCCATTTCTTCCTCTATAAAATGAGCTGGACTATTCAGCTAATGAAATAAAGCACATTAATTACTCACTATGTTCAAAGCACCATCCAAAGTTTTGGGGATAGAAAGACAAAAACAATGTAATAGTCTTTGGGGAGCTTTCATTCTACATGTACATGGAGAAATTAATAAAAGGTGATTTGAGGAGAGAGAAGTCTTCATGGAGAAAATTTATCTAAGGGAAGATTTAAAGATCCAAAAATCCAACTACAACCACTATTTCAGTTTGGTTGGCATGTGAAGTGCATGAAAATAATCATTCAAAATAAGGTTGGAAAAGTAGATTGGAGTCAGAATCATGGAGAGTCTTAATTTAAGAAGTTTATATTTTTCCCCCCAAAAGGCAATAGGGAACCACTAAAATCTTTTGAACAAGGGAATGACATGATTAGAACTATGCTTTAGAAAGATTATTTTGGTAACTATGTAGAGAAATGAATGATTGGAGAGTAGAGATACTGTAGGCAGAGCAAGCAAATTAGGAGGCTATTATATGTTTTGTGGGATGAGGTGGTGATGAGGATCTGAAGTAGAATAGTAAGTGGAGAGAAAAGGACAGATGTAAATTTTTTTTTTTGTGGAAAATCAATGAGACTTGAAAACTGGCTTTGGATGGCAAAGGAGAAAGAAGAAGAGTCAAGTTTAACTGATTACATTTCTATTAGATAGTGAGAAACGTAACCAAATGCATTTTTGAAACCTAAATAAGCTCTGTTGAAGATATTACCAGCATAATTCCAAAAGGTAAGCCCAAAAGACCTTTGACAAACAAATGCTATGGCCAAGAGTCACTTGATGTAGCTATTTTTCAGAGTATCAGAAAATGAGATAGACTAAATGATATAGCTATACTGGAAATGGTTTCTTTTAAGATGGAAAAGCCATTTCTGAACTGTGCAAAATATCAGTTGTCATAATGTGGCATATGGGCTGAGACTGTTGCAAACTTCAAAAAAAAATGAGTGAAACAGATGGATTAGTGCCCCAAATTCTGTCACTGTCATCACAGAAAGTCTGAAGAAGAAAGGAAAAGGCCAGTTTTGACAAGAGCCTAAAACACTTTTATGTTATCTGTGTTTGTGTGTATGTGCTCACATTAAAGGGGAAACAAAATTAGATCTATTTATATTTGAGAATAATGAAGTAGACAAAGATTTTATTCTCTTCTTCATGTTGATCTTATCTGCTTTTCTATTTCCTTTTTCCATCCTGTCTCCAATGTCTTCCCATCTAACAGCACCTTCTCCACCACTTAGAAACATTCTGACATCTGCCTTACGCTTCTCTAGACATCTGTGGGATGTGGGTGTGTGATACTAGGCTATAAACAGTGCCTCTCAGGTACACCCAGGGACAAATACAGCCACCCCCAACGTTTCAGTTTTTTACTGGCTTAGTTTTCTACTGGATCATCTCCTTTTCATGTTTTCCCCTCATGGAGTATCTAGTAGGTATGTTCCAGGATAATTTCAAAATTGTCCAGCTTACAAAAACTCCCTAACAGGCTTAGCAAAACCCCCAGAAAAAAGTCTTATCTCAATGGACTAATTTCTACCCTTCAATCTCAAAATATGGATTTTAAGTTTAGATAAAAATCACTAAAAATAATCGTTTGATTTATTAGTGTGTCAAATACCAAAAAACACAAAGGTATAGAAATTTCAATGGGGCTTATAGCCATAGTGACTTCTATGTTCTGGAAAACAGGGGAAAGAAAAAGTACTGACTAGATTTTGCTTTGAGGTATGAACATCATATTTTTGGGTTGCTAGCAAGAGAGGGGGATGAGGCAATTCATTTAGTCTATTGGTCCAAACAGTTCAACTTGAGTCTTGGTGGAAGACCAGGCCAACATCTTGTACCATACTAGCCACAGAGGGATGAGACCAAGATGCCAACTTTAGCTTCCCTATATCAAAAAGAAACTGAAATCGGCATCACTGGAGGGAAGAAATTATCAGTGTGAGAGTCTAACTTTGAGGATTAGAAACAGGCTGTCAGCCCCAAGTGAAGAAGCCCAGTAATGGATAGGTAGATTATCTTTTTTTTTTAAACAGATGCTTTATTAGCTTCTGGTTTACACCATTCATTTCTGCCAGATTTTTGAGTTCCAATTTTTTTCCCCATTTTTCCCCTACCCACCACCCCAGAATAGCAGTCCCACAAGATATCCCCTCATCCAATCTGCTCTTTCCCATATCTTCTCCCATACCCCCTTCAACTTTTCCATTAGGGCAAGGTGAATCTTTGTGCCCCAATGCCTGCACATCTCATCTCCCTAATAATAATATTTATATATATATTTGAAACATCTAATTTTAAAACTTTGAATTTCAGATCCATTCCCTTCCTCCCTTGTCACCCACTCCCTTTGGGAAGATAAGCAATTTAGTATGTGTTGTACTTATAAAGCTATGCAAAACATTACCATAGTAGATATATTGTAAAAGACTGCTTATATTTCCCTCCCACCCATCCCACTTCCCCACCTGGTCCATTCCCTACTTTGATCCTGTCCCTCTTCAAAAGTGGGTACTTCCAACCTCCCCTCCCCTCCATCATCCCCTCTCTCATCCCCCTCCCCTTACTCTCCTGGAGGGTGAGATATCTCATTTAGTATGTATGTCATTCTCTCCCTGAGCCAAATTCAATGAGAATATGGTTTTGCCTTTTTGCCTTCCTGTTCTTCCCCTTCCCTGCAACCACTTCCCCTTGCCTCTTCTACATGAGATAGTTTACCCTACCCTGTCTCTCCCCATCTCCTCTTGCCACTTTCCTCTCTCACCTCATAACTTCACCCCTTAAGTATCATGCCTTCCCACCAAATTCGACCTGTGCCCTCTATGTATGTATACCTATAAACATATGCACACACATTCACACATATATTCATATGCCCATATGCCCTTCTTCAATTATTTTCATACTGAGAAAGGTTTCATTAGTCACAGTTAATGTTTTTCCATGTAGGAATGTAAATAGTTCAACTTTGGTAAGTTCCTTTTGATTTCTTTTCCCTGTTTACCTTCTCAAGTATCTCTTGCTTCTTGTGTCTGGATGTCAAATTTTCTATTCAACTCTGGTTTTTTCCTCAAGAATGCTTGAAAGTTCTCTATTCCATTGAATGACCATATTTTCCCCTGAAACAAGATACTCAGTTTTGCTGGGTAGGTGATTTTTGGTTTTAATCCCAGCTCCTTTGCCCTGTAGAATATCATATTCCATGCCCTTTGATCCCTCAGTGTAGAAGCTGCAAGGTCCTGTGCTATTCTGATTGTGTTTCCACAATATTGAAATTGTTTCTTCCTGGCTGCTTGTAGTATTTTCTCCTTGATCTGGGAATTCTGGAACCTGGCTATAATATTCCTGGGAGTTTTCTTTTTGGGATCTTTTTCAGGTGGTGATTGGTGGATTCTTTCAACCTCTATTTTGTCCTCTGGGTCTAAAACATCAGGGCAATTTTCCTTGAGAATTTCTTGAAAGATGATTTCTAGGTTCTTTCTTTGATCATGGCTAGTCCAATAATTTTGATCAGGTAGTCCAATAATTTTAAAATTATCTCTCCTGGATCTATTTTCCAGGTCAATGGTTTTTCCCATGAGATATTTCACATTGCCTTCTAGTCTTTCATTTGTTTGGATCTGTTTAACAGCATCTTGATTTCTCATAAAGTCACTAGCTTCCATTCACTCCAGTCTAATTCTGAAGGAATGAATCTCCTCAGTGAGCTTTTGAGATTCTTTTTCCATCTGTCAAATTCGGCTTTTTAAGGCATTCTTCTCCTCATTGCCCTTTTGGGCCTCCTTTGCCATTTGAGTTAGTCTATTTTCCTTAGTCAGGTTGTTGACCCTCATTTCATACTTTTCCTGAATCCTTCTCACTTCTCTTCTCAATTTTTCCTCCACTTCTCTTATTTGGTTTTTAAAGTCCTTCTTAAGATCCTCTATGGCCTGTAACCAGCTCGTATTTTCATTTGGGGCTTTTGGTGCAGGATTTCTGACCTCACAGTCCTCTGACTGTTCCATGCTTCCATCCTCTTTGCCCCCAAAATAGGAGTCTAATGTTTCATTTTTCTGTTTATTTTGTTTCCTTTGCCTAGGCATGTTGCCACTTAATTACTTGACTTTTGGGTTTGTTGCCACAGTAGGAATCTGCCACCAGACAGGGGTGCTTCCATCCCAAATGTTGGGGTCTTCTCAACTTCTGGAGGTATTAGTTGGTTGGCCTCTGTGAAGCCTCCACACACTCTGGCAAGTTGGATACCCACCCCAAGACCTCCAAGCCAGACCACAATCCAGATCCAGGGAGGTTAAAGCAAGAGCGATTAACCCCCAAGACTGATCACTGGATCCCCCTACAGTTTGCAGGCCAGGAGCTAAAGCTACAACTGAAGCTGCAAAATGGTGTCTGTGCTGTGTGTCCTCAGATGCTTCTAGCCCCCAGGAGAAGAAGCCAACATGTTCCCCAAATACTGGTCCCAAAGTCCATAGGGCACTAACCTCTCATTTTATCCTAGGCATATCTATGTTGATAATTCTGGAATTGCCACAGCTGCTGGTGTTCTGGGGTCCCTCCAGCTGGCTGCTGGCCTGGCCGCCCTGGCGCTAAAACTGCGACTCAGGTGGGCCTGGGTTTGGCTCCCAGGGTGCTGCGCTGGCCGCTCCCTGCAGGCCTGCTGGGCTGTCCTCAGCAGGAGGTTAGCTTCTCTGTGTTGTTCTGTGGGTGCTGGAGCTCCAGAAGTTGTTCAGAGTCCCCTTTTACATGATTTTGAAGTGGTGTGGGAGAGAGCACCTTGGAAGTGCTGTTTCTACTCCGCCATCTTGGCTCTGCCCCACCCCCCCACCTTTTTAACGCAATTGGGGTTAAGTAACTTGCTCAATGTTACACGGCCAGTCATTATTTATGTGTGGGTGCACATTTTCTGAGGCCGGGACCAATCCCAGGTCATCCCAACACCGGATCTGGCAGTCTTACTCACTGCACCACCTAGCCACCCCGGTAGATTATATCTTGATGATTGTAATCAATGAACTCCTCAGGAGTAACTTATTACTTATGTGAAGTACCTCCAACTCTCTGCACTTTATTTTCCTCCACCATAAAATGAGTAGGTTAGAGTAGATGATTCTTATGGTTCTTTCCAGCTCTGAAGCCACAATCCTAAGCAAGTACAATTAAAATGTAGAACCAAGTATTATAGGAAATGCTTTGGAGGATAAAGAGAAAGCATGGGAGGGATACCAGCTGTTATAGCTAAGGAGAAGGTGACAGCAAAAGTTCAGAAGAAGCCAGAAGAGGATTACCTGCAAGGGATGCCCACATCCACATCTCTACCTTTGACCTCTTTTCTGAACTCTGAACCTGTACTTTCCACTGCTTACTAGCTATCTCTACCTGAATATTCTGCCAACACTCAGGATTGGGATCCTAGATCTGGGGCTGGGAGGTATCCCAGAGGCTACCTACTTTCCACCTCATTTTACAGAGGAGGAATCTGGAGCTCTGGAAATGGCTCGCTAAAAGTCACAAATATAGTAAGCATCAGAGTGGGGACTTGAACCCAGTTCCTACAACTCCAGAGGCAATGGTTAGTTTCCACTTTACTATATTGATTGTTCATTCTAAACTGTCCTCCAATTTGCCCTCTCTCTGGTCATTTTGCAATCATCCTCCAAATAACTGTCTCAAAAGCTCAGAGCTGGCTCAGCCTCTGACTGTCCAGTCTTTTCCAGCTCATTCTAACAACCTGCTTATGCTAGAGATGCCTCCTTCATCTCCTCCTCCTCTGACCAGTGATTTCCTGCCTGAAAACTCCATTCAAGGAGGAACCTAACCCAGTCATGCTTGCTTCTGACTTCTCAGGCTCAGTTCCTGATTTTCCCACCCTTTCTCCATGTGATTGCCTTTATACCTCGGCCCCCTTTTCAGTCCTCTTTTACTCCCCAATTCAGATATAAGCTTCTTCAATTCAGAGATTTTTTTTGTTTTATTTTGAATTCCCAGAATTTAGCAAAGTGCCTGGCATGTAAGTAAGAATCTAATCTAATCTAATCTAATCTAATCTAATCTAATCTAATCTAATCTAATCTAATCTAATCTACTCTTCCTTCTTCCTCACTTCATATGTTGTTGAATGCTCCTCTACATTTTTATGCAAGTTGGGGATTATTGTTCAGTCATTTCAATCATGTCTAATTATTCGTGACCCTATTTGGGGTTTTCTTGGTAAAGATACCAGAATGGTTTGCCATTTCCTTCTCCAGCTCATTTTACAGGTGAGGAAACTGAGGAAAATAGGATTAAATGACTTTCCCAGGGTCACACAGCTAGTAAAGTGTCTGAGGCTAGATTTGAACTCAGGAAAATGAATCTTCCTGACTCCAGGTCTAGCATTCTATCTCCTGTGCTATCAAGCTACCTCAATTTATCACAGAGCTTTGCAGCTATCAGGTACTTAATAAGTATTTATTGAAATGAAATGAATAGAATTATAGGGGGAGAAATGTGTTATTGAATGTAATTCACAAATTTCTTCTTAGCATTTACCTGACAAAATACAAGTTTCAATGGAGGCTTCAAAACTTCCTATAGATACTTGTCTATATGGTCTATTACCTGGTAATAGTTTTTTCTTGAACTTATTCTGCCAGGCCCAATACTGATCAGAGTTTAGCTTTTATCTGTTATTGATACATAATCCATCAAATGCACATTCTCCTATTTGTTAGGGAAACTGAGTGCAACTACATAGTGAGGGTAACAATTACATCCTTGGGGCAGCTAGGTAGCACAGTGAATAGAGCACCGTCCCTGGAGTCAGAAGGACCTGAGTTCAAATGTGACCTCAGATGCTCCACACTTACTAGTTGTTTGACTTTGGGCAAGTCACTTAACCCCAATTGCCCTGCCTTCCCCCTCCAAAAAAAAAAAAAAAGGTAAAAAGGAAAAAAAAAGCACAATTACATCCTAGACTTTAAGGACCTCCAATCATGGCACCCTAGCTTTTCATCTTCCTTTGTTTTGTTTTTAATATATATTTAACATAGATTTTATTATAATCATAGTAACCAACAACTTACAAAGTCTAATAAACAAAATAAAAACATTATACATCAAAGAAAATTGTATATGTGTGTGTGTGTGTGTGTGTGTTTATAAACTGGAACAGAAATAATGACAAAACATCTTCTAATCTTTTGTGTCTTTGATATCATAGAATCATAGGTTTTAGAGTTGGAAGGAAGATCATCTCAGAAAATTCTTGCATTTGTCAGATGATGAAACAGGTGGAATGATTTCAAATGGCCAAGGATACACAGTGGTAGAATCTTAAACTCAGCACCAGTCTCCAAATCCAGTACTTTTCACTATTATTATTATTATTATTATTACTTTTATTATTCATTATTATTACTGATAGCTTTTCACTTGATTATGCTTTCTTTAGGATGTCTTTATAATCTATGTACTTATATTTTAAAGAATATAATTATAACTAGCATTTATATTGCATTTTGTTATCTGCAAAGCACTTTCCATATATTATTTCTTTTGATCCTTATGAGAGTTTTGTGCACCAAGTGCTATCATTATTATAACAACTAGGTGGCTCAGTGGAAAGTGTACTACTGCACTTGGAGTCAGGGAAAACCTTGGTTCATATTCAGCCTTATATATTTACTAGCTGTATGACCCTAGGTAAGTCATACTTAATTTCTGTCCACCTCAGGTTCCTCAACTATAAAATGGGGATAATCATAACACCTCTCTCCCAGGATTTTTGCGAGGGTAAAATCAGAAAATATTTGTACAGTGCTTTGCAAAACACCATATGTTATTTTATTATTATTATTATTAGCTATTATTATAGCTCCATTTTTCAAATGAGGAAACTAATACTCAGAGAATTTAAGGGACTTGCTCAAGGTCATGTAGCTAGTAAGGGTTTGAGGCAGTATTTCAAGTCAGGTTTGACTGACTCCAGCATCAGCACTCTGTCCATTTCTGTCAACTCACTTGCGCATTAAGTATTGTGAGAGTCATTGTGTATGTTATGGTTCTGATTCTGCTCTGGTCACTTTGGATCACTTCACACAGATCTTTCCATTTTTCTTTGTAGTTTTCAAATTTGTCATTTCTTATAGAGCAATAATATCCCATTACTATTGTCCAACTATTCCTTAGTTGTTGGAATAAATGGACAGCTTCCAGTTTGTCACTAGGACCAAGAAAGCTATTTTTTATGACAGTTTTATTTTTTAAAGTTTCCTTAGAGAAACTGTATTTTGCTGCCTTTCAACTTTGATGATACTCAGCATCTTTGCCTTTTAAAGTAATAAGCATTTTGGAGTGCCTACTGTGTTGAGAACTATGTTATGTTAAATATGTTAGGTGTGAAGTGGTCCCTATTCTCAGGGATCTTTGAGTAGGGCTATAACTAGGAGATCTTGTGCTTGGGGTTAATCTAGTTGTGGTGTAGGGGGAATGGGAATTTGCCAACTAAACATAAGCTGAGTCCACTTTCTGGCACAGGGAGTCATAATATGAGACTGAACAGCATGCTATTTAATTCTCTAATCAAACATTGGTAATATTGCTATCAACACTAATATGATTACATACAAAATATTCAGCATATGAGAAGCCTAACTATCAACCTCTCAAACAAGTAAGATATCTATACATATCTTACTAGTGGGAATCCAGCTGTAGTGCTTTCTCTTTTCCTTCTCAACTCAATTGAATTTGCTTCTGGCAGAACAAAGAAAGAATGCCCCAAGAGAGGTGAGGAGAAATAGAATGATGAAGCCAGGGGAAGCAATGGTAGTGGCCTGCAGAAGCAAAGTTCAAGATGTTGGTGCCTTAGGGCAATGTCCTGGGTGCCCTCCCTTAGTTACACTTCTAGCTTTCAGACCATGACACAAATATCTGTAATATACTTTGTAAACATGAAAGTGCTATGGACATATGAATTAATTGATATTTATTCACTGCCTGAAGCAAGGGTTAGGCTCCTTGAAAGGCTTTTTTTCCAGCCTGGGCTCCTGTTAGATTTTCTGTGATCTCAATTTGGCCTATAGCCATATGACAGCACAGCTGCTCTAAAACTCTTAGAGAGTTACACAGATGGACAGTGCTCAGTTTGCTACCCAAGGGGATCAACATTATGGGCAGAGATGCACAATGTTATTTTTCTTTTTTTTTTATCTGGCAGAGTATAGAACAGGTCTCTTGGGTTGGGGCAAGAGTTGAGTCATTCCAGAATCATATACAGGTCTCAACTTTACGTACCATAGTTTAAGAGAAAAATATTTACACACACTTGGCAAGCCCATTGAAAGTGAAAAACAGAGCCTGGAGAATGTTACCACTGGGATTTCTGTAGAAGCCCAGGGACTTAAAGACTATAGGTAAAACAGGGGCATATGTCAGTATAGTTGAGCACGCAGAATAAATCCAGCAGAGCTCTGCTCAAATGCTGTCCTTGGAGTTCATGCCACTGGGCTTCATTTGTCATGATAAGTTATAGGTGACAACATGGTTGGGTTTGTCAGGTGGAGAGAGGGAGAGGGACCTGGAACCAAAAAAGGGCTGGGCAGAAGTCCAGGTCTTGTACTGGCAAGTCGAGGTTGCTGGCAGGTCAGAAATGAGCCAAAGATCTGGAATTCGGGAGGTCAAAGCAGAGGCTAGGGAGTTGTCAGGAATGAATCAAATGTGTGGGAACCAGGAGGTCATAGCAGAAACTAGAAAATACTGGGTATTTGTAGCCAAGGATAGGTCAAAGGACTAGGAACAGGAGGTCAAGCAGAGGTAAGAAAGAGAGAGCAGCCAGGTCTTGGTGAAAACTAAGGTCTAGAATCTCAGACTAGATATAACAACATAGTTGACATCACTTCAGAATAGAGGAGTGAAATAGATTTTGAGGTGTAATTGACTTGTGAAAGGAGTTTTTCTTGATATTATGTCTGGAAAGAAAATGTTATCAAGACATAAGTGGATTGAAGGCTATCCATACAGAAGAAATATAGCTAAAATTGCCTAAGCAAGAAGTGCAGCAGGTAGGATTATAGTTGAAGTCTGTTTGTTATAAGTACATTTTTTAACTTTGGCTATATAACTATATCTCTTGTATTGCGTTTAAAACAAACCATTCCTATACTATATTCTGGACCTAGAATCAAGAAGACCTGAGTTCAAATCTGACTTTAGACACTTTCTAGCTGTGCTACTCTGAACAAGTCACTTAAACTCTGTCTGCCTCAGTATCTTGAGTTGTAAAATTCAAATACTAATAATAATAGCCAATATGTCCCAGAGTCATTGTGAGGCTCAAATGAGATGAGATTTGTAAAGCATGTAGCACAGTTCCTGGCATATAGTAGATGTTGCATAAATTAAATGTTTATTCCCTCCCTCTGTTCCCCTATACTATCATGCATATTACTGTGATGAGACCCCAGTGAAGCAAAAATCACTTGGTTTGAAACCTTTTTGTTTTTGTTTTTTGTGGGTTTTTTTGGAGGGCAATTGGGGTTAAGTAACTTGCCCAAGGTCACATGGCTAGGTTTTTTGTTTGTGTGTGCGTTAAGTGTCTGAGGCTGGATCCGAACTCAGGTCCTTCTGACTCCAGGGCCAGCGCTCTACTCACTGCGCCACCTAGCCGCCCTAGTTTGAAACCTTTTTATCACCAATAGCTTTTTATGTATTTGGACCTTAGGTCCTTGAGCATAAAGGACTACTGTTATTGCTGCTGCTGCTGCTGCAACATTACCACTACTTCACATTTATATACTAACTTAAAGTTTGTGAAACACTTTTCTCAAAATAGGTCTATAAGGGATGCAGTGTATTATCAATCCCCTTCTATACCTGAGAAAAGTAAGGCTCAGCCAAAATAAGTGACTTGCCCATAATTATAGAGCTAGTAAAGCCTTCTTCTAGCCAGCATATCCCCTGCACTGTATCCTTCTCCATTATTTTTCTCCTCATGATCACCATTCCTCCTCTTTATTTAGCCTTGACTTTGAGAGACCTTAGCTATGAGGGCAATCTGATCATAGCTGGAAAAGTTTCAGTTTAATTCAACCAAAAATCTTTCTACTCTCAAGGCAACTTGAAAGTCCCTTCTAACTTTAGATTCTCTTAAGCAGTTGAAATAGGACAAGGTCAAAGGAGTTAAAGATTTAGAACTAGGAAGGATCTTGGACTTCATAATTCAACCCTCTAATTTTATAGATGAGGAAAATGATGGTTAAATAATTTGTCCAAAGTCATACATGGCAGAGCCAGGATTTGAATCTAGGTTATAAAACTTGAAATGCAACAATTTATTATGTTCATTACTTTTACAGATGGATTGTTTTGTTTTTATATCTTGTATTTTTAGTACAAGAGAATCCAAAAACTTCTCTGTATAACAAACCTTCATGAGCCCATAGCCCAGTATGTATGCAGGGATATTGATTCCAGGAGAGGCATGGTGAACCCTTGCCCATCACCATGATGACACTTCAGATCTAGACAGGGCAGGAGACTTGAGTGATTGAAATAACATTACCAAAACCTTGAGATATATTGAGTCAACCTTTGGCAATCCCTATATATTTTGTAGCCTAACACTGGCCACACATCCTGAATTCCTCCTCCAAAATTCTTCCCACTACTCTCAGCTCCTTCAATATTATGCTCTACAGTTAACCTAGTTCCAATCCAGTCTGTCTTTTTAGCTCATGTTAACTTTCCAGTCAGCATGGTCAGGCATGCCACTTGCCCCTTCCCCAAGCTACAGGTAAAGATTGCTTCTCTTTTATTGGGTTTTGCCTAATCATTATTATGTATCAACTCTGACCCAGTGAAATAAAACAAAATCCTGTTGCCTAAACATGCCTATTGTGTGAGGAAAAAACCAACCCAAATAAGAAGAATTGGAAAAATTCTAAGAGAGAGGTCTAAAATCTGTGATACAGAAGGATGCATATCAACTAATGAATTCCATTTGCTATGATAAATACAATTTTTAAAATTTGTAGACATTTCATTTTTTATAAGCAACCAGCATCTAGACTAGATTGTAACCCAATTCCTTGTCTGTTATTAATTGTTTTGTGAGACCTTTTTTTGTAAATGCAGAGAGGGAAAATCCTAATGACCTATTGGTCAGGTTTGGGGGAAAAATGCTAATAGTAATTGTTATAAACTTTGGATAAATGTAAGACAGACCTAAGCAATAATGCATTTGATTATTTCATGGACAAATTTTTAAATCTGGTATGAGTGTGAATGTGTTTCTCTTTGTGTCCCTGTGAGGCTAGTATAGTGTTATGAAAGGAAGCCTGGCTTTGTAATCAGAAGACCTAGATACAAATCCTCTTATGCTGATTACTCTCTGTGTGACAACTTTCTGAGTCTCAGTTTCTATTCTGTAATAAAAAATAATAGTAGATGATATTTACATAATACTCTACAGCTTATACATTATTTTTAATGCATTATCTCACTTATTCCAGTGAGGTAAATGATGATATAATTCTCATTTTAAAACTGAGAACACTCTGGATCATAGAGATTCAGTGACTTGTCCAGGGACACACAACTAGCAAGTGTCTGAAGAAGGATGGGAACCCAAAGTTTTCTGACTTTGTCATAGTTATGATATCATGTCACAAATTATCCTACAAATGGCAAGACAGAAGCACATTACTCTAAGGTACCTCTTCTAGCTAAAAATCCTATGATCCTAAGTCCAAAGGTAAGTTATGAAGCCATTTGGAAAGGTCAGAGATTTAGTCTACTGGTTTCTATGACTGAGGATTCTGTAATTTTATGATTACTACTTCTGTTGCTAAGCACAGGCTTTAGAGCATAATCTCACCCAAATGTCTGTGGACTAAGCTGAGAAGAGCTATTGTCAGTGTCTGCCAACTACTGGTCAATTGATTGGCTGAAGAACTTTTTTATTCATCCATTCTTTACAAAGGCAGAAAGATGATGACACAGACTTGTCAAGGAGCTCTTTTCTGCTCTCCCCAGGGATGTGGAAGACCAGATAATTTCTCCTAGGATAAAAACAAAGTGATCTATCCAAGAAGAAATGGAGAGGTTTACAGTAAAAGAAGGCATGGGTCTGGCCATGAAAAAACTATGGCAGAGGTCTGGGAAGAGAAGAATCCACTGTCAGCTTTTCCATTAGCTTTTCTCTCAGACATGACTTTAGATCTGTTTTCAATAAGCATAAGAGACCAATGTTGATTCTCATAACTGCTGCTACATCATAGTTCTATCAGGGAATCAATCAATCCACCCACATTTATTAATCACCTAATGTATTTCAGACAGTGTGAGAGGGAATGAGGATACAAAGACATAGGATAAAACTATTCCTACTTTCAAGTAGTTTACATTCTATAATGAAACTGTCCTATAGTACCACATATAGCAACTAATTATGCATAGAATGGTATAACCTTTTGCCATGTATAAAACTAAATTCATATTTTCCCCCAGACTTTCCATTATTCTTTACTTCCCTTTTACTATTAAGGGCACCACCAAACTAAGTGTCATGCCTGACTCCTCACTCAATCTCACTCCCCCTCTATATGCGGTGAGTTACCAAATTTTATCAATTACACCACTACAATCTTTCAAATATGGTTCATTTTCTCCTCTAACGTTGCCACTACACTGATGCAAACTCTCATCACTTCACCCCCAGACTATTTTGATAACCTTCTGGCTCGTCAGACTGCCTCAAGTCTTTCCCTACTCCAGTCCATCCTTCATCCAGCTATCAAAGTGATCTTCCTAAAGCATAAGTCTGCTCATATGATCCCTCTACTCAAGAAATTCCAGGGGATTACTACTTCCTATATGAAATATAAACCATCTTTATAAACCTTTTTTTAAAAAGCCCTTTCATAGCATAGCCCTCTCCTACCTTTTTAGTATTCTTCTAACATACTGTTTTCTATACACTCTATGATCTAGTTACACTGGTCTCCTTGCTGTTCCTTGAACAAGACATTATTTTCTGACTGTTCATTTTGACTGAAAGCCCCCCATGCATGGAACTTGCTCTCTTCTCATTTCAGTCTTCTGACTGCCCTGACTTCCTTCCTCTTTTAGCTAAAATCCCACCTTGGTTTTTTAAAATTTATTTTATTCTGAACTTAAGAAATAAAAGAAGCATTTCCATAATATAGTAGAATAGGAAGGGAGGGGGAAGATGATTGCACATGAAACTGAAAATCCATTATGTACAGCTTGCTATTCCTTTTAAATATATTGTAACGTTATGTGACTTTCTTTTATTTTTCCTTTTTTTACTTCCCTTCCCCCATACTCTAGAGATGGTTACCATTAGATACATATCTATCTATCTATCTATCTATCTATCTATCTATCTATCTATCTATCATAAAATCATTCTAGAAATACTTCTATTTATTAGTTTTTTTCCCTCTGGATGCTGATAATGTCTTCCTTCATATGTCCTTTGTGGTTAATTTGGGTATTTATGATAGTCAAAATGATTTAGTGACTCAAAATTATTTTTAACACAATATTGCTGTTACTATATACAATGTTCTTTTGTTGCTCATTCATTCTTCATTATTTCATGCAAGTCTATCCATGGTTTTTCTTTCTTTTTTTAATTTATTAGTTTTGTTTTAGTTAACAAGATTCAATTCCACAGTTCCTTGATTTTCAAATTTCCTTCCCTTCCCTCCCCCCACCTCCCACTACAGCTTATAGTCCAGTATAGGATCTGCAAATGCTTTCATATTAGACATTAGTCCAATTACAAAGGCATATTGTACTAGGTGGGATGAAAAATGGTAAAGAAGAAATAAAACAAAACAATGAAAAGAAAAAGATCAATTAGTTTGCTTCCATCAGGATTCAAGCTCAGTTCTTTCTAGTTATATCTCTGGATGTTGCATTTCTCTCCTTCATGAATCTTTCAGGATTGACTTATATCACTGCATTGCTGAAAAGAGTCCAGTCTGTCATAGTTGGTCCTCACACATATGTTGTGTCTGTGATTGTATACAAATTTCTCCTGATTCTACTCTTCTCACTCAGCATCAGTTTGTATAAGCCTCTCCAGGTAAATATGAAAACTGTCTCCTCCTCATTTCTTATAGCACAATAATATTCCATTACATTCATATACCACAACTTGTTTAGCTATTCCCCAATTGATGGGCACCCCTTTAATTTCCAATTATTTGCAACCACGAAAAGAGCTGCTATAAATATTTTTGTATATATGGGTCTTCCTCCCTCTTCTATGATCTCTTTGGGATATAACCCTAGAACTGGTATTGCTGGGTCAAAGGTATGAAATTATTTATAGCCCTTTGGGCATAATTCCAGATTGCTCTCCAAAATGGTTGGATAAGTTCACAACTCCACCAGCAATGCATTAGTGTTCCAATTTGCCAACATCCTCTCCAGAATTTGTCATTTTCCTGTTTTGTCATCTTAGCCAATCTGACTGGTGAGATGTGGTATCTCAAGAGTTATTTTGATTTGCATTTCTCTAATCAATAGTGATTTAGAGCATTTCTTCATATGCTTATAGATATCTTTAATTTCTTTCTCTGAGAACTGCCTGTTCATATTCTTTGACCATTTATCAATTGGGGAATGACTTGTATTCTTATAGATTTGACTCAATTCTCTGTATATTTTAGAAATGAGTCCTTTATCAGAGACATAGGTTGTAAAAATTCTTTCCCAATTTCCCACCTCCCTCTTGATCTTGGTTACATTGGCTTTGTTTGTATAGAAGCTTTTCAATTTAATGTAATCAAAATTATCCATTTTGCATTTTATAATGCTCTCTAATTCTTGTTTGGTCCTAAAGTCTTCCCCTCTCCACAAATCTGACAGGTAAACTATTCTTTGCTTTCCCAGATTGCTTACAGTATCATCCTTTATACCTAGATCATGCACACATTTAGACTTGATTTTGGTATATGGTGTTAGATAATGGTCTATGCCCAGTTTCTGCCATACTGTATTTCAGTTTTCTCAGCAGTTTTTGTCAAATAGTGCATTCTAATCCCAAAAACTGGGGTCTTTGGGTTTATCAAACAATGGATTACTATATTCATTAACTGCTGGGTCTTCTGTGCCCAATCTATTCCATTGATCCACTACTCTGCTCCTCTGCCAGTACCAAGCAGTTTTGATGACTGCTGCTGTATAATATGGATTAAATTCTGGCATAGCTAGTCCACCTTCCCTAGCATTTCTTTTCATTAAATCCCTTGATATTCTAGACCGTTTGTTTTTCCAGACAAATTTTTTTTATTATTTTGTCTAACTCTAAAAAGTAGTTTTTTGGTTAATTGATTGGTATGGCACTAAATATATAATTTAGTTTGGGTAAAATTGTCATTTTTATTATATTAGCTCGACCCAGCCATGAGCAATTGATATTTTTCCAATTAGTTAGATGTGATTTTATTTGTGTGAGAAGTGTTTTGTAATTGTGATTATATAGGTCCTGGGTTTGTTTTGGCAGGTAAATTCCCAGATATTTTATAATGTCTACAGTGATTTTAAATGGAATTTCTCTTTCTATCTCTTGCTGTTGAATTTCATTAGAGATATACAGGAATGCCAAGGATTTATGTGGGTTTATTTTATATCCTGCAACTTTGCCAAATTTATTTATTGTCTCAAGTAGTGTTTTACTTGATTCTCTAGGATTCTCTAAGTATATCATCATATCATCCGCAAAGAGTGATAGCTTGGTCTCTTTTTTGTCTAATTTGATTCTTTTGATTTCTTTTTCTTCTTTAATTGCTACTGCTAATGTTTCTAGTACCAGACTGAATAAGAGGGATGAGAGTGGACACCCTTGTTTCACTGCTGATCTTATTGGAAATGCTTCTAGTTTATCCCCATTGCATGTAATACTTGCTGATGGTTTTAAATAGATGCTATCAACTATTTTAAGGAAGGCTACATTTATTCCTATACTTTCTAGTGTTTTTAATAGGAATGGATATTGTACTTTGTCAAAAGCCTTTTCTGAGTCTATTGAAAAATTCATGTGGTTTCTGCTAGTTTTATTGTTGATATGATCAATTATACTGATGGTTTTCCTAATATTAAACCATCTTTGCATTCCTGGAATAAATCCTACCTCATCATGGTTTTTCTAAAATCTTGAGCTTATCATTTCTTATAGCACAGTAATATTCCATGACATTCATATGCCACAACTTGTTTAGCCATTCCCCAGTTGATAAGAATCTCCACAAATTCCAGTTCTTTGCAACCAAGCTTTGCCAAGAGAGCTGCAATAAATATTTTAGAACATATGGATTATTTTCCCTTTTCCTTAATCATCTTGGGAAATAAACCTAGTAGTTGTATTGCTGGGTCAATGGTATAGGCAGTTTAATAACTCTTTGGGCATAATGAAAGCTTTTCAATACCCCTGGATAATTGTACCTTTCCTCTATTGATTATTTTCAAATATATATGTATGTATATATATTATATATGTGTGTACATATATATTACATATGTATGTATGTGTGCATGTATGTTATATACACATAGATAGTGTTGTTTCTCCCATTAGAACATGACCTCCTTGAGAGCATTTTGTGTTTTTTGCCTTTCTTTGGATGCTTAGTGCTTAGCGCAGCATCTGGCACAGTACTTCATAAATGTTTTTTTGTCTTAGATGATCTATGATTTAAAATTATTTTAAAATGTAGAAATGTAATATGTCACAGTGACAAAGTCAGGAATATTTGGACTCAAGTCCTGCCTTTAACACATACTGGTTGTCTGGCTTCAGATAAATTACTTAACTTCTTGGGGCCCCAGTCAACTATTCAAAACTATAAGTTTCAAGAAAAGTGCTCATTGCTAAGAGGGAGTTTCCTCATTGGGAGTCCTTTACACTGATGAAATTATAAGCCCGATGCATCCTTTCCCACATTCCAATTTAAAAGACTAATTCCAAAAAGTCTTGCTCTAATGTCTTATCATGTCATGGAGGTGATCCTGTGTTCTTTTTTTTTTTTTTAAAGCAATTGGGGTTAACTTACTAAAGGTTACACGGCTAGTCATTATTTGTATGTGGGTCCTCATTTTCTGAGGCCGGATTTGATCCCGGGTCATCCCAACTCCGAGGCCGGCACTCTTACTCATTGCTCTACCTAGCTGCCCCGATCCCGTGTTCTTATAGATTGTGCTGGTGGGGTATAAGAACTAGAAGTTTCTTCCACCCTAGAAAAGTTTCAAAAAGGGTCCTTGTAATAATTAGACTGTGTAAACTTTCCAAGGGTCAATTTAACTAAGTGTGTAGACACATTATCAGCAGGTTTTTTCAATCCAGCATCTGTATAAGTACAAAAATAATCTTCTTGAGGCCCAGCTGTGGTTAGTTCTTTAGCCATAACTACCCATGAAAGAATTTTTGTTTTTTTTTGGAGAGGAGAAGGCAAGGAAATTGGGGATAAGTGACTTGCCCAAGGTCACATAGCTAATGAGTGTGTCAAGTGTCAAGAGTGTGTCTGAGGCCTGATTTGAACTCAGGTCCTCTGCCTCCAGGGCCAGTGCTCTGTTCACTACATCACCTAGCTGACCCCATGAAAGAAATTTTAAAATACAAAATGATCCCCCAACCAGGGTTGTTTTTTCTTTTGTTTTTTCAAAGTTAAATTAATTTTAACTGTTTTAGTTTTATCGATGCCTTGTTTTTATGTTACCTTTATTTCTGAAAATATCCCTCTCATATTTCCCTACCCAAAGAGCCTTCCCTTGTAAGAAAGATTTTCCTTCCTTTCCCTTCCCTGCCCTTCCCTTCCCTTTCCTTCCTTTTTCTTACTTTTCGCTGCCCTTTCTTTTTTAAAAATACAGGGAAATTAATTTTGACTATATTTGGTAATATATGCAATATTACATACCCATGTTTGAATGGAAAGAGGGAAATATTTATTTTTCAACTCATTTCTGGGGTCATGTTTGGTCATTTATAATTACATATTGCTCAGTTTCTTTTTGTTGTTCTTTCTGATTAAATTGTTATAGTTATTATGTATATTATTTCCCTAGTTCTGCTTACTTGATGCTACAACATTTCATTTAATTCTTCTTGTAGTTTTCTACATCATTTCTTACATGGTAATCTATCATCATATTCATCATTTTCATCATTTCTTACATGGTAATCTATCACTACATTTATAGCCTATTAACTTGTTTTGTGACAGTAGCAGAATGATGTAAATGGGAGCAAAGAATGCTAACAATTTCTAGATTACTGACCAACATTAAACAAACTATTGGCATGCTGCATATAGATATTTGTCCAATGAACAAATGTACTTTTAGAGGAACTGAATGGTACCAATTTAAATACTCTATTAACGGAATGACAAAAAAAAAAAGAATATGTAGTTACATAGAAGGATGGTTCATTGATTCTCCTTAGAGAAGCAAACAGAACAGTAGATGGAATAAGTTTTATCATGTGCTCAGAAGGAACAAGAAACATTGTTTCATGGTAAATATTATCATCTTCTACTGCAATGCTCCTAACAATCACTTGCAAAAGGACTACCATGAAGATAAATGCAAGCTGTGTGCTAATGTTTCTTTTTTTTTTTTTTAACAAACGCTTTATTAATTTCTGGTTTACATCATTCATTTCCACCAGATTTTGAGTTACAATTTTCCCCCTTTTATCCCTACCCACCACCCCAGAGTAGCAGTCCCACAAGATATCCTCTCATTCTATCTGCTCTCTCCCATATCTTCTCCCATACCCTCTTTGACTTTACCATTAGGGCGAGGTGAGTCTCTGTGCCCCAATTACATGCAAAATAGTATTAATAATAGTATTTATATATATTTGAAACATTTAATTTTAAAACCTCAAATTTCAGATCCATTCCCTTCCTCCCTTGTCACCCATTCCCTCTGGGAAGATAAGCAATTCAGTATGTGTTGTACATGTATAGCGATGCACAACATTACCATAGTAGATATATTGTAAAAGACTGCTTATAATTCCCTCCCACCCATCCCACCCCCACCTGGTCCATTCCCTACTTTGATCCTGTCCCTCTTCAAAAGTGGGTACTTCCAACCTCCCCTCCCCCCACAATGCCCTCCCCTACATCATCTTCCCTCTCATCCCCCCTTCCCCCTACTTTCCAGCAGGGTGAGATATCCCATTTAGGATGTATGTCATTCTCTCCCTGAGCCAGATTCAATAAGAATATGGTTTTGCCTTTTTACCTTTCTGTTCTTCCCCTCCCCTCCAGCCACTTCCCCTTGCTTCTTCTACATGAAGTTTACCCTACCCTGTCTCTCCCCATCTCCTCTTGCCACTTTCCTCTCTCACCTCATAACTTCACCCCTTAAGTATCATGCCTTCCCACCAAATTCGACCTGTGCCCTCTATCCATGTATACCTGTAAACATATATACACACATTCACATATGTATTCATATGCCCATATACCCTTCTTCCATTATTTTCATACTGAGAAAGGTTTCATCAGTCACAGTTATTGTTTTTCCATATAGGAATGTAAATAGTTCAACTTTGATGAGTTCCTTTTGATTTCTTTTCCCTGATTACCTTCTCAGGCATCTCTTGCTTCTTGTGTCTGGATGTCAAATTTTCTATTCAACTCTGGTTTTTTCCTCAAGAATGCTTGAAAGTCCTCTATTCCACTGAATGACCATATTTTCCCCTGAAACAAAATACTCAGTTTTGCTGGGTAGGTGACCCTTGGGTTCATTCCCAGTTCTTTTGCCCTCTGGAATATCATATTCCATGCCCTTTGATCCCTCAGTGTAGAAGCTGCAAGGTCCTGTGCTATTCTGATTGTGTTTCCACAATATTGAAATTGTTTCTTCCTGGCTGCTTGTAGTATTTTCTCCTTGATCTGGGAATTCTGGAAACTGGCTATAATATTCCTGGGAGTTTTCTTTTGGGGATCTTTTTCAGGAGGTGATTGGTGGATTCTTTCAACCTCTATTTTGCCCTCTGGGTCTAAAACATCAAGGCAATTTTCCTTGAGAATTTCTTTAAGGATGATTTCTAGGTTCTTTCTTTGATCATGGCTTTCAGGTAGTCCAATAATTTTTAAATTATCTCTCCTGGATCTATTTTCCAGGTCAGTAGTTTTTCCCATGAGATATTTCACATTGCCTTCTATTCTTTCATTTGTTTGGATCTGTTTAATAGCATCTTGATTTCTCATAAAGTCATTAGCTTCCATTTGCTCCAGTCTAACTCTGAAGGAATGAATCTCCTCAGTGAGCTTTTGAGATTCTTTTTCCATCTGGCAAATTTGGCTTTTTAAGGCATTCTTCTCCTCATTGCCCTTTTGGGCCTCCTTTGCCATTTGAGTTAGTCTATTTTTTAGGGTGTTATTTTCCTCAGTCAGGCTGTTGACTCTCATTTCATACTTTTCCTGCATCCTTCTCATTTCTCTTCCCAGTTTTTCCTCCACTTCTCTTATCTGCTTCTTAAGGACCTCTATGGCCTGTAACCTACTCATATTTTCCTTTGGGGCTTTCGGAGCAGTATTTCTGACCTTATGTCCTCCCTGCTTCAATACTCTTTGCACCCAAAATAAGAGTGTAATATTGCATTTTTCTGTTTATTTTGTTTCCTTTGTCTAGGCATGTTGCCACTTAATTACTTGACTTTTGGGCTTGTTGCCACAGTAGGACTCTGCCACCAGACAGGGAAGCTTCTGTCCCAAATGTTGGGGTCTTCACAACTTCCAGTTCTGGCAAGTTGGATACCCACCCCAGACCTGCCCCCCCAGATCACAATCCAGATCCAGGGAGGTTAAAGCAAGAGCGATTAACCTCCAAGACTGATCGCTGGATCTCTCTACAGTTCACAGGCCAGGAGCTGATGCTGCCACTGGAGCTGCAAAATGGCGAGTGTGCTGTGTCTCCTCAATAGCTTCTAGCCCCCAGGGGAGGAAGCCGACACATTTCCCAAATATTGGTCCCAAAGTCCATAGGGCACTAACCTCTTACTTTGTCCTAGGCATGTCTGTGTTGATAATTCTGGAATTGCCACAGCTGCTGGTGTTCTGGGGTCCCTCCAGCCAGCTGCTGGCCAGGCCGCCCTGGGGCTAAAACCACAGCTCATGCAGACCTGGGCTTGGCTCTCAGTGCGCTGGGCTGTTGCCTCCCAGAACGCTGCGCTGGCCCTCCCTACAGGGCTGCTGGGCTGTCCTCAGTGAGGGGTGTCGTTCTGTGCGTTCTGGGGTTCCAGAAGTTGTTCAGAGTCACCTTTTACATAGTTTGGAAGTGGTGTCAGTCAGAGCACCTTGGACGTGCTGTTTCTATTCTGCCATCTTGGCTCCACCCCCCTGTGCTAATGTTTCTAGCAGAGCAAAGGAGATAGGGAAATTCTGCAGATAACTCAACAACACTTTCCAAAGTAATACTAGCCTATATTTAATACTTGGTGACTTCAATGCAATGATTGGCAGTCAGTCAATAAGCATATTAAGCACTTGTTACTCGTCATGCACTTTGTGAAAGAAAGAAGGAAGGAAGGAAGAAAGAAGAAAGAAAAAATGTCTAATTGGGGAGGCAATATAGAAAACAGAAAAACATTTTCTCAAGTGTAATTATCAACAAGAAGTCAGTGGTCTATCTTTCTATGTCTTTCTGTCTATCTATCTATGTATCTATGTATTTATCTATTTTTCCACATAATATAACATTATATATGTCATACATGTATAATATTACATTTATTTAAAAAGAGGAGTTAGACATATTGAGCATTAAACTCATGTTATAACAAAGATAAAATTCAGCACCAGGTGGCACTGAAGATAGAGTGCAGGGCGTAGAGTCAGGAAAGACCTAAGTTCAAATGGGAACTTACTTAATAGCTATGTGATCCCCAGGCACGTCATTTAACCTTGTTTGCTTCAGTTTCCTCATCTGTAAAATAAGTTGGAGAAGGAAATGGAAAACTATTCCAGTATCTTTGCCAAGAAATTCCCAAATGGGGCCACAGAGTTGGACACAACTTAAATGATTGAACTACAACAATAAAAGTTTGATAAAGGAATTAAAATTACAATGCAATAATGGAAACTTCAATCTTATCTATTTTTTTTAAAGCTGCCAAAGTAGAAAAATGAAAAAAAGATAAAATAATAGACATGATAAAGACTGACTAGTATTTTGTCTGAATGTTTAAATAATTGAAATTAGTCTTCATAACAAGAACTCTAAAGATTCTAGAAATTACTTCAATCAATAAGAACTTTTTCTCCTTGCCAAGCAGAGATTTGGCAGGCATAGGAATACTAGTTCAAAATGTAAACTAGTTCATAAAATTTTATTGAAGAAGGTGCTAGAAGATTGTAAGTAGTGTTACTTCATAAAATAACAAAGAATAGTCAAAGGAAAAAAGATACTCAAGGGAATAAACATTTATTAAGCCCATACTATGTGACAGGAATTGAGCTAAGTGCTTTACAAATAATATTTCATTTGATCCAATAAACCTATAAGATAGGTGCTATTTTACTTTAAATTTTTACAGTTGAGGAAACTGGGGCCAAAAGAAGTTAAGTGATTTGCCCAAGTAGGACTCTGCCACCAGCCAGGGGAGTTTCTGTCCCATATGCTGGGGTTTTCTCAGCTGCCAGAGGTATTAGTTGGGTGCCTTACTTAAAGGGTGAAATTGAGAGGTGAGAGAGGAATATAGCAAGAGGAGATGGGGAGAGACAGAGTTGGGGTAAACTATCTCATGTAGAAGAGGCAAGGGAAAGTGGTTTCAGGGGAGGGGAAGAACAGGAAGGCAAAAAGGCAAAACCTTATTCTCATTGAATTTGGCTCAGGGAGAGAATGACATACTAAATGGGATATCTCACCCTACAGGAGAGTGGGGGGGGGGGAGGAGGATGGGGGGAATGATGGAAGGGAGAGCAGGCTGGTGGGGAGAGAAGTTGGAAGCACCCACTTTTGAAAGGGGATAGGATCAAAGTAGGGAGTGGACAAGGTGGGAGGTGGGATAGGAGGGAGGGAAATGTATCAGTCTTTTACAATATATCTACTGTGGTAATGTTTTGCATAGCTATACATGTACAGCATATTCTGAGTTGCTTATCTCCCCATTGCCTGAAGCCTCCACAAGCTCTGGCAAGCTGGTCACACACCCTAAGACCTCCACCCCAGACTGCAATCCAGATCCAAGAAGGTTAAAGCAAGAGTGATTACCCCCAACACTGATCACCTGGTCCCCCTACAGTTAGCAGGTCAGGAACTGAAGCTGCCATGTGTGTCTGAGGCTTCACTGAAGCTACTCAGTGGCTTCTCGCCCCCATGGAAAGTGGCCATGTGATCTCCCCACTAATGAGTCCCAAAGTCCATACTGCACTAACCTTTCACCTTGTCCATGGCATCTATGTGTTGATAATTCTGGAAATGCCACAGCTGCTGGTGTTCTGGAGTCCCACCAGCTGGCTGCTGGTCAGGCCGCTCTAGGGTTAAAACCTCTGACTCAGAGGGGCCTGGGCTCGGCTCCCAGAGCACTGTGCTGGCTGCTTCCAGCAGGGCTGCTGGGCTGTCCTCAGTGGGAGGTTAGCTTCTCTGTGTCATTTTGTGGGTTTTGGAGCTCCAGAGTTTGTTCAGAGTCCCCATTTATATATATATTAGAAGTGGTGTGGGCTGGAGCACTGCAGAAGTACTGTTTCTACTCTGCCATTGTGACTCCGCCCCTCCATTCTACTTTTTAAGGAATTATTTTCTTCAGTGAACTTTTGGACCCTCATTTGTATTTAGACGGTTCTGTTTTTTAATGCATTCTTCTCCTTATTGGGTTTTTGAACCTCTTTTGCCATTTGGGTTAGTCTACTTTTTAAGGAGTTATTTTCTTCAGCTTTTTTTGGAGGGGGTCTCCTTTAGCAAGTTGTTGACTTGTTTTTCATGATTTTCTTGCATTACTCTTATTTCTCTTCCCAGTGTTTCCTTTATTTCTCTTACTTGATTTTCAAAATCCTTTTTGAGCTCATCCATGGCCCGAGACAAATTCATATTTTTCTGGGAGGCTTTTGGTGTAGGAGCTTTGACTTTGTTGTCTTCTTCTGGTTGTATGTTTTGATCTTTCTTGTCACAAATGTAAGATTCTATAGTCTGATATTTTCCATTGTTTGCTCATTTTCCCAGCCAATTACTTGACTTTTTAACTCATTGTTAAGGTAGTTCTCTGCTTCCAGTGTGGAGGGTGTACTGTCCCAAGCTTCAGGGGTTTTGCGCAGCTCTTTTCAGAGATATTTCTAGGAACCTGTAAATTTTCAGTTCTTCCAAGTTTGTATGATCAAAGGAGAGGTGCTTACTTCTCTCTTTGTATGTGCTTTGGTCTGTGAGTGACCATAAGCACTGTTTTCTGCCTTGAAATTTTGAGGAAGATTCCCTCTCCACCACCACCACCACAAGTTCTACCATGACAGTACTCCTTTTTGTTCCAGGAACACCACCCAGGACTGGGACCCAGACCCAAGTAGAGCAAAGGGAAAGAAACCTGCCTCAGCACCAGCAAAGAGATTCCTGTAATCCCTTCTGATCAACTGTTTGATCCTCCCACCATCTACGGGCCCAGAACTCTGGAAGTAGCCATTGCTACTGCCATCACTGCAGTCACCCTGGAGCTAGGCTGGACCATGCTCCTCTATCACGCATCTCTGACAGAACTTTTCTACTTAACTTCTAAATTGTCTCTGTCATTTGTGGGTTGAGAAGTCTGGAAAACATCAGTGATTCAGTGCCCTGAAGCCTGCTCTGAGTTTGCTGGGGACCCCCTCTGTGCTACTCTCTCAGTCTGGTACAACAGACCTTTTCTGTCAACCTTATACATTTTCTTGGGCTGGAAATTTTTTAGTCTGTCATTTTGTGGGTTCTGCTGCTCTAGAATTTGTTTAGTGTCATTTTTACAGGTATTTGGAGGGTTTTGAGAGAGAATGCAAGCAAGTCTGGGCTTTTACTCTGTGATTTGCATCTGGCCCTAAAAAACTTTTCTATCTTCAACCTGAAACAAATTCCACTTTTATGTCAGCACTCTTCTATTGATACCATATGCTTGAAATTCATAGGATATATATTTACCAGGTTGTTAAATTTATGAGAGGGCAATATAGTGAAGCATTAGTGGACATGAATAGGATTTGACATTACCAATGATGGACTGCATAGGATAAGTGGTAAAAAGGACCTCTTCAGAGATGTGTAAGACCAGAATTAGCTAGTCATATAAGTGAGAGCCAGAGAAAATGAAAGAAATCTATTTGCTCCATTGTTGTTTGGAAGAGAGATACACACACAATGTCAAATGATCTTGAGGAGGATCTTCATAATGTTGTACAGACCTCCTTGTGTAGTATTTAAAGGCATACATGGAAAAGAATTAAATGAGATAACTCATGTATGTGTTACCAACACCATCAATGGCAGTACCTAAATTGATGAGATTACAGATCTATTAAAATATTATCTTAAAAATATAAAGATCTAATAAAAAGCATCTATAATAAAATAAAATAAATAACAATATGCCAAAACTTTAAAACATCTAAGATTTCATAGGTATTGCTACTCCTTTCACCAACACAGGTCACAAAAGCCACCTTAGCAAATGGCTTTCAAGAGTTCATGTCACTAAAATCATCATCATCATCATCATCATCATCATCATCATCATCATCTCATAGTGATCAATCTCAGGGATCATCACTGCTTCCCAAATAGGCTGGTACCCAGATGACTGTCAATATGTCCTGAAGCCTTTCCAGATTAAAAGAACTGTATAACAACCTGCATGCAATGATGGGCTATCAGAAGATTTTGTGGATAATAAATAATAATAAATATAATTAATGCTAAAGGAAATTTTCATCTATCATAGCTGACATTTATCAGGACTCTAACCATCAAGAAAGGTCAAATAGCCAGAATTTGCTTTTCATCTTGGTACTTTTATGTGAAAGAGACAAATGAGAAGTGAATAAAAAGATAAAAGTGGGATGTAGGGAAGGACAATATTTGTTAGAGATGTCATGGGCTAGGATAGATTCAACCTAATATTTTGTGTATTTTACTAGAAACCTAGATAATTCTGAAATTCCTTTTTACATCATCTAATAAAAATGTAATTATACTTAGTAGCACTACATCACTGAATGCCTTTTTCCATATAATAAATGACCTGGAAATTGGTAATATATGGTAGAATATATATGCTGACTCTTAGTTAATGAGAATACTCAGATACATTATTCCCTGCCATTACAGGATGGAAGTATACTGTTTTGTATATAATTGTTGCTACCTCTCCCTGTCCACCCTCCCTTGCCCAAGTGAGCAGCTCCATTTCATCACAAATAAAGATGTAACCATATTTCTAGTTTTGTTATGATGTTCCTTTTATAAGATTGGATAACTACCAGTTTGAATTAGTTACTCCTGTTCTACCCATGGAGGAAAGAAGCATTAATCATTTAAGGGCAAAAGTATCTTTTGAAAGCCAAGTCATGAACTAAACCTTACTAGTTTTCTGGGAATATTATGTTTATAATCAGTCAACCAACAAGTACATATTGCATACCTACTATGTTACCAGCAATGAAATGAGAAAATACCTACTCTTCTTTGAAATAAATGGTCCCATTTGTCAGATAAAGAGAAGAGAACTTAGATCATCCTAAGTCAGCTGGTTTGGGGGAAAAAAACCTCTATGGTCTCCCCAGACAAATGGTAATTCAATTTTACCCAACTCTAAATTTTCCTATGAATGTATGACCATTCAATACTAATGCTGGATGTGTTTTAATTTGAAACATCAATAATAAACTGCTCAACCAATTTCAGTAAATTTGGACACGACACATCTTAGGTGACCTAGCTGCTTGGAATAATTAAAAAAGTGATCCCAAGAGCCAAGAAGATATCACACCATGAAGTCAAGTCTTTACGAACACAAAGGTGAGAGAAATTATTAGTAAGCTGAAGAGGTCAGTTTTGCTTTATGTAATGTATCAAAATGCCTTCCAGGCAGGCTGTATATCTATGAACACAACTCAAATTCTTATTTTACAAGTGACAAAGTACCATAGTTTCATGCTTCTGGGAAAGATATTTAATTGCATTATTAGGCATTCTTTTCAAAGGCTAAAAACGTTGCAATCTTATTTGAGTTATGGAACCAGAAATTGGGCCTCTAATGTGTTGATGATTTTTTCCTCACATCAATGTCCGGGACAACTATTTATATTTTGAGAAGGGAGAAAACAACCATGAATAGAAATTGATCTGAAATGCATGAGAAATGGAAAACAATAGTTCTTCATCCTTTCTGGATGTTGCAACTGGTTGAAGATTCCTAAGGGAACACTCTCTGAGGAAACACAGGTATTTCTAAACTTTAATTCCATCCATCATGTGCATAAACAGTTTAATGTCCCTACCACAAATCAAATTTTGATTCGCTTCCTTGATTATGTGGAGGCTTAAAATAAATGTATTGCACAACACCCCCACAAAAAAATAGCTTCTCTCCACCCTGAAGTCCTATTTGTTTGAGGTTTGGAAAGTCAATAAGCCAAAAGATTGTGTGGAGAGCAGTACATTTATAGGTCAGAGCAGTTTCATTTGACTCAGGTTCTTATTCCATCTGTACAAGGTGGTAAATCATTTATTGTTAGCTCTTCACCTTAAACTGTGTTCTTTTGCCCTTGATTCCAGTTGTATTGTGTAGTTTGGAAAGTTCTGCTTTGCTTAAAAGTTATCTCTGCATTAATGTATGAGGCTTAAGATGAGGAAAAATTTTCCAGAGAATTAGAGCTGTCCAAGAGAAGACTGGGTTGTTCAGGGAGGTTGAAGGTTAGTGAGTGCCTCCTTACCACAGGGTTTCCATTAGAGGCTGCTTGGCCACATGTCAACAATGGTGTAAGCAGGAGATTCTTAGCTTCTCCTCCTCCTCCTTTTCCTCCTCCGATTCTTTCTTCTTCTCATAGACCTCTTTGGCCATCTGGTGAAGCCTATTAACCCCTTCTGAGAATTTTTTAAATGCATTCAATAGAATTAAAAAGGAAATAGGTTATATTTAAATAGTTATAACTTTTTTAAAAAAACCAACTCCACAGACCCTGTTTTGTTACAGAGGAAAGAGATACTGCGCAGATACTGATTGGACTAGATGACATCTAAGGTCCTTTCTGTGATTTTCAGGTGTCAAGAAATTTGAAAATTTAGTCTCAAAAATGAAGTTTTGGGAGAACAGTTCAAACATTGCCACTTAGCTGTGATCATGGTAGTATCACCAGCACTGAAGGCAAGTACAAAAGTGATGACATGATACCAAAGACAGGAAATTGGCAGGTTTATTTCAAGGCCACTCTGTTCATCTTTCAGCATCTTGGATAAATTTAAAAATACTTGACAGCTGTATGCTGTTGGAGAGGAAGAACTATAAATTTCCATATTTGTATTTATGACAATAACTTAAACAAAGATATGCATTGCTGAAGTGAAATGAATGATGTCTAGAGGAGCTATCTTTCTCAAGGATGAAAGGATGTTTATCCTATCCTAATCTGGCAAGTAATTGAGGGAATTGAATACTTTCTCAAAGGAATCATATGGATCAACAATACAGAATAACAACAGAGAAAGCAACAGACCTTTCTTAAGTTACACTTTAATTCATATAAGGAAAGTCCAAGCCTGAAAGTCAAACATGCAATGGTAGTAAAAGTGGGCGATAGGAAATCAATTAAGTGGACAGAAACCAATTTAAAGTCATAGTACATGAGTTTGAATCTAAGTTCTATTATTTATTATTTTTGTAACCTAGGATAATCATTTAATCTACCTAACCTTCAGTTTGCTAATGTATTAAAAAATGAATGAATTAGATCACCTCTAAGATCTCTTCCAGTATTAAATCTGTGATCCGTTATTCTGCTAAAGTGAAAGTCACAAGAATCTCTGGCACAATGATTTTAACATCATAGAAGAAAGAAGAAAGGGAGTCAGCAATGGTTCTAAGAGAAGACACCCTCAAACTTCACACACTCAAGTTCTACCAAGCTTTGATTATCTCTCACAGTTGACATGTGGGATACACGTATCCTCATTCGCTCTTAAGAATAGGGAAGCTAATAAAGCCAGTCAAGGACCAAGGTTTTTTGTTTGTTTTTGTTTTGTAGGAAGTAGAAGTGTGTTTGCTCAAGCTCATCTCTGACATTAGAAGCAAAGAATCAACTGGTTTGATTGTCTGTAGAAGACAGAAAAAAAAGGCAGAATAGTGTGTGTGAGGGGGTTCTGGCAAAAGGAGAGAACATGCCAGAATAGAATCAGCATGCAGAAAGTGTATAGAGGGTTAAAAAAATTGAATAAATTTAATTTGATAGGAAGTGCTCAAAAAATTCATTTGTAAGTATTTAGCTGAACCCATGAAGCTAGCCTTTCTTTATGAAGGCCAAAGAGCATCAAACTTGTTTAATTTCCTTCTAGTGAAGGGTTTTGAGTCAAATTAAAGATCTAAAATATTAAAACTTCAAAAAAGTCAACCTTATTTGAAACATATTAAGTATGAATTCACCTCAGCTTACTGAATTAGCAATGTCTATAACCTGGTGTATAAATTTGCTAAGTCAATGAATGAACAGTCCTGGCAGATAGTCCTTTAACTAGAGCACTCTTCTACCTGTATGCCATCTTGCCAATGATGATGCTTTTCTGAAAGTCTTGCTTTTGTAATGATATTTTGTTGAGTATAGGCTTTAATAAATTTCTCTGTTAAGTGAAGCGGTTGGACCAGATGAACTCTAATATTTTTTCCTAGCTCTTTTAAAAAAATTATTGAGGGGGCGGAGCCAAGATGGCGGAGTAGAAACAGCTCGTCCAAGCCTCTCTGCCCCCAGATTCCCCACAAACTATGTAAAAAAGGACTCTGAACAACTTCTGGAGCCCCAGCACCCACAGAACGACACAGAGAAGCTAACCTCCCGCTGAGGACAGCCCAGCACCCTGCAGGAAGGACCAGCGCAGCGGTCTGGGAGCCGGCACCACGAAGAGCGCAGGAGCCCAGCCAAGCTGAGCCCAGGTCCACTTGAGCCGAGGTTTTAGCCCCAGGGCGGCAGGGCCAGCAGCCAGCTGGAGGAACCCCAGAACACCAGGAGCTGTGGCGATTCCAGAATTATCAACATAGACATGCCTAGGACAAAGTAAGAGGTTAGTGTCCTATGGACTTTGGGACCTGTATTTGGGGAATGCGTCAGCTCCCTCCCCTGGGGGCTAGAAGCAGCTGAGGAGACACGCCATTGTGTAGTTTTCAGAGGCATTTCCGGCTCCCAGCCTACAAATCCTGGGGAGATCCAGCGATCAGTCTTGGGGGGTAATCGCTCTTGCTTTAACCTCCCTGGATCTGGATTGTGATCTAGGGTGGAAGTTGTGGGTGGGTTTACAGCTTGCCAGAAACGGAAGTTGCCCCCCACACGTTCGGGACGAAAATTCCTCTATCTGGCCTTAAAGCCATAGTGTGGCAACAAGCCCAAAAGTCAAGCAATTAAGTGGCAACATGCCAAGGCAAAGGAAACAGAAAAATGCAACCCTAGACTCCTATTTTGGGGGCATAGAGCGGGAAAAGGACTGTGAGGTCAGAAGTCCTGCTCCAAAAGCCCCAGGGGAAAACATGAGCGGGTTGCAGGCCATAGAGGACCTTAAGAAGGACTTTAAAAATCAAATAAGAGAAGTGGAGGAAAAATTGGAAAGAGAAATGAGAAGGATGCAGGAAAAGTATGAAATGAGGGTCAACAGCCTGACTGAGGAAAACAACACCTTAAAAAATAGACTAGCTCAAATGGCAAAGGAGGCCCAAAAGGGCAATGAGGAGAAGAATGCCTTAAAAAGTCGAATTTGCCAGATGGAAAAAGAATCTCAAAAGTTCACTGAGGAGATTCATTCCTTCAGAGTTAGACTGGAGCAAATGGAAGCTAATGACTTTATGAGAAATCAAGATGCTGTTAAGCAGATCCAAACAAACGAAAGATTAGAAGGCAATGTGAAATATCTCATGGGAAAAACCACTGACCTGGAGAATAGATCCAGGAGAGACAATTTAAAAATTATTGGACTACCTGAAAGCCATGATCAAGGAAAGAACCTAGAAATCACCCTTCAAGAAATTCTCAAGGAAAACTGCCCTGATGTTTTAGATCCAGAGGGCAAAATAGAGGTTGAAAGAATCCACCGATCACCTCCTGAAAAAGATCCCAAAAAGAAAACTCCCAGGAATATTATAGCCAGGTTCCAGAATCCCCAGATCAAGGAGAAAATACTACAAGCAGCCAGGAAGAAACAATTTCAATATTGTGGAAACACAATCAGAATAGCCCAGGACCTGGCAGCTTCTACACTGAGGGATCGAAGGGCATGGAATATGATATTCCAGAGGGCAAAAGATCTGGGAATGAACCCAAGGGTCACCTACCCAGCAAAACTGAGTATTTTGTTTCAGGGGAAAATATGGTCATTCAGTGGAATAGAGGACTTTCAAGCATTCTTGAGGAAAAAACCAGAGTTGAATAGAAAATTTGACATCCAGACACAAGAAGTAAGAGATGCCTGAGAAGGTAATCAGGGAAAAGAAATCAAAAGGAACTTATCAAAGTTGAACTATTTACATTCCTATATGGAAAAGCAATAACTGTGACTGATGATATCTTTCTCACTATGAAAATAATGGAAGAAGGGGGTGTGGTCATATGAATACATATGTGAATGTGTGTGTATATGGTTACAGTTATATATGGATAGAGGGCATAGGTTGAATTTGTTGGGAAGGGAGAATACTCAAGGGATGAAATTATGAGGTGAGAGAGGAAAGTGGCAAGAGGAGATGGGGAGAGACATGGTAGGGTAAACTATCTCATGTAGGGGAAGTGGTTGCAAAGGAGGGGGAGAATAAGGAAGGCTAAAAAGGCAAAACCACATTCACATTGAATTTGGTTCAGGGAGAAAATGACATACATACTAAATGGGATATCTCAACCTGCAGCAGGAGAGGGGGAAGAGGGATGAGAGGAGGGATGATGGAAGGGAGGGCATCTTTGGGGTGAGGGGAGGTTGGAAGTATCCACTATAAAAGAAGGACAGGATCATGTAGGGAATGGACCAGGTGGGGGGTGGGATGAGTGGGAGGGAATTATAAGCAGCCTTGTACAATATATCTACCATGATAATGTTTTGCATAGCTAGACATGTACAACATATACTGAATTACTTATCTCCCAAGAAGGAATGGGTGACAAGGGAGGAAGGAAATGGATCTGAAATTCGAGGTCTTAACATTAAATGTTTCAAATATATATATAAATACTATTATTAATACTCTTTTGCCTATAATTGGGAGACAAGATGTGCAGGCATTGGGACACAAAGATTCATCTTCCTCTAATGGAAAAGTCGATGGGGGTATGGGAGAGAGCAGATTGGAGGAAGCGATATCTTGTAGGACTGCTATTCAGGGAGGTTGGGTAGGGGAATAATGGGGGGAAAATGATTGTAACTCAAAATCTGGCGGAAATGAATGATGTAAAACAGAAGTTAATAAAGCATTTGTTTTAAATATTAAAAAAATTATTGATTTATTTTTAGTTTTCAACATTCATTTTCACAAGATTTTGAGTTACAAATTTTTCTCCCCATCTTTCCCCTATCCCCACCCCAAAATAGCAAGCCTACTGAATACCCCTTCTCCCCATCTATTCTCTCTTATATCCTCCTCCATCACCCCCATAACTTTCTAGAAGGGCAAGATATATTTCTATATCCTAGTGCCTGTATATCTTATTTCCCAGTTGCACGTAAAAAACAACAAAAAAATTTAAACATTTGTTTTTAAAACTTTGAGTTCTAGATTTTTTTTCCTTCTTCCCTCCTCACCTACCCCCACTGGGAAGATAAGGAATTCAATATAGGTTGTACATATTTAGTTACCCAAATCATAGTAGTTTTATTGTGAACGACTAACTATATTTCCCTCCATCTATCCCAACCACCACTTATTCTATTTTTTCCTTTGACTCTATCCATTTTCAAAAATGTTTGCTTCTAGCTACCCTCTCTCCCAATCTGCCCTCCCTTCTATTATCCCCCATTTTATCCCATATCCCCCTATTTTCCTGTAGGGTAAGATACACAACCGAGTGTGTATGTTATTCCCTCCTTAAGCCAAATTCAACAAGAATAAGGTTGTCCCATTCCCTTTCACCTTCCTGTTCTTCCCCTCTATTGTAACAGTTTTCTCTTCTATATGAGATAATTTACCCTATTCTCTCTCTCTCTTTCTCCTCCCATTATATTCCTCTCTCACCTATTAATTTTATTTTTTAGATATCATCCCTTCATATTCAACTCATCCTGTGCCCTTTGTCTATATATATATACATGAACATACATATGCCCACACTCATATATATTTATATACACGTATACCCTCCTATACATACATATATATGTATGTATGTATAGATACATATATATGTATGTATGTGTGTATATATGTGTGTGTGTGTGTATATATATATATATATATATATATATATATATATATATATATACATATACATATATATTCCCTTCAACTATCCTCATAATGAGAAAAGTCTTATGAGTTACAATTATGATTTTTCCATGTAGGAATAAAAATAGTTCAACTTTAATAAGTTCCTTATGATTTCTTTTTCCTGTTTACCTTCTCATGCTTCTTTTACTTCTTGTATCTGAAAATCAACTTTTTGGTTCAGCTCTGGATTTTTCTTCAGGAATGCTTGGCACTCCTCTATTTCACTGAATGACCACATTTTCCTCTGAAGCATTATACTCAGTTTTGCTGGGTAGGTGATTCTTGGTTTTAGTCCAAGCTCCTTTGACCTCCAAAATATCATATTCCAAGCCCTTCTATCATTTAATGTAGAAACTGCTAGGTCTTTATCCTGATTGTGTTTCCACAATACTTGAATTGTTTCTTCCTGACTGGTTGCAGTATTTTCTCCTTGGCCTGGGAACTCTGGAATTTGGCTACAATACTCCTTGGAGTTTTTGTTTTGGGATCTTTTTCAAGAGGTGAACAGCGAATTCTTCCAATTTCTATTTTGCCCTCTAGTTCTAGGATATCAGGGGAATTTTGCTTAATAATTTCTTGAAAGATGGTGTCTAGGCTCTTTTTTTTTTTTTTGATCATGGCTTTTAGGTAGTCTGATAATTTTTAAATGATCTCCCCTGAATCTATTTTCCAGGTTAGTGGTTTTTCCAATGAAATATTTCACATTGCCTTCTATTTTTTCATGTGTTTGGATCTGTTTTATAGTATCTTGATTTCTCATAAAGTCATTAGCTTCTAATTGCTCCACTCTAATTTTGCAGGAATTATTCTCTTCAGTAAATTTTTGAAATTCCTTTTCCATCTGGCAAATTCTAGTTTTTAAGGCATTCTTCTCCTAACTGACATTTTTGGGCCTCTTTTTCCATTTGAGTTAGTCTATTTTTGAAGGTGTTATTTTCTTCAGTGTATTTTTGGGTCTCCTTTATAGGCTGTTAACTCTCTTTTCATGATTTTCTTATATCATTCTCATTTCTCTTCCCAATTTTTCCTCCACTTCTATTACTTGGTTTTCAAAATCCTTCTTAAGCTCCTCCATGGCCTATAAGCTGTTCATATTTTCCTTGGAGACTTTTGATACAGGTGTTCTGACTTTGCTGTCTTCTTCTCACTCCATGCTTTGATCCTTTTTGTCCCCCTAAAAGGATTCTATGGTCTGTTTGTACTTTCTCTGCTTGCTCATATTGCCAGTCAATTACTTGAGGTTTGAGTTCTTTGCCACAGAAGAACTCTGCTTCCAGAATGCAGATAGCTTTTTCCCAAATCACTGGGGTTTTCACAGCTGCCAGAGCTATTAGGAGGGTGCCTTCTCTATAGCTCCCATGAGATCTGGCTCACTGGTCACACACCCCAGGACCACCACCCAAGACCACGATCCAGATCCAAGAAGGTTAAAATGATTACCCTTTGAATGATTACTTGGTCCCCCTACATCTGCCATCCAGGAGCTCCAGAGGCAGCCACACTTACATGGCTGCACAAACACAACACCTGCACTGCCTCTTGCCCCTGGGGCAGGGGCAGGACCACACTCTTTTGTTCCCCCTATTCAAACAGATTTCCACACTGACCTTTTACTTTGTCTTTGGCGTTTATGGGTTGAGAAGTCTGGGAACTTCCATAGCTGCTGATGCTTCACTCTCCTGAAGTCTGCTCTGGTCACTGCTAGTTGGGGCTGCCCTGGGGCTGGAACCACATGGCTCAGTGAGAGTGTGCTTGGCTCCCACTTCACTGAGATAGACCCTTCCTGTCAACCTGCCAGGCTGCCTTCAGTGGGAGATTTGTTTCTCTCTGTCACTTTGTGGGTTCTGTAGCTCTAAAGTTTGTTTAGAGTCATCTTCTTGTATGTATTGAAAGTGATTGGATCTGGAGCTTGTGCCAAGTTTGTGATTCTACTCCACTATCTTGGGTCTGCCCCCTCTAGCTTTTAATATTATGATTCTTTTAAATTGTTGTTATACCATTATACTTTTATTTTCTTGACTGATCATCTTAGATACTATTGAAAACCATGAGCAAGTGAGTTTTAGTCATTTACACAAAAAAATGTGGCTTATAAGTAAAATTTGGTTGTTGACCTATTATTTATAAAGTCTAACAAGTTGCAGATGAATAAATGAGATAGAGAAAAATACAAAATATGTGTATGATACTGTAGCACCAACACAATATTGACAGTACTCATGGCAACTGTAAATATGCTAGCATAGTGCTCAATTGCAAAATATAACAGACTCTCCACATAGAAGACGGAAGCAAAACATTTATTCAGACACTAGAAAATTGAATCTCCAAACCAGAAAGCCAAATACATTATAGTAGTAAAGAAGTTAATAAGCCATAAGAGAGCCACACCATTCATTAGCCTTCCCACAAATGAACATTTACTTACAAGCTTAAATGTTTCTCTTGGGTGCATCCACTCTTTCCTCTATCTCTAATTGCTCTGACTGCCAACTTCCTGTGGGCTCTGTTCTACCCTTCAGCAAACTCCTCCCACCACAGGCTCCTGATGATTACATTCAGCCTATTAGGGGGCAGGGAAAATCTTCAAAGCAGGGAAGGTCTTCAAATTACCTTGGGCTTATTAAGGGGCAGGGAAGATATTCAAATTCCAATTACCATTACAGATACTAAGCTACTGTTGATAGATCTGTCAACTTGTTGAGCTATTTTTGAAAACAATGAAAAATCATATGAGAAAAGTCATTTAATTGTTCCTATCAGTTGACCCAATAGAATTTTCTTAAGACCCTAAATGGTAGGGACTGTTTTATTATTGTCTTTTATCATCTGTATATGGCATACTACACACTTTATAAATACTTATTAATTTATTGACTCTGACTAGGTACATCTATGAAATCAGTTATCAGAAGGAAAGGCTTCATATATAGCAAAATATTTATAGGAATACTCTTTGTGGTAGCAGAAAGCTGGAAATAAAATAGATGGTCATCAATTGGGGAATGGTTGAACCAAGTGTGGTGCATGAATATAATGGAAACATTCTTTCTGTGTATCAAATGACATATATGAGGAACTTAGAAAAACTCGAGAAGACTTGATGAGTGGAGAAAGGAAAATCAAGACAATAACAGATACAAATGACAATGATGTAAATGAAAATTGCCCTAAAAGACAATCACATGAAACAATCTTGTTTCTGGAAAATAGAAGATAAGACACATTTCCCTCTTTCCAATAGAGAAGTGGAAGACTACTGATATAGGATGTAGCATATGTGTATAGGTGGGTTCACTGGTGGATATATACTAGTAAATTACATATAAACACAAATCTCACTGATTAAAAAAAGTTCAAGGTCAAGAATAGGGTTCATGATTCTTAAGGTTCTGTATATGAGTGAAGTAAAAAAAACTTGTTAGATCTGACTTATTTTGGTCAATCTATTCAACTTGTTAATTTACCAGCACTATTCCATGCCATTGTCATCATGAATTGTAACCATGACAGCCATGGCAAATGATTGTCATTGTATGCATCAATTTTGATCCTGTCAGGGTGACTATAAAGTCAACCTAAACCTCTTGGCATTTGTTTAATATTATGCGTATGTTGCTCTAAAACAATAAACCTCATGTTTAATATTTGTTCAGACATATGAAGGAAGTAATAAATTATCTATTGTTGCCTCTTCATTTAAGCCAAACTCTTTCACCCTTGATTATACTTATATTATGTAGTCTGGAAAGCTCTGCTTTGTTTAAGACATTAGATCTTGGCAAATACATCAGGTTAATATAAGGAAACTTGGAATTATTCATAAAAATTAAGAGTTTGCCATGCTGGAACTACATAAGATTTCTTCTCAAAATTTCTATATGCCCCCTGGGATGAATTCAGTCTTGATTATTAGCAAATATAATAATAATAACTAACATGTATATAGCACTTCAAGGTTTGCAAAGCACTTCACAAATATCTCATTTGAAAGTCACAACAACCCTGTAAGGCAGGTGATATTATTATCTCTATTTTACCAATGAAGAAAACAAGGCATACAGGGATCAAATAACTTGTTCAGGGTCACACAGCAAGTGCCTAAAGCTGGATTTGAACTTGTCTTCCTTATTCCAGGTCTAGCACTTTACTATACTATCTCACTAAGTGCTTAAATTTTATTAAATTTAATTCAATTCAACAAACATTTATTTTACTACTAAAATGTTTTGTTGGTATCTTTACTTTTTTGCATAAAAATTGTTTTCCATTCTAATTCCTCTTGATTGGTCCTTTATATGTGACAAAGAAAAAAATAATTAAGCAAACTGAGTATGTCTAAAAATTTATATAGTTTTCTGTCCTCGTAGTCTCCAATATCTCTTACAGTGAGTTAGGAAATGCATTTCATTATGTCATTCTTAGTAACATCACTGAATTTTCTATTATTCAGAATTCATCTTCTTTTCAGTGACATTTTCATTTATGTTGTTGAAGTCATTTTTGTGTAATATTCTCTTGGTTTGGTTTATGATTTATTTTTCTCAATATTAGTTCATGTAAATGTTTATATGTTTCTCTTGAATCCTTCATATTTTTCATTTCTTGCTGCATAATAATGCTGTATAACGTTCATATGCTGGAGTTTTTTTCACTCAACTGATGGGTTTCCAGTTCTTTACTGTAAAGTGATGCTACAAATATTCTGATATGCACTGAACCTTTATTCTCCAAAAGATTGTCCCCTCTCTTATGTCCTCTCTCTTACTTATATTTAATCTTTATCTACTGGTTACTTCTTTAATGCCTACAAACATATACGTATCTCTCTCATTTTTGAAAAACTTTACTTAATCCATCCAGACTCACTACCTAGCACTATGTCCTCCCTCCTTTTTGTGTGGCTAACTTCCTTAAGAACATTGTCTACAACAGGTGTCTCCTTTTCTTTTCTTCTCACTACTCTCTTTTTAACTCTACAGTCTGGTTTCTGACCTCTTCATTCAACTGAAACTGCTCTCATCAAACTTACATGATCTCTTAATTTCCAAGTCTAATGGCCTTTTCTCAATCTTTATCCTTCTTAATGTCTTTGTGACCTTTAACATTGGTGATCTCTCTCTTTTTCTTGATGCTCTTTCATCTCTTGATGTTTATGACGCTACTTTCTCAGCTTCTCCTCTTTACCTATATTACTATTCCTTCTCAGTCAACTTTGCTGGATATTCATCTAATAGTGGGTATCCCATAGATCTCTGTCTTGGGTCCTCTTCCCTTTCCCCTCTATACTATTTCACTTGATAGCCTCATCAGTTCCCATGGACTCAGTTATCATTTCTATGTGAATGATTCTCTAATCTACTCATCCACCTTCTTCAACTGCCTTTAAGACATCTCAAACTGAATGTGTTGTAGATATCTTAAAATCAAAATATCTAAAACTTAACTCATTTCCCCCTCTAAAGTCTCCCTTCTTCTTAACTTCCCCTTTATTTGTTAAAGGAGTCACCATCTTCCCAGTCACCCAAGTTTTCATCCTTGATACTTTGATTCTGTCACCCATCATATACAATCTGTTGCAAAGGCCTGATAATTTTCCTCCACTGACACTGTCACCAACCTGGAGGAGTACCTTATCACTTCACATCTGGATTATTGCAATATCCTTCTGGTTGATCTGGCTTTTTTCCCCAAATCTCCACTCCAGTCCATTTTGCTTAATTGTGAAAGTGATCTTCATAAAGGTCAGGTCTGACTGTGCCAACTCTCCCCTACTCAATACACTCCATTGGCTCCCTGTCACCTCCAGGATCAAATATACAATCTTTTTTTGGTGCTCAAAACCTTTCATAACCTGCTCCCCACTACCATTCCGAATTTCTTATACCTTGCCCCTTCCCAGTACTCTTCAATACACTGACACTTGTTCCCCTTGCTATTACTCAAACAAGACATTCTATCTCCTCACTCTGGGCATTTTCTCTGGTTGTCCCCAATTCAGGAACACTCTCTCTCCTCATCTCAACCTACTGGTCTCCCTGTCTCCCTTCAAATTCCAGCTAAAATTCTATCTTCAACAGGGAGCCTTTCCCAGCCCTCTTTAATTATAGTGCCATCTGCTGATATTTTCAATTTATCCTGGATATAACTTGTTAGTTGTTTGCATATTAGACTGTGAGCTTCTCGAGAGCAAGAGCTGTCTTTTCTTATTTTTTGTTTTTGTTTTTGCATTCTGATAATATGCAGATAATAGGAATTTAATAAATGTTTATTGACTGACTTTATTTTTTAAAACTTCTTTAGGGCATATATTCAGTAGTGGGAGTGATAGGTGAAGTGATAATGAACTCAGTTCACTGTTCAACAATGCAACATGCCGTAATGGATATGCTATATGCCATAATCTAAATTTCCCTCTGAGAGGGGAATTAAGTAAGTAAAAACAATAGTGGAGTGGCTTGTCATTTTCTTCACTAACTTATTTTACAGATGAGGAAACTGAAGGAAACAGGGTTAAATGACTTGTCTAGGGTCACACAGCTAGCGTGCCTGAGACATATTTGAACTCATGTCTTTCTGACTCCAGGCCTGGCACTCTGACAACTGCACCATCGAACTGTTCTCACAACAACAACAACAACAAAACAACAACAGCATTATATTGTACATTAAGATCTGCAAAACTTGTGTGACTGGGAAGATGGTGATGCCCTTAACAATAATGGAGAAGTTATGAAGGGGGAGACCTTGGAGGAGGAAATAACGAGTTAAACTTTCTTCTTTTATCCTCACAACAATCTTGAGTGCTCTTATTATCCCTATTTTACAGATGAGGAAACTGAGGAAGACAGAGGGTAAATAAATTGCTCAGGGTCACACAATTAATAAGTGTCTTGGGCTAGATTTGAACTGAATCTTCCTGATTCCAAGTCCAGTACTCTATCTACCCTCTGTCAACCAGATGTTAAGTGTGCAAGTACTAGATGAGGTTACCATAGTCCCTACCCTCAAGGAGCTTCTATTTTAATGAGTGAGACAATATATACTGGAGAGGTGTGGCCAGGGAGAATTATTTTATTTGAAAAGTTGCAGTTTGGGAGAAGGAAGCTTTGGGGAGTAGACCAAAAACTGCTCTAACAACAACTCCACTAGTAATGGTAGTATTGATTTAATTATGGTTCCAGGGCAGGAAGAGGAGAGGTAGAGAGCTGGAGAGCTGAAAGTAAAGTATGGAAGGAGCTGTCCTATAGAGGCCTATTGAATCCCTCGTCATTCAGGAAGACTGAGCTTCAAGTCACGCCTCTGCCCCATATTAACTGTGTGATCTTGGGCAAGTCAACTAACCTCTCAATCCTCCATCCTACTTTTTAAGACCGTCAGGGATAGCAGAATTGGTCTGTATTAAAAAAGGAAATTCTTCACCAGGAAATCCCTACATTAATGAAATCATTTTTCAGATGCTTAGAAAATATAAAAACTAAAATCAAGCAGTCCTAACTCTCAAGACATGTACATTATAACCAGAATGGTATGATATAGATAGTGCATATAGAATAATTTCAGGAGAGAGCAGTAATAGAGGGAGTAGAACAGAAATGCTTCCTGTAGAATACTAATTTATGCAAGAAGATTTCCCAATGACAATGCATTTTAAAAGTAAAAAACAAATTCAAATTCACAGGACATTTTTTTGCTTTTTTTTTTTTTTGAGGGTAATTGGGGTTAAGTAACTTGCCCAAGGTCACACAGCTAGGTTTTGTTTGTGCGTGCATTAAGTGTCTGAGGTCGGATCCGAACTCAGGTCCTTCTGACTCCAGGGCCGACACTCTACTCACTGCGCCACCTAGCCGCCCCCAAAGGACATTTTTTGATAGCATAATAGTCAGTTCAATGGATTTTATTTTAAACTAAAACTACTTGATGTTCAAAATGATCAAGATGATTAACTGTCCTGTCAGTATGTTAACAAAGCTTTATTTTTACGTTACTAAAATAATAACATTTATATGGTGCTTTGAGGTTGCAAAGCAGTTTACAAATATTATCTCATTTGATCCTTACATTAACCCCAATTTACAGATTAGAAAACTAAGGCAGACAAAGGTTAAGTGACTTGCCCAGAGTCACATAGCTAATAAGTGTCAGAGGTCAGATTTGAACTAAGGTTTTCCTAACTCCAGGTCCAGCACTCTATCCACTGCACAATCTCGCTGCCTCTATTATTAGTAGTATTATTGTGGTGGTAGTAGCAGTAGTGGTAGTAGCAGTAGCAGAAGTAGTGGTGGTGGTGGTGGTAAAGTAGCAGTAGTAATCGTAGTAATTGCATTAATTTTATTTTCCATTTAAGAAAACAACAAATGGATAGAATAGGTTTCTTCCAATTAAAAAAAAATGACATAGGGGAATTTTTACCAAGTGTGAAACATTTGTCCAAAAAAGAAAACAGAATTAATCCCTTTTTTTGAAAACATCTGGAATTTCAGAGAAATTACCTCTAAACCATGTTTCAGCTAGAATAACCACACTCTGGTCACTTTGCAATTATAGGTTCCCATCAGCAAAGAAAATTGTCAAAGAAACTCTCAGGAGATAGCATACTGGTGATATAAACTGAAAGAACATGTACAACAGATTGTTGATAAATGTTAGGTATACTCCTAGCAGAGAGCCCCTGGTCATTTTCACTTAAAGAAAACCATCTATAAAATACATGTCAGTACAAAGAAGATTGAGCAGTTGGGAATGGCAGTCTCAGATCAGAATTTCTAGTGCTCTGTAGTCAATTTCCTCCTTTCTCCTATTTAACATGTTCTACAGGGACAAAATTGTGAATAAAAAGGAAGTTATTTTGGTTGTTATTCTCATTAAAAAATCCACATGAACAAAGAATGCTTGGCTCATTCTGTGTAGAAAAAAGAGAAGTTGAAAGAAAACAGTTACACAGTAGATTACATAAAACATTTTATTAGTCTCATATTAAGCAACATCTCTCTTTTGGAATCATAGTAGCAAGAGTGACATGCACTAAGGCTGCGTGATGTCAAAGTGTCTGACCTTACCTTTAACAGCACTACAAATGTAGTTTTCCATTTGCAAACTTCTATGGGGTCAGTCAATTAGTTAATGTGCATTTATTAAGCACTTATTTTATGCCAAACACTGTGCTATATGCTGTAAATACAATTTAAAAAAAGGTACTCCCTGATCTCAAGGAATTATATTCTTGTGGGAGAAGACAAAACATAAAAAAAATGGATGGGGAGGAGAAAAGACAATGTACCCAGGATGAATGCACGGCTGAGGAAGTCAGGAATACGTCCTGGAGAGGAATGAGGTGTGACTGGTCTGAGCACTCTCCTGAAATGGATGGTTTTGGAAGAACTATCCAATTAGAGGGAGAGACCAGAGACACAAGATGACTTCAATGTGTGAATTGAATGTTAGAGTGAACAGAAATCAGTTGTATAAAGTTTTATTTTTGCTTTTTAATCTCCAGCACCTAACACATAGTAGGCATTTTAAAATTCTTGTGGATACTGAATTGCTTATCTTCCCAGAGGGAGTGGGTGACAAGGGAGGAAGGGAATGGATCTGATATTCTAAGTTTTAAAATTAAATGTTTCAAATATATATAAATACTATTATTAACACTTTTGCATGTAATTGGGAGATAAGATGTGCAGACATTGGGGCACAGAGATTCAGCTTGCCCTAATGGAAAAGTCGAAGGGGGTATGGGAGAAGATATGAGAGAGAGCAGATTGGATGAAGGGATATCTTGTGGGACTACTATTCTGGGGTGGTAGGTAGGGGGAAAATGGGGAAAAATTATAACTCAAAATCTGGCAGAAATGAATGATGTAAACTAGAAGTTAAGAAAGCATTTGTTAAAAATAAAATAAAATAAAATTCTTGTGGAAATGAATTTGGTGGTTGAACAGGAACTAATGATAGGATTTAGTCTTTCATGATTTCTGATGCTTGCACTAAGGACTGGAGTTGTTGAAATTGTCCTCTTCACAATGAAATTATTTACCCAGTGTTCCTGTATTTAAGCTTAAGAGTCACCTCTTCAATATCCCAGAATCTATTTTTTTGCTCCTAAGTCAATATGAAATAATAAGTACAATTATATATAGCCTTATTTTACAGATAAGGAAATGGAGGATCAGAGAAATGAGATGACTAATTCAGGATCAGGTAATTAGTGGGAGAACTAAGACTTGAACCCAGTCCAGTGTTCTGTCTACTAAACTGTAAGCCACCTGTGAAGCCATAATTCTTGAATTAATCACAGAGGTATAAAAAGTGCTCACATAACTTCAATTACACTCAAAAAATTAAACATTAGAATATCAATAGCAAGAAATACTGGGGGCGGGGCAGCTAAGTGGCGCAGTGAATATAGCACCGGTCCTGGAGTCAGGAGGACCTGAGTTCAAATCCGACCTCAGACACTTCACACACACACACACACACACACACACACACACACACACACAAACTAGCCATGTGACCTTGGGCAAGTCGCTTAACCCCAATTGCCCTCTGAAAAAAGGAAAAAAGAGAAATACTCAGGAGGGAATTAAAAAGCAGCTAGGTAATTCTTTAAACCTGAATAGAAGAAAAGTTCAGAGACAGAGTCTTTCTCTAAGAATATCCTAGGAAAATGGGATTTGGAGGTAAAAGGCTAAAAACATGTTTTGAGTTTCTTCCTTTATTTTTCACTGCTTAATTCTATTGTAAGAATAGGATACAACATCCAGAGATATAACTAGAAAGAACTGAGCTTGAATCCTGATGGAAGCAAACTAATTGATCTTTGTCTTTTCATTTTTGGTTTTATTTCTTCTTTACCATTTTTCATCCCACCTAGTACAATACGCCTTTGTAATTGGACTAATGTCTAATATGAATGTATTTGCAGATCTTATACTGGACTATATACTGTCGTGGGGGGTGGGGGGAGGGAGGTAAAGGAAATTTGAAAATCAAGGAACTATGGAATTGAATCTTGTTAACTAAAACTAAACTAATAAATTAATAAAAAAAAAGGAATAGGATGCAATCTAATTTTTATCATTCTTGATACTAAACTTCATTAAATACTATCCTTTTCTGGGACAAAGGACAAAACCTGCTCCAGGGAGCTTATCCCATCACTCAAAGTTCTATTGCCTGGGGATACTGCTGGAATTCCTAAGCTTAGCTCCCTAATGTATTAGCTCCCTACTGAAACAACCTATGCCAAGTAGGATTGTGTTGTATATTTTAGCAGGTGAAAGATTAATTGATTTTCTTTTTTTCTAACATTCATTTTTATAATGTTTTGTTTCAAATTTTTCTTTTTTCCATCATCCTTCCACCCCTCACTAAGACAGCAAGCAATCTGATATAGGTTACACATGTACAATCATGTTAAACATTTTCACATTAGTCATGTTGTGAAAGAAGAATCAGAACCAAAGGGGAAAAGAACAAGAAAAAAAAAAAAAACAAAGCAGTGAAAATAGTATTCTTTGATCTGCATTCAGACTCTACAGTTCTTTCTCTGGATGTGGATAGCATTTTCCATGATGAATCTTTTGGAATTGTCTTTGATAATTGTATTACTGAGAAGAGCTAAGTCTATCACAGTTAATCATCATGCAATGTTGCTGTTGCTAAGTACAATGTTCTTCTGTTTCTGCTCACTCCACTCAGTATCAGTGCATGTAAGGCCAGGTTTTTCTGAAATTCACTTGTTCATCATTTCTTAGAGCACAAAAGTATTCCATTACATTCATTTATCACAACTAGTTCAGCCATTCCCCAATTCAGGCATCCCCTCAATTTCTAATCCTTTGCCATCACAAAAAAAGCTTCTATAAATATTTTTGTACATGTGGGTCCTTTTTTACTTTTTTATGATCTCTTTGGGATACAGATCTAGTATTGATATTGCTGGATCAAGGGGCATGCACTGTTTGATAGCACTTTGGGCATGATTCCAAATTGCTCTCCAAAATGGTTGGATCAGTTCACAACTCCACCAACAATACATTAGTGTTCCAATTTTCCCACATCCTCTCCAACATTTATCTCTTTTTCTGTCTTATTAGTCAATTTGATAGGTGTGATGTAGTACCTGAGAGTTTTGATTTGTATTTCTATAATCAATGCTTAGTGTATTTTTCCATGTTACTATAGATAGCTTTAATTTCCTCATTTGAAAACTGACTGTTCATATCCTTTAACCATTTATTACTTGGGAAATGACTTGTATTCTTAGAAATGTGACTTCAGCTCTCTATATATTTTAGAAGTGAGACCTTTATCAGAAACATTGGCTGTAAAATTGTATTCCAGTTTTGGGATTTCCTTCTAACCCTGATTGCATTGGTTTTGTTTGTACAAAACTTTTAAAATTTATTTTAATCAAAATTTCCCATTTTGAATTTCATAATGTTCTCTATCTCTTGTTTGGTCATAAATCCTTCTCTTCTCTATAGATGAATAAATTATTCCTTGTTTTCCTAATTTGTTTATGGTATCATCCTTTATATATAAATCATGTACCCATTTTGACCTTATATTGGTAGAGGGCGGAAGATTTTGGTCAATGCCTAGTTTTTGCCATATTATTTTCTACTTTTCTTAGCAGTTTTTGTAGTATAGTGAGTTCTTATTCCAGAAGCTGGAGTCTTTGGGTTTATCAAACAGCAGATTACTATAGTCATTGACTACTATGTCTTGTGTACCTAACCTATTCCACTGATCCAGCACTCTATTTCTTTTCCAGTACCAAATAGTTTTGATGATCGACACTTTATAATATAGTATCAGATCTGGTATGACTAGGACATCTTTGTTCCCATTTTTTTTTTGATTCCCTTGATGTTCTTGACCTTTTGTTCTTCCAGATGAATTTTGTTATTATTTTTTCTAGCTGTATAAAATATTTATTGGTTGATTGGTATGGGGCTGAAGAAGTAAATTAATTTAGGTAGAATTATCATTTTATTATAGTAGCCTGGCCTACCCATAAGAAATTAATATTTTTCCAATTATTTAGATCCAACTTTATTTGTGTGAAAAGTGTTTTTTAATTGTGTTCATATAGTTCCTGGGCTTGTCTTGTCATGTAGACTGGCAAATATTTTGCATTCTCTACAGTTACTTGAAATGGAATTTCTCTTTCTATCTCTTGCTGCTGGGTTTTGCTCACAATATATAGAAATGCCAATGATTTATATGGGTTTATTTTATATCCTTTAATTTTAATTTGCTAATTATTTCAAGTAGTTTTATAGTTGATTCTCCAAGATTCTTTAAGTATACCATCATATCATCTGCAAAGAGTGATAGTTTTGTTTCCTCATTACTTATTCTAATTTATTCTTCAATTTCTTTTTTCTTCTTTTATTGCTAAAGCTAAAATTTCTAGTGAAATGTTAAATAATAGCAGTGATAATAGACTTTTTCAACCCCTGATCTTCTTGGGAAAGTTTCTAGTTTGTTCCATTATATGTAATACTTAATAATGGTTTTAGATAGAAACTACTTATCATTTTAAGGAAAATTCTATTTATTCCTCTGCTTTCTAGTATTTTTAATAGGAATAGGTACTGTATAAACTACTTATCATTTTAAAGAAAATTCTGTTTATTCCTCTGCTGTCTACTATTTTTAGTAGGAATGGGTGCTGTATAAACTACTTATCATTTTTAGGAAACCTCCATTTATTCCTCTGCTCTCTAGTATTTTTAATAGGAATGGGTGCTGTATTTTGTCACAAAGCTTTTTCCTGCATCTGTTGAGATAATCAATTGATTTCTGTTGGTTTTGTCATTAATATCATCAATTGTGCTCATAGTTTCCCCAATATTGAACAACCCCTACATTCCTGGTATAAATCTCACTTGGTCATAGTGTATTATCCTTGTGATAAATTGCTTTAATCTCTTTGCTAATGTTTTATTACATTTTTTCCATCAATGTTCATTAGGGAAATTGGCCTATAATTTTCTTTTTCTGTTTGATTCCTCCTAGTTTAGGTATCAGCACCATATTTGTATTTTAAAAGGAATTTGGTAGGACTCCTTCTTTGCCTATTTTTCCAAATAGTTTATATAGTACTGGAATTAAATTTTCTTTTAACATTTGATAGAATTAACTTGTAAGTCCAACAAATCCCGGAGATTTTTTCTTAGGGAGTTCATTGATTGCTTGTTCAAATTCTTTTTCTAAAATGTGATTAAGTATTTTATTTACTCCTCTGTTAATCTGGTCAATTTATATTTTTGTAAATATTCATCCATTTCAATTAGGTTGTCAGATTCATTGGCATACAGTTGGGCAAAATAGCTACTAATTATTGCTAAACCTAAATTAATTTAATTTATGCTCTAATTTCTTCTTCATTGGTGGTGAAATTACCTTTTTCATTTTTGATACTGGTAATTTGATTTTCTCCTTTCTTGTTTTTAAAATCAAATTAACCAAAGGTTTATTTATTTTATTTTTTTTAATAAAACCAGTTCTTAGTTTTATTTATTTGTTTAGTAGTTTTCTTACTTTGAATTTTGTTAATTTCTCCTTTGATTTTCTAATTTGGTGTTTAATTGGGGATTTTAATTTGTTCTTTTTCTAGCTTCTTTATTTTATTCACATAAGCATTCAGAGATATGAGATTTCCACTAAGAACTGCTTTGGCTCCATCCCACAAATTTTGATATGTTGTCTCATTATTGTTATTCTTTTTGATGAAATTATTGATTGTTTCTATGATTTGTTGCTTAACCCACCCATTGTTTAGGATTATATTATTTATTTTTCTATTAGCTGTTAACCTATCTTTCTATGGTCTTTTAGTACACATAATTTTTATTGCATCATGATCTGAAAAGGATGCATTTAACATTTCTGTCTTTTTTAATTTGATTGTGAGGTTTTTATGCCCTAAAATACATGGTTGATTTTTATGTAGGTTCTATTTACCACAGAGAAAAAGGTATATTCCTTTCCATTCCTATTAAATTTTCTCCAGAGGTCTATCATATCTAACTTCTTCTAAAATTCAACTCACCTCTTTAACTTCTTTCGTTTTTTGTGATTAGATTTATCTATTTCTTTTTTTGTTTGTTTGTTTTTGCTTTTTGGAGGGGGGAAGGTAGGGTAATTGGAGTTAAGTGACTTGCCGAAGGTCACACATCTAGTTAAAGTGTCAAGTGTCTGGGGCTGGATTTGACCTCAGGTCCTCCTGAATCCAGGGGCACCTAACTGCCCCAGATTTATCTATTTCTGAGAGGGGAATGTTGAGGTCCCCTACTAGCAAAGTTTGCTATTTCTTCCTGTAACTCACTTAACTTCTCCTCTAAGATTTTGGGTGCCATACCACTTGGTGCATACATGCTTAGTATTAATATTACTTCATTGTCTATGGTATCTTTTAGCAAGATCTCTTTTAATCTAATTTAATAATTAGTTTAACATTTGATTTAATAATTATCTCTTTTAATAAAATCTATTTTTGCTTTTGCTTTCTCTGAGATCAGGATTACTATTCATGCTTCTTTTTTTTTTTGTCAACTTAAGTGTGTGTGTGAAGTGCCTGAGGCTGGATCTGAACCCAGGTCCTCCTGACTCTAGGGCTGGTGCTCTACTCACTTCGCCACCTAGCCGCCCCTCTCATGCTTTCTTATGCTTCTGTCAACAGCCTCCTTCAATCTGCTATTCCTTCTATCACCCCCTTTTTTTTTCTTTCCCCTTTCCCCTCCTACATCCATATAGGGTAAGATAAATTTCTATACCCAATTAAATGTGTGTGTTATTTCCTCTTTGAGCTAAATCCAATGAGAGATTCATAAAATGCTCACCCCTTCCCTTCTTTCCCTCTACTGTAATAGGATTTTTGTGCCTCTTTATATGATGTAATTTACTCTATTCTACCTTCCCCTTTCTTCTTCTCCTAATATAATCCTTTTTTTCACTCCTTAATTTTTTTTAATATCATCACATCAAAGTCAACTTATACTCATATCCTCTGTCCAAGTATATTCCTTCTAACTGCCCTAATAGGAATACAGTTCTCAAGAGTTACAAGTATCATCTTCCCGTGTAGGGATGCAAACAGTTTAATTTTATTGAATAACATGTTTTTTTTCTGTTTACCTTTTCATGCTTCTCTTGAGTCTTGTATTTAAAGACTAAATATTCTGTTCAACTCTGGTCTTTTCATCAGGAAAGTTTGAAAATTCCCTATTTCATTGAATATCCATATTTTCCCCTGAAACATTATGCTTAATTTTGTTGGGGAAGTAATTCTTGGTTGCAACCCAGGTTCCTGGCTACTTGAAGCATTTTCTCCTTGACCTGATAGTTCTGGAATTTGGCTATAATATTCCTTGGAGTTTTCATTTTGGGATCTCATTCAGAAAGCAATCAAGAGAGTTTTTCAATGACTATTTTACCCTCTTGTTCTAGGACATCAGGGCAGTTTTCCTTGATGATTTTCTAAAATATTTTTTGCAGGCTCTTTTTGATCATGACTTTCAAGTAGTTCAGTAATTCTTAAATCATCTCTCCCGGATCTATTTTGTAGGTCAATTGTTTTTCCAATAAGGTATTTTACATTTTTCTTCTATTTATTTTCATTCTTTTGATTTTGTTTGACTGATTCTTGATGTCTCATAGAATCATTAGCTTCCACTTCCCAATTCTAATTTTTATGGAATTATTTTCTTCAGTTAATTTTTGTATCTCCTTTTCCATTTGACCAGTTCTACTTTGTGAGTTGTTTTCTTTAGTGAAAAAAATTTTTTTTTCCATTTAGATGATTGTATTTAATTCAGTCAATTTTTGTTCTTCCTTTTCCAAGCTATTGACTCTCTCTTGCATGATTCTCATTTCTTTCCCCAATTTTTCTCCTACCTCTCTTACTTGATTTTTAAGATCCTTTTTTCAGCTCTTCCAAGAAGGCTTTTGGTCTTGAGACCAATTCACCTTTCCCTTTGAGGCTTCAAATGCAGGCATTTTGACTTTGTCTTCTGAGTTTTTGTTTTGATCTTTCCTGTCATCATAGTAGCTTTCTATAGTCAGGGATCTTTTCTATTTTTTACACATTTTTAGCTTATTTCATGGCTTTTAAAGTTGATCCCTACTTCTAGGGCACAGGGGACACTATCCCAACCTTCTTGTGCTAGGGATCAGGGGCCTGGTCACTGGCCTGGTCACTGTGACAGGGCCTTGGGTCTTGACAGCTTGCTCACTATACTGAAGTGACCTGGTCTAGTCGCATCTGTTGTGTTGACAGTCTGCCTTTTTCACTGGGGCTGGAGGCCTCACAGCTGATATGCTGTGCTACTGGCCTAGCAGGGTCTCAGTTGCTGATATGTGCTGTGGCTAAGACCCTCCTGCTGCCATGCCCAGACTCATCTGTGCTGGGCTATGCTCCCCTTTCACCCAAGTGAAGTCTTTCTAAGTTACCTTAAGCTGAAGAATTGTTTCACTTCAACTCTTTGTAGGTTCTGTCACTCCAGAATCTGTTTAGAGGCTTAATTTAACATTGTTTCTGAGGGAAACTGGGGAGAGCTCAGGCAACTTCCTGGCTTTTCTCCACCATCTTGGCTCTGCCAGAGTAATTTATTTTCAAGCCTGTTTCTGATATAAACTGAAACTGAAATGCTTTTACTTTCCATTTTTGGTTTCATAGGATAACTAGGACATGTCTCCATAATTAATAAAGCATCCATTTTGTTCAGCTCTTTAGCTGCCTTTCATTTGGAAGCTTCAAACAGACAAGATATTGGAGTAAGCAGAATGATGTTCTTGAAGAGAGACTCTTGGGGATGATTCATAAATGTAGCATTTCCACAAATCTATATCAATATGGCCCCCTCATCAAGGAGCCTTATCCTATTCCTGGGGTACTTGTCTGCTGAAATCCCTTCATCATCAGCCCCCAAAAATATTTTCTCTTAATATAAGTCAAACAGCTGAACACATGTGGGCAGGTCTAGGGTTCTTAAAAAGGGTCTACAACCACCCGACTATGACTCACTACTTTGAGGGTCCTAAGTGAGAATTTAATCTCAGTATTGACCACTGTAGTTTCTGAACCTCCAATAATGAGCCTCCCATTTACATGAAATCACTGACCATGATCCATTTACTTTTACACATAAAATATTTACTGGTAAGGTAAAAGCAGGAATAACTCAAACCTCACAGTCTACTCCCATAAACATGAGTCACACTCTCTTCCCAATGCATCTAATATCCATGGAGCAGAGTGGGGACACATATATAGAAACCCAGCAAGGATGTATATGAGTAGGTAGAAAAGGGTGGGGAAAATTCCTGTGGCTGGAAAAGCTCACATCTCTGGAATATAGATCTTGATGTTGTTGGTCCCTTAAGGAACATGAAGCTACTTCTCTTGGTCTTTATTACTATGATCCTGGGAAAAGTTATTTCTCTTTTGCTTTTAAGCAGATGAGTCAGGAATAAGCTCTTTTTACTCATCCTTACTAGAGTGCTGAAGAAAATGTTATGTCCTTTCAGTGACAAGTATTTCCCTTAAACTAGAGAACTGTCAGACTCCTAAGATCTGCAATGATAAGGAATTCTGTTTTTTTTTCTAATTGTTCCAAGTCTCTTTTAACAGTAAAGAACAACAAAACATATGCAAAGTGTGTTCTTCTAATTCATTTATCAGAGGAGCAGTTCTCTATCTTGTCCTCAGAATAGTTTGTCACTATTCACATTTTATCAAACTGTTTGTTCACAAGTGGATTTTTCCTTACATAAATGTTCATTTACAATACTTTACTTGTTTTAATAGCCAAGATCTACCTTCCCACTTTTGCATCTCAACCCCAGCCCCAAATGAATACACAAGAAAAACAAAACACATTACAAATTTGTAAATTCAATCAAAAGAATTTCCACATTGGCTATGTTAAAAAAACCAAAGTCTCATTCAGTGTTCTGAGTCTACCAACGTATCAGGAGATGGGTGGCATATATCATCTTTAGCCCTCTGGAACCATAGTTCATCATTATGCTAATAAAAGTTCAGCAGGATAGTATTTCATCACATTTATATGCTATTTCCAAATTTATGGTGTTTTGCCATTTCAAAAAGAACTATAAGTATTTTGTACGTCTTTAGAGTCTTTTGCTTAGGACTGATGTTGTTCAGTTATTTTTCAGGTATGTCTTACACTTTGTGACCCCATTTGGAATTTTCTTGGCAAAGATACAGGAGTGATTTACCATTCTTTCTCCAGCTCCTTTTACACATGAGAAACTAAGGCAAATAGAGTTAAGTGATAAGCTCAGGGTCACACAGCCAGTAAGAGTCTGAGGCCAGATTTGAACTTGGGAAGATGAGTCTTCCTGATTCCAAATCTAGTGCTCTATCCACTGTGCCACCTAGATGCCCCCTTAATCTACCTTCCATTTAATTCTTTTCTAGCTTCTCTTCTTTCCTTCCTATTTTTCTGTTAAATGAAATGTATTTCTATACCCAGCCCTGATTGTGTGTATTCTTTCTTCATTTTGCCACTTTACTTGAGAGTAAGGTTCAAGTGTCAGCTGCTTCTTCCCACTCCCCTTTATGTGAGATAATTTTTCCCAGTCTTCCTTTCCCTCCTCCCCATCCTGAGGCTGAGAGGTTAAATGATTTCCCTGAGGAAAACATTTTATAAAATAGAATAATAGACAATAAGCTGCTCATTTTTGAAAACAGAGAGGACAGTGGCTAGGTGATGCAGTAAATAGAGCACTGGCCCTTGAGTCAGGAGGACCTGAGTTCAAATATGGCTTCAGACACTTAACACACGAAGAAAAAAAAAAAACTAGTCATGTTACCTTGGGCAAGTCACTTAACCCCAATTGCCTTCCCCCTGGGGAAAAAAAAAGAAAGAAAAGAAAACAAAGAGGGCAATAGGAATCAATTCAGGCACACCTGGGAGGTTTCTCCTCTTTCAGGTTTTAATTGGTACATGGGAGGTAATAAGTTCAATAGCTTTTAACACAGTAGCAAGATTTAGGTCTCAGCCAATGAGCTTCTAGTAACTGCTCTAATTTTTCTTTAGTCAAATGGAAAAGTAATACTTCTTTTTTAATCAGCAAATTCCCAACAAAGCAGCCCTGAAGCCTTCAATGACTTTTGTCCTATAGTTTCTTCTCAAAGATGCTTCTTATTACTGGTTACCTAACCCACTCTTCTGTTGACTCCTTAGCCCATATCTTGCTGACTTCTAACCCTTCTAATTCTTCAAATCAGAGCCTCCTGGTGACCAATAACTCATCTTTCCGTTAAGGGGTGTAATTTCAAATTGGTTAAGAACTTGTTTATATCTAATTTATACTTTTTGACTGATTAATCCAATTGATGTATCTAGGCCTTCTATAATTACATTTATTGGGATGGGGGTGGAACCCCACCCTTATACATAGACTAAAATAATACTAGGGTAGACAGCTCATGAGGGATGAAATACTTTTTTCACTATAATTCTAAAGCAACAAATAGAAACAATTTTGATGAGGAGAGAGAAAAAAGGCTGTCAAAAGAGATTATCAAGGCAACAAAGCAACTTAGATTTTAAAACAATATGTACTAAAGATATATGAAAAAAAAAGGCATAGATATAGGAGGGTTCTGTACAAGGAGAATTAAAGATCAGAATAAGGTTAGGGCAGCAAAGGATGCTGAGGACAACAGAAAGGGTCAGGTTTTTGTTTTATTTCTTTTTCTTGAAAGATGGCCATATAAAGGAAAAGAATCAAAGAACAGATAAAGCCATTTCTTAGGGTGAATTAAAGGATGATAATGGACTAGAGATAATTTAGAGATGCTAAAGTACTCTTATTGAATTTTTTTCTTTTTTATGCTAAAGAAATATTCTTTGAACTGGAAAGGAGAGAATAAACATAGCTAATAGGGAGTTGAAAGCCAATGTAAGAAAGGAGGTAATAAGAGATCATTTAGATGCCCTTGATGAATTTTCATCATTTGTTCTAGACAAAAATCTCTTTTCAGGCCCCTGAAAGAATGGAGAGATGTAATTGTTGAACCACTGTTAGCAATTTTTGAAAGAAAGTAGAAAATGAAAGAGGTGCCATGAAACTAGAGAAAGGCAAATGGTGTCACTCTATTCAGAAAAGAGATGTGAGACTTCTGTCTATGGACTAATGAACTTGGTTTTGATTTCTGGGAAATATTGAGACTGTATCATTAAACGGATAGTTTTGAGGGGCATCTAGAAAAAGAAGTTAGGGTCACTAAGACTGAATACGGTTTAATCAAGAAAAGGCTATTTTAGAATAGCCTTATTGTTTTTTAACTAGATCAGGGAAATATTATAGATATAGTAGTCTACATTATGACAGAAAATTTGCTGAAGTCTCTTATCCTATGCTTATGAACAAGATAGGGAGATAATTGTAAAGTGGACCATGGTATAACTGGTAAATTCTGAATGTGGAAAAGGGAATAAGCATTTCTATAGGTCCTAATATATGCCAGGCAGTGTGCTATGTGCTTTACAAATATCCTCTCATTTGATTCTTACAATAAGCCTGCAATATAGATGTTATTATTCCCATTTTACAGTTGAAGAAACTGAGGAAAACAGGAGTTACGTGAGTTGTCCAGCATCACATAGCTAATAAGTTTTGGAGACTAGATTTGAACTCAGGTCTTCCTGACTACAGACGCAGTACTTTATCCATTGTACCACATAGCTGCCTCAGTTAAATGGCCAAATTCAAACAATAGTAATGTTTTGGTACCAATTTGAAATGTCTTTAGTAAACTGATGTCAGGAATCTGTCCTTGCACCCATGTTGTATTATTTTTTTTTAATGTTATTTGGGTTAAGGCATAGTTATTATATTTCAAGTTTACAAAATCAGAGTAGTGTAACTAAAATTTTGGATTCTAGATAAGCTTAGTGAACTAGAATGTTGTACCAAATCTAATAAAACGAAACTTCATAGAAATAATCAAGAAGACCTATATTTGGATTCAAAACTCAAATATAAGCTTTTGTACAGGTATGAAATGATAGAGGGTTAAACAATAGCTATTCTGAAAAAATATTGGGAGCCTGTAGTGGATTTCAGGCTCTATAGTTTAACCTTAAGCTTCATTGAGTGATAAAATATCTACAATGAGGGAGGTAATAGGCCATTTCACTATACTCTGATCCAGTCAAATTGCTTCTGCACATTAAGTGCAGTTCTTGGTACCACATTTTAGGAATGATATTGATAAGGATGTGGTGAATGACTTCAAGATCCTAATATGTATACAGGGATTTGTTAAAGGAATTGGGGATGTTTTGTCTAGAGAACAGACTTAAGAAAGAAATTATCAGGTAAATGTTATACTAGATCACTTTTCAATCAATCAGCAATCATTTATTTACATGCTTACATTTAATAGACGTTGTCCCTAAGCACTGGGGAAACAAAGAAAGGCAAAAATGTGGTCTTTTTAATGGGAAAAACATTATGAAAACAAGAAGCACACATATATTTACAAACATATGTACACACACATATGTGTGTGTGTGTGTGTGTGTGTGTGTGTGTGTGTGTGTGTGTGTAATGGGAAGCTCCACCTTTTAGATTCTGTGAATCTGAAATTCTCTTTTTAAAACGTGTAAAAAGACTCATTGTAGAGAACACATAAAGGAAACATGTGGATAAAGAAAATTTATTGCCCAGGTTGGGACATGCATTTGGATATATAGCCCACTGAGTTAGCCCATTACGTACTTTGGATGGGCATTAAAGTTGGGTAATAAATAGGGTTTTGAACTGAATAAGATAAGCACAGTGGACCAGAATATATTTGGGACACTGTGCAGCATTTTAAATATTCATTCCCAAGTTGCTCTTTGTCACAAAATTTCATTTTTTAAAGCACCAATACTCTCCCAGTGATGCTAACTGAGAGAGAAGGAACACTATGACCGCAATAGAACTTAACTGACAAATTCCGATACTACTCTACCCCCTCTACATTCCCCTAGCAAAACCAATGGAAAGAAAAAAGTGACCCTAAGTGAACTGTATAGCATGTTATCATGACATGTATACAGAATAGTATAAAGGACTTAGAACCTAGGATCATAGAACCATAGATGTAGATTTTTAGAGGGAGATATCAGAGGCCATCTAATCTAACACTCATTTTATAGATGAGGGAAGTAGGGTCCAGGGATATTAAGCAAATAGCCAAGGGTCATAAACTTAGTGTCAGAGGGAATTCTAGATCCATTGAATCTACAGCCCAGAGTTTTTTTCACTGCATCATATTGTCTGCTGATTTTCTTTAATTTTATTTGACAAAAGAGGAGAAATAAGCAGGAAATAAAGTAATCATAGAATGATCTAATCTAGCCTCCTCATTTTTCAGATGGGGAAACTGAAGGCATAAGAGATTAAATGACTTGTCCAAGGTAACACATGTAGGAGATACTTGCTAACAACTGAAGCTGTTCATAAGTTGAATGAATTGCTTTGGGAGGTAGTGGATTCTTTTTGCAATGTGGTCTTCAATCAGAGGCTAGCTAGTAGATAATAGTAGAGAGCAGATAGGGACTAGACTTTTGATTTCATTGGCATGCAGAATTCCCAGGCAAGGTAACTCTTTCTACCAATGCAGGTTGGTACCTTCTTCATAATTTATAGGCTTAAACCTTTCCTTAGAGTATTGAGAGGTCAGGTGGTATTTATCAGTAGGAGGGCTTGATTCCAGACCTTTCTGACTTTAGGCCAACTTTCTATCTAATACTACATGCTTCTTCTCACTTTATTCAGATAAAATTACAAGGTTTAGAATTGGAAGGACACTGAGAGATCATCATATCAAAATTTATCATCTTATAGATGAGAAAACTGGTCACAGAGAGGTTGGACATACTACATAGGTCACTAAACAGCAGAACTAGGACCTCAGATCCGAGCCTCAGACACCATATGCTATGCTCTTTTACAGGTAGCCAACCACTGTATCTAGCTCAGTTAATAATAAGGGGAACATGAGTTGTGTTGTTTTCTGGTGGGGGAGTAGACATGAAGCTATGTCTTCGTTAAAGCAAATATCAAGTTAAAATGTGAAAAGTACAGATTATGTCTATAAAAAGGCCCATACATCTATTCAATAAAAAATTCCAGCAATCCAGATGGCTTGATAGAACAATAACATTCAAATACTCAACTATTTTTCTCATTTCCTCCAAGATGGTCATGTGAAATGCCAATAAAATTATAGATATGCAGCTCTATTACATGAATCATATAAAGAAATAATTTTGAAAATAAGTAACTTGACAATAGATGGTATGTTTTATAAAATCAATTGTATCATCCAGCATCTGATACATGTTTCGAATAATTTCCTTTTTTATCATTGTTAGCTATTCAAAATTGGAGGGTAAATAGGCAAAATAATTTTATAAAATTTCATGCTGTTTTATCAAAGAGTTCTTGATGTCAGTTCAGAAATATCCCAGGATGTTATAAAACAGTGATTATTTTCCCCATGAATATCTCTTATGTCCTGACAGGCTCAATATAAGCAGTCTATCTGAGTAAAGTTTTACATTTTACAGTTTTAAAGTTTATGTTTTAAAGTATTCCCATTTTACAGATGACAAGATTGAGGCTCAGAGAATTAAATGGGGGTAAAAAATGGGGCTCGAGGCATTGCTGTATATAGATGGGAGACAGACACAGAATAACCTGACTGTCTCTCTCTCTCTCACTGGACTCTAGTCAGTACAATAAATCTCAGGAAAACAGTATTTCTCAAGAGGTCACAGACTTGGGGCAACTTTCTATTATGGATAGGACAGGACTGCTTTAATTCTAAGTTGTGACCCATATGGTACATTATATGGAGGGAACTCCCTCTTTATTAATGAAGCAGGACTCAGTTAAAAACTGACATTCCCTAGTAAAAATATCTTCAAAAGTGACCTTCAAAGCTGGCAGACCTAAGAATATAGAAGACAGTATATTGGCTCACCCTCAAGCCTGGGGAGTAAACTTAGATCCTAGCAAAAAGGAATGTGACTATGAAAATGTGACCTGATTTGACAAGAACAGGTAAGGCATGAACACACAGACATTTGGGGTGTTCACTTTTGACCTTGTGGTTTCCTGTCTAGTGATTGTGGGCAAGGTATTTAATCTATCTTTGTTCCTTTTCTTTCCATCTTGGACAAACTAGGCTCTAACCTCTTTAAAGCTTCAATGTCCTGTGATTCTAAGTCAGTGATTATATGGTTTTGGAGAAGAGCAGGGTTTGCTAACCTTTTGTGTATGTCTTGGACCCCTTTGAGCATCTGCTGAAGTCAATGGACTCCTCAAAATAATATTTTTAAATACATAAAATAAAACACATTATAAAGGAAAATAATTATATAGCTATATGTGTATATATGTGTGTTTGTGAATGTTTATATTGTCTATGTATATGGAAATATAATAAAATATATATACACACATACTGACCTGGAATTGGTGTAAATATCTTATAAATAAATGTTAACATATGTATAATATGTGTAAACATGTTATACATATTTATATAACTATATAACACCTCTATGTATGTGTATATATATATATACTACATATAAATATATATATTTGGCTATATATAGCACCTCTCTCTATATATATATGTAGATGCATTATACATATTTATTTCACCATATATAGTACCTGTACACATATATAATATGTATCAGATATATTATACATATTTATTTAGTTATATATAGAACCTCTATACATATATGTATAATATGTTTACTGACTGCAGATTAAGAACTTTTGGACTAAATGATCTCCAAACTCTCCTTAAGCTCTATCACTCTCTGAGTATATGATACAATAGAAAGCAATCTAGACTAAGCATTGAGAAGTCATATGGGGAATATAGGGTTTGTTTTGTGGTCATACACTGGAATGAGAGTAAATTATAAGGCAATGTTAGGCCTGAAGACCTTCTTTGCTAAAGAGAAAATAAACCATTTAGTGACTTGACTTGATACTGTTCACCTTTGTTCTGCAAACAATTTGTGGAATTGGGAAATTATTCAGAGAAGTTAGGCAAGAACAATCTTACAATATCAGTACAAAGCTTCTTCACCTCATTGCTGCATGGTGAAACAGTGTCAGGAGAAGATCCAGATGGAACATTCTGTTCCATTAATAGTTGGCAGATGAATTGCACATTGGAGTTTCTTGGGTCCAGGTGCCTATTTCCTAATTTTATTGCCTCTACTTGGCCCTCTATCTTAGCTCCTAGTCTTTTGTGCTAAAAAATCCTTCCAGACAAGGGGAGGAACAGAATTCCTAATTGAGTCTCTACTGTAATAATCTACAACTTGTAGGTTATTGAGTAGAATGTGGTTTTGAAAACACTTTTATACAAATCTAGCACAATTTTTTAATACCTCCCTTGTCTCCATCCTCCATCTTCACCAGGCTGATTTAATTTTTTTTTTTAAATTAACTTATTAGTTTAGTTTCAGTTAACAGGATTCAATTCCATAGTTCCTTGATTTTCAAATTTCCTTTCCTTTCCTCCCCCCTCCCCACACGACAGCATATAGTCCAGTATAGGATCTGCAAATGCATTCATATTAGACATTATTCCAATTACAAAGGCGTATTGTACTAGGTGGGATGAAAGATGGTAAGGAAGAAAAAAAAAACCAAACAACGAAAAGAAAAAGATCATTTAGTTTGCTTCCATCAGGATTCAGGCTCAGTTCTTTCTAGTTATATCTCTGGATGGCACTTTTCTCACTTTCTTGAGTCTTTTGGGATTGACTTATATCACTGCATTGCTGAAAAGAGTCCAGTCTGTCATAGTTGGTCATCACAGATATGGTATTCTGTGATTGTATACAAATTTCTTCTGATTCTACTCTTCTCGCTCAGCATCAGTTTGTATAAGTCTCTCCAGGTAAATATGAAATCCATCTCCTCCTCGTTTCTTATAGCACAATAACATTCCATTACATTCATATACCACAACTTGTTTAGCCATTCCCCAATTGATGGGCACCCCTTTAGTTTCCAATTCTTTGCAACCACAAAAAGGGCTGCTAAAATATTTTTGTACATATGGGCCTTCCTCCCACTTCTATGATCTCTTTGGGATATAACCCTAGAAGTGGTATTGTTGGGTCAAAGGGTATGAAATTATTTATAATCCTTTGGGCATAATTCCAGATTGCTCTCCAGAATGGTTGGATAAGTTCACAACTCCAGCAGCAATGTATTAGTGTTCCAATTTGTCCACATCCTCTCCAGCATTTGTCACTTTCTTGTTTTGTCATCTTAGCCAATCTGACTGGAGGGATGTGGTATCTCAGAGTTGTTTGGATTTGCATTTCTCTAATTAATAGTGATTTAGAGCATTTCTTCATATGCTTATAGATATCTTTAATTTCTTTCTCTGAAAACTTCCTGTTCATATCCTTTGACCATTTATCAATTGGGGAGTGACTTGTATTCATATAGATTTGGCTCAATTCTCTATAAATTTTAGAAATGAGTCCTTTATCAGAGACACAAGTTGTAAAAATTCTTTCCCAATTTCCCACTTCCCTCTTGATCTTGGTTACATTGGCTTTGTTTGTACAGAAGTTTTCAATTTAATGTAATCAAAATTATCCATTTTGCATTTTATAATGCACTCTAATTCTTGTTTGGTCCTAAAATCTTCCCCTCTCCACAAGTCTGTCAGGTAAACTATTCCTTGCTTTCCCAAATTGCTTACAGTATCATGCTTTACACCTAGATCATGCACCCATTTAGACTTGATTTTGGTATATGGTGTTAGATAGTGATCTATGCCCACTTTCTGCCATACTGTATTCCAGTTTTCCCAGCAGTTTTTGTCAAACAGTGCATTCTTATCCCCAAAACTGGGGTCTTTGGGCACCAGGATGATTTAAAAGGGTTGCAAGAGTGCCCTCCTAAGGACTTAAGGATATGGCCATTCTACAGGTCATGGAAAAATACAACGTCCTCCAATATGATTTGAAAAATCCCAAGGAGTTACTGGGGAGAGTAAATTTTGGAAAATAGTTAAGATCATGTTGGGGACGTTTCTGAGGTTACAAAGGCACCTATCAATAGAAAACTCGGGCTGTCAACCTATAATTTCTCACCCTCATTGCTTGATGAGCTGATCTTTTCTCTTTATCATAGATTTCCCCAATGGCATCCTTTAGTCTTACTATTATTTTTCATAGTTTATTATATATTGCAGGGTGCTCATGCCCATTATGAGCTTCTTCGATGCCTTCTGTCTAATATTCGTTTTTAATCCTTCAAAGGTATTCCATGTCCTACTGCTGTGCAGCAACATCAGTAATACACTTATCTTCCTTTAACTAGACCAAACCTCTAAGAGAATAGGATCGGCATCTGTCTTATCAAAACTTCATACATTGCTAGTGATCGACCCAGTTCAACATGAGGTTACCACATAATACATGTTTGATGAATGAATGAAATAATATGGATAGCCAAAAAGTGGAACATTTCAATGAACTGTAACATGGGAGGTTTTTTGTTTTTGTTTTGTTTTAATGTGCATGTGTTAATGAAATGAAAAATTACTAGTTTGATTCCTTTTTCCCTGAATTTGAGTTGTAGTCTTGGCACTATGTTGATTGACTCTCACTCTGAGGATCACTAGACAATTAACTTTTGGAACCACATTGTAGCTGATTTGGCCTCAGATGCAAGGGACTGTGATGTTATACTTCAGCAAAGCTTGGCACTGTCTTTATCAGGTCAGAAGTGTTTCCTCTACTCTGAATCCAGTACCATTTGGCAATGCCTACAAATGACTCCATATTTTCATCCATGCATAATAACGCTGAAAAGTTCAGCGTGATTTACTCATCAAGCAGAAATAATTCTAATATTCCAATAGCAGTTTCTGAATTATGGGGCTACTCTGCCTCCCCATGAATTCTGCTTTCCCCTTGCAGATGAGAGGTCTCATAACTTTGCACTAACAATTATGCTAAATCAAAATGAAGACATTCCTTGTACCTACCTAGTTCAACAGGCTCACAGTGTTATTGTGAAGAAAGGCCTGTGAAAAATGTGAAGAGCCATATAAATGTGAATTCATAAGGTCGCTGGATCATAGATTTAAAGCTCGAAGAGAAATTACAGATCATCTAGTCTGAACCCCTCATTTTATAGAGGATACTGAGACCTAAAGAGGAGCTCTTCCTTGCCAAAAGGCACACAGCTAGAAAGTAACAAAGCTATGTTTGGGAGGTAAGGCAACTGACTGCAAATTCAATGCCTTTTCCAGCAGACTAGCTATCTCTCATCATTCAGTATTTTGACAGAGATATGATTTCACCTGTTTGGGTATTTCCTTTGGCCATGTAGAACTCAATCGATGCCTTTGAATCCTACATAATTCTGCTGCACAGTCTTTAATATATTTTCTGTAGATAACCTATCCAATCTAATGGAGGCCTTATTCTAACTCCTTTAACATTTCAGAGGAGCTGGAATAATACTAGGGCTCTCCATTGGTTTCTTTTAGCACTGGATAGCCCACCTCCTTTTCTGGGTCACTTATATCCAAATCCAGAAGACCTGAGTTCAAATTATGCCTTTGACATTTCCTGCCTATGTGACCCTGGGAAACTTACTTGCTGATTCAGGGCCCTAGGCTTTGTTGTTCATTTGCATACAACTCTTTGTGACTCTACTTGGGTTTTTGTTGTTTTTCCTTTTGGCAAAGATACTGGATGGCTTGCCATTTCCTTTTCCTTGCCATTTTACAGATGAGGAAACTGAAGCAAAAAAGGTCAAGTGATTTGCTGAGTATCACAAAACTATTAAGTATCTGAAGCCAGATCTGAACTCAGGAAGTGAGTCTTCCTGACTTCAGGCCTGGTATTCTATCCATGGCGCCATCTTTTCTATCAAAGCTTAGAGCTTCTAACCTTGATATGCACATACACACACACACACACACACACACACACACACACACACACACACACCCATCCAGAGTAATAACAACAACAGGAAAAAAAAATCTATTTCTTTGTACAGACTTCCCCACTTTCTTGGAATGGACTCTCTCTTCAAATCTACCCCTTCAAATACTTAGCTTCTTTGAGGGGTCAAACAAAATGTCACCTTCTTTTGAAGAACTTTCCTGATTCCCTCAATAATAAATGACCTTTTTATTTATGCTATTATTTTTAAAAGTTCCTTATTATGTATTGCAGTGTGCTCACACCCACCATGAGCTTCTCTATCGCCCTCTGTGTAATGTTAATTTTTAATCCTTCAGAGACTTGTATTCCATGTCTCATTGCTATGATGTTGTTTGTCCTTCATTCTTGAAGAGGACCATGACATCAGGGAAGTGATACCATGACTTGTAAGTAAATTGGATTTAAGTGAGGGAGCGTTGTGCAAAGTCACCAGCCTCACTCTCTCCTCCGGAGCCATCTAGGTCCAGGGGCAAAATATAAATCAAGGTGACTAGAGACGGCCCTGGATGCATTGGGAGGCCTTGACTCTTTTAAGCTAAGTTCTTTCCCAGGTCTCAGTTTGTCTGAGGCAATGCCCATTTAGTGATTAATCTTAGGTTAAAAAATAAGGCAAAGAATGGCCTCTTACCTAGTCAAAAAAAAATCAGTCTGAGAGGGAAAGACCCTCGAGGTTTCTGGACAAAACAGAAATGATTGCTACTTACACTCACTCTACACCATCAGAATGCAAGCAATGACCAAGTCAGGCTTGGGTTGGGATCTATTGTGGGCCAATCAATGAGAGGCAGAGTGGTTTGGGTTAGAGACATGATCTATAAAAAAGAAATATAGCCTATAAACCTCAAAATATTTTGCTAGGTTTCAGAGATCAAAAATTAAATTCCCTTGGGCAGAGTATTCACAGGTAAGGGTATGATTCCATGTGTGGACAGTGGGAGAAGAGGGGGAGAAGAGAAAAAAGGAAGGAAGGAAAGAAGGAAGAAGGATCTGCATTGCCTGCCCAAACAGAACTGGTTAGTTGGGTCTCCAGTGTGGCAGCTGCTAATACTCACAGGGTATTGTTTGTCCTCTCCAAGAGGACCATGACATCAGGAAGGAAATATCAAGTTTGCAAGTGAACTGGATTTAAGTGAGGCAGGGCTGTGTAAAGTCAGTAGCCTTACTTTCTCCTCCAAGGTCATTTTAATACAGTGGCAAGACATAGATCAGGATGACTGGAGGTGGCCCCTATTGCTATAACAGCAAATCAGTAATGTACTTAGCATCCTCTAATTACACTGAAACCTCCATGAGAGTAGGACTGGAAACTTTATACCTTGGGTCAGGTAGGTGATGCAGTGGATAGAGCACCTGCCTTGTGGTTAGGAGGACCTGAGTTCAAATCTGGTCTCAGATACTTGACTCTGAGCAAGTCACTTAATCTGATTGCCTCAACAAAACAAAACAAAAAAAATTCATACCTTGCCAGTGAGTGGCACAGGTCAACAAGAGATAACCACTTGAAATTATGTGGTAAGTACTTTGTATTAATCCTGTTCTTGTACCTGTGAACAACTTTTATGACCCATCAGAATATGAGTTTCCTGAGGGAAAGATTGTCACTCTTTTGTATTTGTATCCTCAGTGACTAATGCTGTGCTAGACAGTATTTAGTCTGAACCTGTGCCTTGTAAGAAAGTCCTGGTTAGGATATGCACTCTACCAATACCAAATGACAAGTGCTCTATAACTCCAAGCTTTGGAGACTTGCCTGGGGCACTGAAAGCTTAAGTGCCTTGCCCTGAGTCTCAAGATCAGTATTTCTCACAGGCAGGACTTGAACCCAGGTCCTCCTGTTGCTAAAACTAGCCTTCATCCAAGACTACAGTCTGTTTGGCACATAGTAAGTCCATATTCATTTCCCTATTTATTAATCATCAATTTTTAAGCCAAAAATTACAAATCACTAATTCTCAAATGATCTTCACTATTTACCCTTTCTTTATAGGAATAAAAGAACACCCAAGCTTTCAAAATTAAACATCTTTCATGAGATTTTCACAGAATGTTTTTGCTTTTTTTTTTCTTCCCCCTTTTCAAAACAATAATTAGACTTCCAGCACAGTAAAAATCTACATCATGGAATTCTGAAAATATGTCCTTTTTTTTTTTTTCTTCAGTATATAAGCATGTCAGAGGAAAAGAAAGCGGCAATGTCAACAGATATCCACTAGATGTAGTTACAGAGCAAGCCTGTTACAGTGCTTAGGTATAATTATTTCTGTCTTCAGGAATGATCTAACCTTGGAGAGGGGTAGGACTCCTTTTACAGAGCTTGATTTAAAAAAAAAGTCCAGGTATCCTTAAAATTTTAATAATGTGTGTAAGAAATATAAAAATGTTCACAATTATGATTACTTTTAAGTCTAATTGTTATGATTGAATTATATTTTTTTCATTCTTTCTCAGAGAGGGAACAGATTTATTTACAAAACATCTGAAATAAAAACATAAAAGTAAAGAAGGGTCTGTGGAAACTGTGAGGTATCTGGTCCCCAAGAACAAAACGCACGGTCCTGATTGAGCATAAAGGAGAAGCCATTGTTTTTAAGACTAAAATTTGAATTTCTTGTACTTCTTACTTCCCCTCCAGGTCATGCTGGGGCTAAGCTTTCTGTTTCTAATACTTCTGTTTGGCAGTGTGTTCTACTACCATGTCATTGAAGTCCACCATTTGCCCCTATTCTTTCCACACAAGCTTCTCATACTTCTGTGTTACAGTCAGTCAGTCAATCAATAATCTTTTTTTTTTTTTTAAGCAATTGGGGTTAAGTAACTTGCCCAAGGTTACATGGCCAGTTGTTTTTGTGTGGGTGTTAAGTGTCTGAGGCTGGAACTGATCCCGGGTCCTCTCCACTCCAGGGGCCAGCGCTCTTACTCACCTAGCCACCCCAATCAATAATCTTTAATTAAGCCCTTACTATGTGCCAGGCACTATGCTAAATGCTAGAGATACAAAGAAAGACAAAAGACAGTTTCTGCCCTTAAGAAGCTCACAGTCTAATTCCAAAAGGCTTATGATGGAAAATGCTATCCACATCCAGAGAAAGAATTATGGAGTCTGAATGAAGACTGAAGCATACTATTTGCTCTCTCTCCTTTTGGTTTTGTTGTTTCTTTTTTCTCATGGTTCATTCCATTGATTATAATTCTTCTTGACAACATGACTAATGTGAAAAATATGTTTGTTTTGGGGGGTATTTTTTTGCTTTTTGGAGGGGGGAAGGCAGGGCAATTAGAGTTAAGTGACTAGTTAGTGTTAAGTATCTGAGGCTGGATTTGAACTTAGGTCCTCCTGACTCTAGGGCCGGTGCTCTATTCACTGCGCCACCTAGCTGCCCTGAAAATATGTTTAATATGAATGTATATGTAGAGTCTTTATCAATTGCATGCCATCTTTGGGAGGGGAGAGAGCAAGAGAGAATTTAAAACTCAAAAGCTTGTGGAAAACTGAATGTTATAAACTAAAAATTAATTAATTTTTAAAAAAAAGAAACTCACAGTCTAATGATATTCATGGCATCTAGCTCCATTGCCTCCAGGGTCAAGGTCACTTCCTCCTCTTGAAGCTCAGGGGTTCATAATCATAGACATTCATGAATATGGGTGGAGTCCATCATAGCTCCTCCAACAATGACAAACCACTTATGGTATCTCTCTGCCATCCATAGTCTCTTCATTCTTCTTTCTTAGTTCAATCAGTTAAGGAGTCTCCATTCTGGCTGACACTGATAAACAGCCTCCAGCATTTTGATATGGCAGCCAAAACAACAACAACAACAACAACAGAACATGTTGTTGGGCTGCATTAAGAAGGGCATGGTTTCCAAGGACAGGAAATTGACAGCCTCACTGTACACTTTCCTTTTCAGTCCTCATTTAGTTCTGGGCTCCACAGTAAGTGTTGATAGGAAGGATAGTAGGATAATGAAGGGTCTCAGGTCTAGAATATACAAGGATTGTTTGGAGGAAGTAGGTATGCTTAGCCTAAAAAAGTAATTATTTGAGGGACATGATAACTGTCTTCAAGCATTTGAAGGAATGTCATATGGGATGAATGATTAGACTTGTTCTGTCTGGCCCACAGGGGAGACCAGTGAAAAACAACATAATGGTGCTGTGAAAAGAACATTGGCTCTGAATCAGAAGACCAACATTAAAATATCACTTCCTATCTGTATAATGTTGGGCAAATCATGTCGTCTCCTAGGCCTCAGTTTACCCACCTCAAAAATGAGGGGGCATAACTAGATGATTCCTAAGGCCCCTTGTAGTTTTAAATCCATGATCTTATATTCCTGCTATGAAGAAGTAAACTTAGGTTTTACATCAGATAAAACTTCCTAACAATTAAAACTGTTTTGAAGAGAAATGGGCTGCCTCTAAAGGTAAAGGGGTCCTCCTCCTTAGAGGTCTTTAAGCAGAGACTGAACACTTGTATGGTATGATACAATATAAATTCCTTTTGTCTATATCTAGACTAGATGGCTACTGAAGGCTGTTCTAACTCTCAAATTAATTCTGTGATATTGTTGCCTAATCATAGAATACCCTATTACTATCTGAAAGTAGAAGATCATGGTATGCTTCCTGGGCCCACTTAAAGAAAAAGAGTCAGACTCAGCTGGCACATGGTGATGCATTCCTGTCACTGGTCTAAATAGGGGAGTTGAGAGAGGTGCCAAGACTCATTTTAGTGATTGATGAGGTTTTATTTTCCATTCATGACCTTCTGCATATTGCTCAACATGTACAGGAAAGATAGGGGAGGCTCCCCTGCAAAGGCCCATTCCAATATACCTTGCTTCTAGACAAAGTTTGGATAGTCATGAAAGTACTAGCTTGTACAAGTGCATTTTTTTTTTTTGTTAGGGATGGTCTTTGAAACACACTCACTTCTATCCCAGTTTGAGGCCTTGATCTTGTGCCATTTGGGGACCATAATTGCTTTCACTTAGCTGGGTTTTGATCAAGTTGTCATCTAATGCATATCCTGTGGACTTGATGGCTTTCTTTGAGGCACTTTCTTCATTAAGAGTCAGTCACTTCAGAGGCTTTAGAGTTCTGTACCACCCACAGGCAACCTGTGTCCCATGTAGTCAAAACTATCTTCAAATGGAAGTATATAGTGATTGTCAACCTATTTATTGACTTTTAGCAAGAGTTAAAGCATCTGAAACTAAAGGCAGAAACCTTGATCTCTGTGACTTTGTTCTTAAGGGGATATATATATATATATACATATATATATATATATATATATATATGTGTGTGTGTGTGTGTATGTATATGTGTATTTATATATGTTAGTATGTGTATATACTCTGTTCCTCAGAACTGTTATTTTCTCCTACTGATGCCCAGGTTCCAAATAAATGTTGCTGGTGGGATCCTGGGTATAACAGAATTTTCACTATTGATCATTATGTGAAATGTGGAAATGTAGTAAATTCTAAGAATCTGGCCATTTGGCCTATTTAACTTGATTGATTGAAACACTTTGTGATCATTTTTAGTTTAATTTATACTCACAAACTCCCATATTGTGAAAACTTAAGTGGACATAGCATGCAAGAGGAAAAGTACTAAGGGAGGCAACTTGATATAGTGGGAAAAGCACTACTTCAGGAGTCAAGCACCAGATTAAAATTCCAACTGGTATGCTTGCTATTTGTGTGGTTTGGGGCAAGTAGCAGACTCCCTGGACCTCAGTTTCCTCATCTGTTAGTCAAAAGAGAGGGATCAATTAGGTAGCTTCTGATGTCCCTTCTTACTCTAAATCTATGATCATATGATTATTTCCTATTTTAAGGCAAGGGTCAAAATCACTTCTTATCTAGTTTATATAGAGACATTGTTTCTTAGTAGACAGAGAACTAGCCTGGATACCACGAAGATGATCTGTCCCTGATATATACTAGCTCTGGCACCCTGGACAAATAACTTATTTGTTTCTAGGCAACTTTCTGAAAATATAGGTTGCAGAGAGTCTACCAACATTTCTTGGTAAACTCTAAATTCACCTTGGAGTTCCCTAAACCAATGTAAATCATAGGCTTAGTACTTATTTTTATATAATTCATATATGTCTATATAGTACATTTCCTTCTTCTGTAGAATGTAAGATCTTTGAAGGCAGGCAACATTCTGGTTTCACTTCTGTCTTTGTATTCCTACTGCCTAGCACATTGCTTGACCCATAAAATAGATACTTAATAGATGCTTCTTGACCAGTTGATTTGCTTGACTATTCTTTCTAACTATTTAGCCTCTTACTAGTCTTTAGGATTCCTTTTGTTATTTTGACATTATCATTACTTCCCAAGTAGGCCCCATGCCCAGAATTCTCTTTTGCAACCAAAGAGAGGTTAAGTAGAACAAACCAGTACAATAATCATGTCTAACAGCATATACTTAAATCAAAGTCCTTCACCTCTCAACAACAAGAAGGAAAGCATGTTTCATCATCAGTCTCCTTTAGCTGAAGTCAGTCATGGCCATAGTGATTTAGATTTGGACATCATTCATTGTCATTTTCCTTTATGTAATTGCATATATTATTCTCTCCATCCTGCTTACTTCATTCTGAATCAATTCACACAAGTCAGAAAACTTTCTCCAGATTATCCATAGTCATTTGTTAAGGCACAATAATATTCCATTATATTCGTATACCACAATTTGCTCAGTCATTCCTCAATCAATATATATCAATTTTTGTACCTGCTTTTCTTGTAGCAACAGAACTGATACTATGAATATTGTGGAATACATGGGATTTTAACTATAATTATTTTGGGATACATAAGATCTTCACTTCCGTCCTTGACTTTCTTGAGGTGTATGTCCAATATTACAATCATTGAGTCAGAATAGAAAAAAAAATGTAGTCATTTATCCAACAGTTCCAAATTGTTCCTTAAAATAATAATAGTAATAATAATAAAAAGAATGAGTACGGTTGTTCATTATGGCTCATTGAGCTGATAAACAATTCAGAGAAATACACCAACATGAATTAATATTGTTGGCAAATCACATTCACTAAGCTGTTGATGAGAGACTAATTCAGATGGATGATTTGTCTATCTTCCTTCTTCAGCTAATCTCTTTTTCCCCTCGCCAATGACTTGGATATCCATTAATAGTAGAAGTGGTAACAATGTCACAAACATTTTTAATAATACAAGTCTTTAAAATGATACTCAAAACCTAGACCTAGAAAAACACACAGATGGAAATAATCTAAAGGCTTGTATATGTTTTGTGGAAAAGAGTAAGGAAAGAAGGAAGGTAAATTCTGCCTCTCCCTTAACAGGAAGAAGATAAATCTCTACTCTATTGTGTTGTAGATATTTATTTTCCTGGAACTACAACCTCTGCACATGTAATTCAACCTGGTTTGTTCTCATGGATCACAATGCCAAAAATTTTCCTAAGTGCATCAGCTCCCATGTTGCTGAATACTAAGCTTCAGTGAAAATGTTAAGCCCCTCTCTCACTCAGGCAATGGGCCTTCCCAAGGATGGTAGGCAAAGTTTGGCCCTAGTTCTACTCTTTATCTATGGGCCTTGAAAAGGAACTGTTGGGTTAGCAGTTAGATTTATTCTGCTTGACTCTAGAGGATAGAAGGAGAATTGTAGAAGTTTGGCAGATTTTTTTGTTTTGAAATAAGAAAAAAAAAACTTTAATACAATTAAGGTGATACAAAAGGGTAATGGACTACCCAGGTTCTTCCTTACCCAAAGTCATCAAGTAAAGACTGGATGACCATTTATCAAAGACTGTATTGATAATTCGTGTTTCAGGAGAGGTGAAACTAAATACTACATGAAGTACCTTCTGACTGCAAGATTCTACAAATCTGTGGGGCAGCTGCCATTCTGACAGGAATGACCAATGTCATTGTGGAGCAGTGGATATGGATAAATTCTTAGCTTAATTAGGTCAGCTCATGGTGATAAATGTTTTTACAAGGCTTACAAAACCATTGTTAATTATTAGCCTCTTGATTTTATAGACAATGGAAATGTGACTGAAATGAGGTCAAATAGTTTCTCTCTAAGAGTGAATCATTTAGTGAACTAGTTTTAAACTCAAATAACTAATTTAGGTTCTACTACTTTGATCATCCCATCAGGATTCCAGTTCATATGCTATGCCATCCACTCTATGTAAATTTGCTATTGGGAATAAAAAAAGGTGAAATAAAAGCACCTTTTACAGAAATTCAGAATCACAGAGTCTCAGTGTTTGATAGGGTCCCATGGGTCATCTAGTCTAATCATATGCATGAGCAAGATTCACCTCTAAAATATCCCTGATAAGTGAACACTCAGTCTTTTCTTGAAGACCTATAATGAGGGAGATACAATTTCCTTAACAATACTATAAAGAGGTATCATTAATAGTTCTTTGCCAATGATGAGTACCACTCTAAATAGATTTTTATTGATATCTTCTATTTTTATACCACCTAGGTTTCTCCCTGTATTCCTCCCCCTTCTCAAAACAAGAGAGCCAAGCCTAATTAAAAGAATGTTTTAAACAAAAGAAAAAAAGAAAAGGAATAAAAAATAGCAAAATCATCAATGTTTTAGAAAAACTCACATTATATGAAATGTTCCATACCCATGGACCCCCCAAAAATTATGAATGAGAGAGAAGTGTCTCCTTATATAGCTTCTTTGCGTGCTCATTCTTTATAGTTTTATACCATTTATTTTCTTTTGGGTGTGCATATGGAGAGGAATGGGCTGTTCTTTCATTTTCCATTGCTATTGTCATTATGCATGTTTTCCTAGTTCCATTTATTTTACTTTACATCAGTTCATGTCTTTCCATGTCTCCCTGTATTCATCATGTCTGTTGTTTCTTATAGCATCAGTTACTTACATGTGCTCCTATTTGTTTGGCTATTCTCCGCCACATAGAGTGTATTTGCAGCTCTTTTCTACCATAAAAAATGCTGCTAAAATATTTTGGTTTATATGGAATCTCTCTTCTTATCAATGACCTTCTTAGAATATATGGACAGAGATGAAATCTCTGAGTCATTTAGTATTTGGACATTTTAGCCATGTTTACCACTTATTTCTATTAAAAGCACTTAAAAGTATTCCTGTAAGTGGATTTTTACTTAAACTGATAAAAAGCATTTACCTAAAACCATCAAGCATTATTTGTAATGAGGATAAACTAGAAGCCTTCCCAGTAAGATCAGGTATGAAACAAGGATGCCCACTGTCACGAATATTATTCAATATTTCATTGGAAATCCTAGCAATAGCAATAAGATAAGAAAAAGAAATAAAAGAAATAAGAATAGGGAATGAGGTGATAAAGCTATCTCTCTTTTGAAGATGATATGATGATATATGTGGGAAATTCCAAAAAATATAATTCCAAGCCACTTTTCAGAATGGGTGTATTATCTCATAGTTTCACAAAAAAACACATTAACATGCTGTTTTCCCACAAGCCCTCCAGCACAGAATATTCCCATCTTTTGGTATCTTTTGCTGGACAAATATGCCCAGTTCCTATCACCTAAAACCTTGGTGTTTTTATATTCATTTGTTCTATTATTAGTTATTTGAAAGCACATCTTCATTTAGTTATTAATAGTTTGCAATATTCTTTTGAAAACTGTTTAGAAAAAGACTATATATGCATATGTGTATATATGCACATATATATATATATATATATACACACACAAATATTTGTAGTTATTTTTGTGATGGCAGAGAATTTAAAATTGAGAGGATGCTCACCAATTGGGGAATGATTGAATAAATTATGGCATATGATTGTGATGGAATACTACTGTGCTATAAGAAATAATGAAGGAGGGGCGGCTAGGTGGCACAGTGAGTAGAGTGTCAGCCCTGGAGGCAGAAGGACCTGAGTTTGGATCTGGCCTCAGACACTTAACACACACACAAAAAACAAACAAAAAAATGTAGCTGTGTGACCTTGGGCAAGTTACTTAACCCCAAATGCCCTCCAAAAAAGCAAAAAAAATGAAATAATGAAGGAAATGATTTTAGAAAAATCTGGGAAGGTTTATATGAATTGATACAAAGTAAAGGGAATACAACTAGGAGAACTGTGTACATAGTAACAGCAACATTGTAATTATAATCAGTTATGAAAGATTCGGCTACTCTGATCAATGCAGTAATCCATGACAATCCTAGAAGAATAATGTTGAAAAAAGGTATCTACCTCCAAAGAGAGAACTGGTGAACTCTGGGTACAGATTGAAGCATATTTTTTCACTTTATTTTTCTTACTTTCTTTTTCTTTTTCGTCTTTTTGGAGAGGTGGAAGGCAAGGTAATTGGGGTTAAATGACTTGCCCATAGTCACACAGCTAGTAAGTGTTAAGTGAGGCTGGATTTGAACTCAGGTCCTCTTGACTCCAGGGCTGGTGCTCTATTCACTGCACCACCAAGCTGCCCCATATTTTTCTTACTCTTTTGGGCAATATGGTTAATATGAAAATATGCTTTTCATGACATCACATGTGTAATGAGTATCATATTGCTCGTCTTCTCAATGAGTGGGAAGGGACTAGATGAAGGGAGAGAATTTGGAACTCAAAAAAATGAATGTAAAAATTTTTAAAAAGCATTAGGAAAACAAAAAAAAAACATTTGTAGAGGATTATCATTACCTCTTTATTAGTGAATTATTCAAGAGACTTAGAGAATAGTAGCAAACTCTTCTCTAGGCATAGACATAATAATAATATATGATATAATATAATAATAATATTTGTCATGTTTTTTAAAGTTTGTAAAACACTCTACACATGCTATCTTAAATGAGTCCCATAGCAAACCTATGAAGTAGGCACTTCAGTTATCTTTTTCCTTGTTTTACAGATAAAGAAATTGGGGCACAAATAGGTTAAGAGCCCATGGCTATAGAGATGATAAGTGTCAGAGGTATGTTTGGGTCCAGGTCTTCTTGACTCCAATCTAGCACTAATTGCATATAATATAAAGGCCATATAATCGTGAAGAAATATAAGTGCACTAGGAACCAGGAGACATGTCTTTATCTCCCTCAGCTACTTCTTCTCTCTGTTAATTGTCCCCAATTTATCCTGTATATAGCTTTTTTGTTTGTACATAGTTTTTTGCTGTTCTCTCCTCCATTAACTGTGAGTTCCCCAGTGCTTAGCATGGTACCTGGCACATAGTAGGTGCTTAATAAATTCTTGTCAGCTGACTGATTCACTGATTGACCTTGGGGGTGGTAGTGGAATGTGTTGACTTCTGAAGATGAAACAGATTTAGATCCAAAATCACAGGTGTCAAAAATAACTCAAAATTATTTCCAACACCCTCTCTTTAGATATCATCTGCTTCAAAGCTTGCAATTTACTTTTCAATTTTGGATTACTTTTCACTGCACTATCTTTTAGAGACAAAGTCTTCCCCACAGAATATGAACAAGGCAGACAAGAAAAGGAAAACTTTAAAGCAGCAAAGATTTCACCTAACAAATATTATTAGGAAACATGGAAATTCCTAATATTATCATTTGATCACATTCTTTCATATGAATATTTTGATACGTCTAAGTATGATCCAATTATGGTATAATATAATGGATAGATGATAAAAGAAGTTCCCATGTTTCTCAATGATATTGGTTAGTTCTTTTCCTTTGCTTTGCCATGGATAATGATTGGCACCATACTGTTCTCATAAGGTTTGAAGAGAGTTAATAAATTTTCCTAAGGGTCTAGAGTCTAGACTATACACAAGGAGTAAACACATTGGATCAAAGAATATTAAAGCTTTATGAAACCTAGAACATATATAGTTAAATATATGGAGGGTTGAATAGGTTGTTCACTTCAACACTCTTGTGGAGCCATCTGTCTCATTGATGTGGGTGTTCCCCAACTGAGAGTGAAGATTCTAACCCATCTTATTTTGTGTGACTTCCATGATAATTCCTCTATTATCTTTCTTGCCCACACCACTTCTGGAGTTCTGTGTTCAGATGTTCTTAGTTCTATGGCAAAAAGTACTACAGTGGGTAAAATGCTATTAAACAGTATTCCACACTACAGAGAAATCTTTCATGAAAGGAAGAGTCAATCAATGCAACAAACTTCACTGTTGTCTTAAATTAAGAGATTGCCAAAGCCACCCTGACCTTTAGCCACTACCACTCTTATCAATCAGCAGCTGCCAACATTAAGGCAAGATCCTCTACCAGCAAAAAGATTACATCTCACTGAAGGCTCAGATGATGGTTAGCATTTTTTAGCAATAAAGAATTTGCAATTAATATATGCACATTGCTTTTTATATAATACTGTTGAATATTTAATAGATTACAGTGCAGTATAGACATAATTTTTATAAGCAATGGGAAACCAAAAAAAAAAAATCATGTGACTCACTTTATTGTGATTTTTGCTTTATCGTGGTGGTCAAGAACCAAATTCTCAATATCTACAAGTTATGCCCATAGATGCTTTTTTAATCTATTCAACTGCAACTCTGATCCTTCAAATATTATGGAATTCTATGATTCAATGTCACATAGTATTATGAAAGAACCCCAAAAGATTTTTTTAGAGAGTAGATTAGAATCCTTGAAAGCACCACATATAATCCCAAAAGTTATCCAGTCCACCATTTTCCTCTTGTTCCATTTTGGGTACAGCTCACTGTCTCCCTATCTCATAGGTCAAGATATATGTACTGATAGACTAACTCAATGAGATGTTCATCCAATTGTGTATAATGATCTGATCAGTAAGCATTCATCATCCATTTTTCTTGTGTTGTTAGACTCATCTCTTTCTTCTTGTCATAGACTTTATCTAGGAAGGTTTATAATGTTCTGGGCTTGATGTAATCAATACAATGTCACTTGCAAATAAGAACATCTAAAAACCTTCTCTATGTGAAATATCTCTTACATTTGATGTCTGCTTAGGACATCATTACGGTAGTTCCTAACAACAGCAATAAACAATCATAACAATAGCATTAGCAGCCCAGTTTCCTACAGCATTGTAAAGTACAAAGAATTTCCCTCCCAGGACATTGTAAGAAATACAAATGTTATTATTCCCATTGTGTAGATAGGGAAACCAAATCCCTGATAGATTAACTGAACTTTCCAATATCATATATATGGTTATTAGCAAAACTGAGATTCAAACCCAGATTCCTCATAGTCAAGTCATACTCCTGCTATTGGTTTTCTTGTGTCTGAATAAATATTTTGCTTCTGTCTTCTATATGGAGAGTCTGTTATATTTTGTGATTCAGCACTATGCCAGCATATTTATAGTCACCATCAGTGCTGTGAATATTGCATTTGGTGCTATGGTATATCAAGATAAAACAAAAAACTTCTTCCCAATTTTTATCATTGTTCAGTCTTTTCAGTCATTTCCAACTCTTTGTGATTCTTTTTGGGGTTTTCAAGGCAAAGATACTAGAGAGGTTTGCTATTTCCTCTTCTGGCTCATTTTACAGGTGAGGAAACTGAGGCTAACAAAGTTAAGTGACTTTCCCAGGATCACATAGATAGTAAGTGTCTGAGGACAGATTCAAACTCAGGAAGATGAGACTAATTCCAATTACTAATTCCAAACCTGGCACTCTACCCATTGTACCACCTCATTGCCCCTTCTTCCTGATTAGACCTGTGCAAAAGTACAACGGACTGCTTCAGGAAGTAGAAGTTTTCCCCTCAATCAAGGTTTTTAAGCAAAGTGTAAAGACAACTCTTCAGGAATGTTATATTGTAAAGCTGATTCTTGTCCAAGTACAGGTTTGATTAGCTGCCTGCTGGAATCCTTTTCATCTCTGAGATATTTTGTCTTCTTACTTGAATCAAGTGTTTTTACTCACTACATATTATCTATAGGACCCTTAAATCTTCTGTTCTCAGGAAGCCAAAGGTAAAGAAGGGGCACATACAGGTGGACTTTAGGAATTCTGGCTATGTGGCTGAGTGTCTCTACTTTCAGATCCATACGGCTCTGCTTTAGTAATTACTTCATTAAAAGATTGACTGGAAACCATGTTTCTGCATGTTGACTGATCAATAGATTCCCCTAAAAGAAAATGATGATTTAGAACACTTATTTTCAAAGGAAATTATACCTTCTGATTTCAATAAATGCAAATATTTCAAATAATAGGTCTCATGGTTGCAAATTGTAGGTCTTATGAGTCTTCACAGGAAAAAAAGTATTCCCCTAAGGAGAGAGAATTTTACAAGCTGATTGTAAAAGATGTTGGCAGCTGACATATAATTTCAAAACAATTTTAATCATAGTTTAATAACAAAATATGTAGTGACAAATTGGTAGAGAAGGTTGAAGTACATTAGTCACATCCGCATAGAGGATTGACCACTGACATTTCAGCTGACAAACTGTAGGAGCTAAGGTCTCTGATGGTGAACTATTTAATAGAGCCAGTCCCTACACCAGGAAGAAATAGCTACTTTGATAAGAAGTTCTGTGAAACTGTCCTCTAGGCAAGGGGAATAAGTAAAATTTTCTTCTATGATCATGCTTTTCCTGTATGTTGTCTTTAGGCTTTATTATCTTTAAGTTGTTGGTGTAGTTGATAGAGCTCTAGACCTAGAATCAGGAAGACCCGAGTTCAAATCTGGCTTCAGACATTTACTAGCTATGCATGTGACCCTAGGCAAATCACGTAACTTTGTTTACCTCAGTTTCCTCGTCTATAAAATGAACTGGAGAAGGAAATGGCAAACCAATCCAGTATCTTTTCCAAGAAAACCTCAAATGGGGTCAGGAAGAATTAGACAACTGAAAAATGACAACAACAACAATTAAAAAATGGTAATTGATTGACTTGGTTTTCTTATTTCTACAACAAAAAAAAAGTCAGAATGAATGAATTTGGAGTTCCCTTCTAGTTCTTGATCTTTGATCTGCAACTGAGATCCTGGTTTATGATTCTTTCTGTTGTACATTATATTGCTGTCGTTTGTCTTTCGTTATCAAAGGACTGTGACATCAGGAAGGTGATGCTATTACTTGCAAGAGAATTAGATTTAAGTGAGAGAGAGATGTGCAAAGTTACCAGCCTCACTTTCTCCTTCAGAGCCATCTGGGCTCTGAATAGATCAGAAAGATCAGGATGACGAGAGATGACTGAAGATAATTATAAAAAGCAGGCTTTGCCTCCCCTGTGGGTCACCAAGGATCCTGAAGCAGTAGCCTATGAAGAGATTAACACAGGATAAGGATCAGATAAATAAAGTACCTTTGTGGGAAGGAAAGCTTAGGGGAATTTATCTCATTTCATATTTTTGTTAGCATACCAACTGCATGCCCTGTCCCTTACTTTTATACTCTGTGTCCATCAGTCAGATTTCTTATTTAGAAATCTGGCAGTAAGCTGAATGCCATTGGGTGCAGTATAGCCTCTGTGCTTTCCTACATGCCAGCACTGATTTGCACTAATAAGCAAGAGTGCCTTATGAGCATGTACATATGTATTTCTCTTTTTCTCTAGAACTATAAAATAATCCCCTACTTTGCTCCAATGTACACATTATTCACAGCAATTGCTTTTAGCTCATAGAGCACATTGTGCCACCACTGAAGCAAATACTTAAGGGCCTGACTCTAATTTCTGACACCGTAGGTAGTAAACAGCTCTGTTCCCACATGTCTGGAGCCATATATTTTGATTACAAGAATAACCTTGTCAAAAACCATTTCAGATAACTTTAAGCTCCTGAAAGATCACTAGCTCCTGTTAATGGGGAGGTGACTGTGTATAACCCAATAATTCTCAGACTTTATCCATAGTATAATATTATCTTTTGCTGTTAAGTGATGGAGCAAATTATGCAAGTGGCAGGAGACTTGCCCATGAACACAAGATTGTAGATTTCAAGTTCCATACAATTTGAGAAATACCCAGTAAAACTTATGGTATGCCCTAGCATACCCAAAAGAACCACGGATATAACTCCACTGAGGTGGGGGTGGGGAGAAATTAATATTGGATGTTTTTCTACTAATTAATATACTTTCTAAAATGTGATGCTTAAAACTGAACACAGTGCTGTAGATATGTTCTGATCAGGGTAGAGTATAATGGGACTATTACTAAATCTGGGGTTTTATGCCTCTTAATGCAACTCAAGATCCCATTCATATCTGTGGTTGTCATTATCACACTATTCACACATGTTGAGTTTGTTATCCACTGAAATCTCCAGATCTTCTCCAGGTGAATGGGTGTTAAACATGTGTCTCCCATCTTGCATTTGTGAAGGTAAGTGTTTGGACCCAAGCATAAAATTTTGGGTTTTTCCCTGTTAAACTTAATCTTTTATCTGTCCTAGTTTTTATCTGTTCTAGTTTGTCAATATCTTTCTTTTAATCTTGATTGTGTCAGCTAGTATGCCAGTTCTTTCTCCAAACTTTGTGCTATCTGAAAATTTGATAATTGTTTCATTTCTTTATCAAAATTATTTTAAAAAATTAAACAGCAAAGGACCAAGATCAATCATATGCAAAATAGCAAAGAGGCTTTACATGACCCATTTAATAATCAAATGAGATAATTATAAAGTGTGTAGCACAGTGCCTGGTACATAGTAAATTCTATGTAAATGTTGGCTGTTATTATTACTCATAGTAATAATTTAGATTTTTATAGTGCTTTAAAAGATGACAAAGTGCTTTATATGCCCTTAGTTTTATATATAACTATTAGTGAGTCCTTGTGGCCTAAAAGACCCTCCACAATCTAGATCCACATACCTTTCCAGTCTTATTTTGTCCTGTTTCTCTTCACACATTTTATGTTCTAGCCAAAGTGTGCTATTGACTCTCAATTGACCTTGTCTTATCCTTTCCCACTTCCATGTATTAACACAAATTGTACTCAATACTTGGAAAACATTCACTTTTACATCTTTGAAGCTAAAATCCTTCTCTTCCTTCAAAGTCAGTCTAATCTATCAAGTCTTCTCACTCTCTAAATTGTGTTATAAGACTCTGTATGGGGTTCTTCTTTGGCCCTATTATATTCTTTCTTATATCACAGCTATTTGTACATATACCCTCTTCTTTAGAGTGAGACCCTGTGTTACATCTGTTTTGTTTCCTCATTCCCTGGCAGAGTGCCTTTCATGTAATACATACATCCTTAAGGAGTGTGAGAGAGAGTGTGAGTGTGTGTGTGTGTGTGTGTGTGTGTGTGTGTGTGTGTGTGAGAGAGAGAGAGAGCGAGAGAGAGAGAGAGAGAGAGAGAGTCCGACCAACCTCTTTGTCAATCTGGTGATCCCTTCTCAGAATCATGTTTTTTAAATACATACAACATTACAACAGAAACCAATTATATTGAAATATACTTATCAAAAGGTCACATGGCAACATGCAGTAAGTACTCAATGATATTTATCAAATTAATACATTTTGTGTTGTTATGGCCTACCTGTTAAACTTCTAAACTACTGCCTTTTCTGCATTTAAGTATATGTGTGTATAGATTAATATATAGATATAGACATAGATATAGATGTGTGTGTTTCTGGAACACATTTTGTGTCAGCTTACTCTTACCTTCTATATGTATTATAGTTTTGATCACTGGAATGATTTCTCACTACACTAACTTAGACTCCTGAGTTAATCCCAGCATGTTCCTCTTCCTTTTGGTTCTGGCATCCTATCCTATACCTGTGATCTCTATATAGCCTTCTATGATCCTGGTGGTAATAGTGATTTTTCTTTCCTCTACTTATCCTCAGCTCAGACTCTCATCAGCTATTTAAAATCTTCATTTCTATCTTTAGTGCCTCAGGCCATCTTCATTTACATTTGGTGGACTGGGACCATATTTCACACAGAAGACTGGGATCAAGTCAGAGTTTTTGCATCTTGCCTACTACTTTCTCTCCATCATGAAATCTCTCTTCTTCAACATCCATTTTATGCTTCCTTTTCTCAAATAGCATAGGGAATGGAAACCTTCAATTCTGTAAAGCAAAGCTTTATCTATTTTGTACTTGATGATACTTATCACTTCCAACACTAATCTATCATTAAAAAAAAAACCTAAAATCTGTCATCTAAAAGAAAAATTCTTGAGAGCCTAAGAGAAAAAAAAATGTTCCATTGGCTATTATAATCTTAACAAATACGACAATTTTTATATTTTCAAGCTTCAATGACAAATTTTACTACAGTGTATCACACAGCCATTGCTTAATATGGGATTATTTAGTTAAACATAAGGATACATTTTTGGCTTATTTGTAATCTTCCTTGATGTCTAATGCAAACTCATTCCAACTTATCTTATAGTCTCCATTAGTCATAATAATCATGAAAGACTTTATTAGTACTTCTTACCTTCCTTGTAGTTAGCTTTTCTTTATAGACACAAAGAAACTTACAACATTTAATGATATCAGTATTTGGTATGACTTCATTTCACCACATTGCCTATCTCATTAGTGAAATAGCCCAATGCATGTCCAGGAACTCACTGCATTTCACTAATCCATGTTAGGATCTGTGTAACATTAAACACCACTTCCATAGATCTACTTTCCTTTCCTTTCCATATAAATTATCGGGTCCAAGTAATTTCTCTTTAACATATGCATCTAAAAAGGCATAAAATTTCTCCACAGTTAAGAGCTCCTTTGACTTCCTTCCCCTTTATTGCATTTCTGTTTTGCCCTTTGTGTTATTCCTTTTTCTCAGATGGTTCTCATCAAGGTTCAATTCCTCTCAAAGTGTGCCTGAGAACAGTCTTCCCCATAAGCATATAATTCTTAGCCAATTTCTGTACACAATTTGTCTATTGCACTGTGTACTTCCTTATTTAAAGACCCTTGTGTGCCTGGCAAGCCACCATGCAATCCCAACAGAGTTTAATACCCACAGGAATAAAATGTGATTGGCTAGGAGAGACTCAGAATGCATGAAAAATATTCTAGCTAGGTATTACATATAGAAAGATACTGTTATATTAATGATGATATACAATGATGGTTTTTCCTTAAGATGTATTTTGTCATCATCTGTGGTAGGAAGGTAGTTGGAAAAAATAAAAGTTAAACTTTGAAAACTAATTCTAGTACAGTACCAAATCAAACAACAAATCTTTTCCTTATAATTTATAATCTCATATATTTCTTGTTAGATTAAAAAAAAGTTCTTCACTGTGTTCAGGTCATGGGTATTCATTTTTCACTGTATTATGGCTCCTTTTTATGTTTTCTCTGAAGCCATAAAGATTATTACTGAAAAAGCTAAAAAACTCTCTCTCTCTCTCTCTCTCTCTCTCTCTCTCTCTCTCTCTCTCTCTCTCTCTCTCTCTCTCCTTATCTTATCCTTAAATGATCTTGCTTGCTATATCTGCCTCTCTAGTTATCAGCAGTCTATTTTAGAATAAATAAGCATAAGGACTATAGCTAAATTAGAACCCAAAGGAAAGGATTAATAGTGTCATGTTTTTCAAGTTAATGGTCTCTTCCATTTACAGTCTCTTGAAATTCCCAGTGGTTTTCTGAGTCTGAAAGAATATTGCTCTTGGACTAGTGTATAGTTACTATCTTTTCAATACTTCAACACTTTTTTCATCAGTCTCTGGGTAATGGAAAAATAATTATCAAAACAATAAATTACCCAAAATATTAGGTGTTATATGTTCCTTATCATAAATTTTTACTCATTCTTGAATAATTAACAGTCACAAGAATTCAAATTACTTACAAGTTCAATGACTAATAGGGTGTGGAGCTGAGATGTAACTAAGTGAATATTTCATGACTTCCTTTCCTATATAAATTCCAAGAAATGGCACCTCAGAATCTTTAGTCCTTATCAAGTTGGAAAAAATCCAAGCAGTCTGCTGCAAATTTACTCATTTTCACATTTATAACAAGAGAATTTATGCCTTGTTTTTTTTTAAAGAAGTTGCTCTTCCAGATTCCAAACAATAAGATACCAGACTTCAGCTGTAATTAACTGAATTTCAACTACAAATTAAAGGGGATTTTCCACAATTTCAATATAATTTGTTAAGTTTATTTAAAAAATCACTAATTAAAGGGATATTCAAACAAAATAATAGCTTAAGGGAAAAGTAAGAAACCTGGTTAGATGAAAATTTTACTAACATATATTTTCTTCCTTTCTATCATTAGAAAACTATGTATGCTAAACTATGAGAGAGGAATTAACCAACTAATAAACCCATTCTGCCTTCATAGATGTACAAATATTTCTCAGTGTGAATAACCCCCAGTCAATTTCATGGAAACGAGTGACCAGCTTAGGAAAACTATTCAGGAATGATGAATATAGAGAAGCACATGCCAATTTCATAACAGAGCACACCTCAGAGCTCCAGGTGAAATAAACACATCCATATGCTTATTTCTGGGACCAGAATAATAAGATAGAAAGGACATAGTGCTCAGAGTCAGAAAACTTCTCTTTCTATCCTTCTCTTCCAACTATATAATATTGGAAGAAAACTCCCATCAGTCTTTGTACCCTACTTCATCACTTCCCTCTACATATCTGATTGGAGGGTGGGTCAGGAACTTCAAAACCTCCATTCAAGAAGAACCTCACCTCGGACATCTCATTTCACACCTGGTTGTACTATTTTGGGTCATCATTTACTTCTTCAACATTCCCCTCACAGTGTAGTCATAGCGAGTTCCCATTACTACCCTATTTTCAGCATCCTTTTATGTGTTGTCTTCTGCTATTTGGTTGTCAGCTGTTTGAGGGCAAGAATGGTTTTTCTTTTTTGTATTTTCATTTCTGGCACTTAGTACAGTGCCTGATACATAATAAGCTCTTAATAAATGTTTTTTTTTACTATTGATATTGGGGAAATTATTTACTTTCTTTGTGCTTCAGTTTCCCCAAGTGTAAAATGGTAATAAGAAGAATGTCCCACCTGTTCTACTTCATCACTGTAACTAAAGTAAAATAATAGAATCTACAGAAAAGAGTATTTGGACTAAAAATGCTATTGTAAAATTGTCATTGGAGGATCAGTTCTACAGCTAATCATCTGGGATAATGGAAAGAACACTGACTTTAGAAGTCCAAAAACGAAGGTTTAGATATTCCTGTCTATGATAATTACTATTTGCTGGACTGTCAGCAAGTCTTATTACCTCCCTCAAGTTTAGCTTCCTCATTTATAAAGTGAGAAAGGTTTGTCTAGATGGCCTTGAGATTGCTTCTAGCTTTAACTCTGTGATTTCTTTTACCCAAGTATGAATGCCACTTAATTAAATTAGGTTTTGAATTCATATTGTGATATTTAGATGTAGTCTAGTTTGAAAATTCCTTTACTATGGGCTCTCAAATACCATGAAATAAACTAGTTTCCCACTTTATTGATACTATTAGTTTGGAATTCCATAGATAAAGAAGGAAAGTTACCTAAGCATCTACTTTTCTTTTTTTTTCTTTTTTTAAATTAATTTATTAGTTTAGTTTCAGTTAACAAGATTCAATTCCATAGTTCCTTGATTTTCAAATTTCCTTTACTTCCCTCCCCCCTCCCCACACGACAGCATATAGTCCAGTATAGGATCTGCAAATGCATTCATATTAGACATTATTCCAATTACAAAGGCGTATTGTACTAGGTGGGATGAAAGATGGTAAGGAAGAAATAAAACCAAACAATGAAAAGAACAAGATCATTTAGTTTGCTTCCATCAGGATTCAGGCTCAGTTCTTTCTAGTTATATCTCTGGATGGCGCATTTCTCACTTTCTTGAGTCTTTCGGGATTAACTTATATCACTGCATTGCTGAAAAGAGTCCAGTCTGTCATAGTTGGTCATCACAGATATGGTATGTCTGTGATTGTATACAAATTTCTTCTGATTCTACTCTTCTCTCTCAGCATCAGTTTGTATAAGTCTCTCCAGGTAATTATGAAATCTGTCACCTCCTTGTTTCTTATAACACAATAACATTCCATTACATTCATATACCACATCTTGTTTAGCCATTCCCCAATTGATGGGCACCCCTTTAGTTTCCAATTCTTTGCAACCACAAAAAGGCCTGCTAAAAATATTTTTGTACATATGGGCCTTCCTCCCACTTCTATGATCTCTTTGGGATATAACCCTAGAAGTGGTATTGTTGGGTCAAAGGGTATGAAATTATTTATAATCCTTTGGGCATAATTCCAGATTGCTCTCCAGAATGGTTGGATAAGTTCACAACTCCACCAGCAATGTATTAGTGTTCCAATTTGTCCACATCCTCTCTAGCATTTGTCACTTTCTTGTTTTGTCATCTTAGCCAATCTGACTGGAGGGATGTGGTATCTCAGAGTTGTTTGGATTTGCATTTCTCTAATTAATAGTGATTTAGAGCATTTCTTCATATGCTTATAGATATCTTTAATTTCTTTCTCTGAAAACTTCCTGTTCATATCCTTTGACCATTTATCAATCGGGGAATGACTAAGCATCTACTTTTCAAAGCTGTTTTTGGCATTAAAGGTTGGTTTTAGCTGGAAGAAAGATGACTTGAAAAGGAGGTATGATCTTGAATAAATAACTTAACCTCCTTGGACTCAGTTTCTTCATTTGTAAAATGAAGGAGTTAGGCTAGATAACTTCTGAGGTCCTTCCCAGTTCTAGAGTTATGATCTTGTGATTCTCTGAAATTACTCCTCATTCCCAAGAGGATACATGAAAATAAGACCTTCTTGGGGCATTATGACCCAAAATTTCCTCTTTCATTTTGTAGCTCACATTTATATAGCATGTTCGAGTTTACAAAGTACACTCTGCATATTGACTCCATAATTTCTATCAAGAACTTTATAAAATATATATTGTAGGTTTTATTACAAATACTTATTTTACAAATGAAGAATTGGAGACTGAAATTTATCGATGGCTACAAAAGTATTAAATACTGGAAGCAAGATTTGAATGTGGTTCTTTCTGACTCTGTCTAACAAATCAATTATTACATCCTACTGCCCCTGAATACACAGTTGTTGTTTGTCCTTCACCCTTGAAGAGGAGCAATGAAACCACAAGTAATGCTTTGACCTCTGAGTCAAGAAAATCTGATTTCAAAACCAGCCTTACACAGTTATTAGCTTTGTGTCTTGGACAAGTCATGTAATCATTGTCTGCCTCAGTTTCCTCAACTGTAAATTGAGGACAATAATAGTAGGATTGTTGAAAGGATCAAATGAGACATTTGCAAAGCACTTAGCATGGTGCCTTATACATAGAAAACGTTGTGGCAGCTATTGTTAAAAGCAATATTTGAATCTATCTTAGCTCTACCACTCTGTCTCTTTATCTCCCTCTCATACATTTACATGCCCTTTTTCCCCTCCTTCCTTTCTCCCTTCTCCTTATATAAGATAGATGATGGTTAAACAACTTTTCCTTAAAGCAAGCACACTAACATTTCCAAGTTGGATAGAGAGGAAATAATTTCTCAATATTCTTATTTTACCAATATTTTGTACAATAATCCTCACTATAAGGAAGAATGGCAGGAGTCCATCTTGTTTCCATTGAATGATGGGGACTAGACAAATGTGTTCAATAAATTTTCAAAGCATTAGCCATATTGAACATTTGCTATCATCTTGGCTCAAACATACTTCCAGTATACAAAATGTATAATGATTCCAACAGTCTTTCGTCCAAATTTTAGCCCTGACATTTTCTCTCTGCATGGCTTTGGACCAATCACTTCCTTTCTCTGGGACTCAGTTTCCTGTTCACAAAATGAAAAGACTATACCATATAATCTAAATGGCCTTTCCCTTCCAGGCTGTTAAAATGTATGATCCTGGACTTCAGGCACACCAACCTTGCCCTGAGCATTTCAGCACCTTCCACATGACAGGGAATCAAAAACATTTCAAAAGTTAAACAAGAAAGAAGGCAGAATGTTTATCTTGTTCTTTAAGTGGAAGAAACAAGGGGAACCAAATCTAAATAAACCAGAATCATAAATCACTTTCCTTTGGAAATCCAACCATCAGTCACCAGCACAACTAGACCTGGGAAAGGAGGAGATAGGGTCTTGTAATCAGCAAATACAAACTATATAAATATGTCTGTCTGAACTAGATGATAAAGGACAACTATCCTAGCCTAAATATAAACAGTACAAGGCATCAGACTGATTAAAAAGGAGCTAAAAACGTAGTATTCTTGCTGTACTCCTATTCTAATTTTTTTTCATCTCTGCAAAGAAAAGAGAAAGGAAGAGAGAGAAGGAAAAAAGGAGGGAGGGAGAAAAGGAAGAAAGGAAGGAAGGAAGGAAGGAAGGAAGGAAGGAAGGAAGGAAGGAAGGAAGGAAGATGAAAGGAGGGAGGGAAGTAAGGGAGGGAAGGGAGATGAAAGGAGGGAGGGAAGAAAGGATAGAGAAAGGAAATCCTTCACTTGCCTTTATAAGATTTAGAGCTGGATGGTGTTGTAGATTATCCAGAGATTTTAAACTGAGGTCCATGAAATGTTTTAAAAATATTTTGATAATTGTATTTCAATGTAATTGCTTTCTTTTGTAAACTCATGAATTTTACTTTATGCATTTAAAAACGTTGTGGCAAAAGGCCTACAGCCTTTGCCAGACTGGTAAAGGAGTCCATGACACAAAAAGGGTTAAGAACCCATATCTATTCCAATCTTATTCTACAGAAGAGAGCGAAGTCCATCAAGGGAAAGGGACTTGCTTCAAATCACTTAGCTATTAAGTGATAGAGTTGTGATTTGACCCTAGGTCCTCTGATTCCAAATCTCTTTTTACTATGCTATGTTACCCCTCTCTCACTAAAAAGTGTTACAATTTCAGAATCACAGAGTTAGATATTGTCTAGTTCTAGTCCAACAACTTAATCTAGTAAAGTGTCTTTCCCAAGGTCATCTAAGTAGGTGGTGAATCATAAATAATAGGCAAGTGGGAATAGTTTAAATCAGACAAATACTCTCTCCCAAAATGCTACTCAAAAACATTCAGAAATTCATTTACTTGAATGTATAAATGACTAATAAGAATACATTTTAAAGAATTAACACTTACTATATGCTTGGCACTGTGCTAAGCTCTGAAGTTACAAATAACAATATACAAGCGCAATGGTAGAAAGATAGCAAGCTGGACTGGGTGGATGTCTGGGAGGAATGGGAAGTTAAAATGTGATCTGAGTCTGGTATCTGAGACCAGCACAGTAGGTTGGACTAGATAAATTTTCATTCATCCAATCAAGATAACTGGGCCCTAGGATGGGATTTCCAAAGATGAGTGATTAGCTTCCTCAGGAACTAAGGAATGGATTCTGGGAGTCAGTTTAAGTATGACTTTGGTGGTAAGGGGATCAAAGCTTGAGATGAAGGGATAAATCTCAGTAAAATTTCAGGCATCAGCCAAGGTCCATCTCAGTGTCCTTGAAATCATTTCACAAAGAGGTAATTAGTCTTATCCTTATTCCTATCCCTAACTATATCCTTAAAAACCTCATACTTTACTTCTTACCTAATTCTCCCTTTTTCAATGACTTTTCCTTCAGTTAAGAGATTAAAATTTTTGGACAAGTCCAATGGAAGTTTAATGCTTCCCATGTACTCTATCTTGACCTCTGGTGGCTGCAAATGGGTCATAAGTATGCTGCTCTTCATTGATATAGTGTAGGCATGAGTGCAGAATTTAGAATTTAGAGGCACCATTGAAGGACACCCATAAGGCAACTTGCTATAAGAGCTGACCACAAAAGCAACCAAAAAGAATAAAAGAGGTCTAAGGACAGAAAAATAAAGATTTTATTCCAGTAAAAGGACAAAGGTTATTTTTTAATAGAATGGATCCACAATTATATGCTTCTCATTATTCTCCTAGACAGAAACAATACTTCCAGAAGGAACCTAGAAAGCATTGTTCAGAATTATGACATCTTGGTTAAGGAATCAAGACTCTCTTTAGGGGAATAGGTTGTTTTGTCCTCATTGTTTCAGAGAAACAGCAAAGGTTTGGAGGGAGATTAAAATTTGGGAAGTAAACAGTAAACAAGGATGGCTTTGTGGGCCCCAAAATGTCCAGTCTACAAGAAGAACCACTGAGGCAAAGCTCTGAACCAATATCTATTTATGAAAGTGACCTGGCCTCCTTTAGTGCTCAGACATTCCTCACAGTCTGAAATTTCCCCTTTCTCCATGCATTGGTTTTATAGTGATTGATATCTCAAAGATACAGATGATGCAGAGTAAAATAAACAATCTCCTTGGTTGGCAGACCTATACCTTGACCCTCCAGGAGGGCCAAAGAAGGCTAGTAGACAGGCCCATAGGCAATAAACAGGGTCATATGTTAGCCAACTGCTCACGGTCATTTCCCCATGGGGGACTTTTCATATCATCTCTACCACTCTGGGCTTGGTCACTTATTCAACAGACTAAAAGGGTAGAGGTCCTCTAGTTAGTTTCCTATGGTTCAACAAGTGAACTTCTAACTTATAGTTTAAAGTTCTAGGGTCTAATATGAAAGAATCTATCTAACCATATCTAATCATCCCTAAAGATATATAAAATATATAATAATAATAACAAATAGACTGACTATAATTTAAATGTATATTAACAGGCAGGTATAATCAAAATAATCACTACCCCTATGGAATTAACACTAAACTAAATAATATCAATTGGAATAAAACAGTGGTTAAATTAATCATGAGACACAGTTTCTAAAATGAGATTTCGATTTCAGGACTGTGCCTTAAAATATAGAAACAAGGGTTTGAGTGTGCTGCTAGCAAGCAGTAAAAAAATAATTTTGACTGAAGTCTTGAAAATCTAATTTTTAAAAGGTTTTAAACTGAGAAGGGAGGGAGCTAGAAAGAGATGGAGAAGGAGGAAGAGAGGAAAAAGGAGAAAAAAAGAAGGAAAAGAATAAGGAAAGAAGGAAAAGAAGACGAAGAGTGATTATAAATGGGAGAGAGGCAACAGAACAGCTATTATCATATAAGATAAATTCATGTAAGAGAATTCAGGAACTAGAGGGAGGAGTGTGGTGAAAAACTTTTCAGTAAAGAAGAAAAAGCAAGTGAAATTATTAATGAGAGTATTTTACTTCCTAGCTTCTTAGTTTGTCTCCATGCCTCCATGTCCCTTCTTTAATCCATTTGCCACACAGACACCCAAGTCATTTTCTTAAAATAGACATAACCATATTGCCTTCCTACTCAAACTTGAGTGACTCCGCTTTAGATTTTCCAGTGGATTCCCTTTAGAAACAAATATAAAACTCTTTTGTCCAACACAAGAAATTTATTGCAAAAGCAGGACTGAGGCACCATATAGAATTTCCATAATTCTTTTATGGAGGCCTTGTTGTACCCAATAAAGTACAAAGAAGCAGCAACAAAAGGTTCCATGTGTCCCTATACCACGGTGTATAAGATGACTGATTTACAGTGAGGAGCCCCAGAATGATCTGCTGCCTCTGTCACTTGTTGTGTGATCTTAAGCAAATCACTTAATGTCTATGGGCCTTGGTTTCCACATCTATAAAAATAGGAGGTTGGATTGGAACTCTAAGACACACACCCCCCCCCCCAGCTCTGACATTCTGTATACAAATTATAAAATATCTAGCAGTGATATTGACAGTAAAGTAACAGACATACATAAAAGAAGTGTGATTGGAAAATTGATGGTTACTAAGTAGGAGCAAAAAACCTAGCTAGACAAACAGACTAGATTCCTGAAGAACCAATGAGGTAGAGTTCAAATTGTAAAATATCATTCATTCCAAAGCCAAAATTATTTTGCCCAGGGTTTGACTATAAGGTAATGTGATTGATTTTTTTTTCAAAACACATGTAAGAATTTACACACACACAAATGACAAATGACTTCAGAGAGTCACCTTCAACATCTTCTCTGGGTGAGGACAATAGCAGCATTACTCCAAACATTGGTGGAGTTCCTTATTCTTCTTAAGAATCTACCTCACATTCCTTGTAGTATTCGATGGTGAAAAATCAAGCCAATTATTTGATTTTTTTTGGACAGAGCCATGTCTGGTGAATAAGGTAGGTGATCAATCTGAGTTATACACTCACAGTACAGAAAGAAGGGTGATTGTAAATCAGTGAGACTGAGTTTCTTGTGTGGCTCATAAAATGGCTCTGAAGAACTTACAATGGAGATATGAAGCACAAGAAATATATAAAATAACCAAATTTTCAGAGTGAAGAGACAGCTGTAGGACTGGACAATGCTGCAGAAATCATAGATTCATCATTCATCATAGATCATAGGGTCAAAAGAGAAAAAAGTTAAAAAAATGAACCATCGATAAAAACCTATGTCCTTAGATATTTATACACAAATGTAGAAAGCATGCTTTAAAATCAAGAAAAATCAAAGGTCCTAAAGCATTGAGGACATTACAACCACATCGTATTCTTCCTTGTTTTGGCAGCTTTTAGAATTTTTTTTTCTGAGTATTATATTTTAAGAAGGACAATGATAAACTGGAGAATATCCCAAAGAGGGCAACAAAGATACTAAAGAACTTCAATAACATGCCACACTAAGATAACTTGAAAGAAGTAGAGATGATTGCATTGAAAAAGAAAAGACTTAAGGGGTTGTGATAATTCTTGGAGTATTTGAATGGTTGCTACATGGAGAAAGCATATCTTTTTATTCCCAGAGGGTACAACTGACATTGCAAAGAAAGTAGATTTAGGACTGATGTCATGAAAATCTTCCTAGTAATTAGAGCTACTCAAAAGTGGAATGGGTTGGTTCAGGTATTAGGCGTTCTTCCTCAAACAAAGGTTGTGTGACCACTGCTTGGGAAGGCTGTCAAGGGGATTCTCAGCATATATGTTGAACTCAATGATCTCTGAAGCCCCTTTGATCTCTGAGACTCTCTGAACATGCTTTTATGTCTAGAAGGGACATTAGAGATAATTTGATCTAACTCACCCTGTTTAACAGGTGAGAAAACTAAAGTACTTACATCTTTTTATTATCTTATAGAGATGATTCAGAAGAGGCTCCATAAACCATTAAACACTATAAAAATTTGACTTCTTTTCTCTCCTTTCTTCTTTGTTCTTCTTCTGATGATGATATACACAGAGTAGATCCTGCAAGATTGCTTAACCTTCCCACTTTCTTCCCAAAGGTGCCATATACAAATTTAGGTTGGGGAATGAAAAGGAAATAAGAATCAGAAGATAAAGCAAATCATTTAAAGAAGAGTCAGAGACCTCCATCAGTCAAAATGTGTTGCTCATTTTAGTTAAGCAAAGTTTCATATGGGCCTTTGCTTCTAGAATCAAATGAAATAACATGTCAAATTCTTTGCAAATTACAATGGACTACATACATGCCAACTATTACTATTTATTATTACAGTCATGATTTTAAAATTTTCCTACGTCAAGGAAGACTAACCTCGGTTTAGTATTTACTAAATGTTTATTAAATTGAATTGAAAGAGAATATATAGTAGGAAGACCTATGATGGGAGGCAGGGTAGAAGGATATAAACTGTTTCATAGAGAAATATCACTTTAAGTATTCAATCAGACATTAGACAATTACGTATTTGAAATGTTTTTGATTTTTCTATTTTGCTAAAAACTGGTATTAATGCTGGGTTTTGGGGGGGGGAGTTATGGTTTTTTTTTGTTTTGTTTTTTTTTAAACAAATACTTTATTAACTTCTGTTTTACATCATTCATTTCCGCCAGATTTTGAGTTACAATCATTTTCCCCCCATTATTCCCCTACCCAACCTCCCAGAATAGCAGTCCCACAAGATATCACTTCCTCCAATCTGCTCTCTCCCATACCTTCTCCCATACCCCCATCGACTTTTCCATTAGAGGAAGATGAATCTTTGTGTCCCAATGCCTGCACATCTTATCTCCCTATTACAAGCAAAAGAGTATTAATAATAGTATTTATATATATATTTGAAACATTTAATGTTACGACCTCAAATTTCAGATCCATTTCCTTCCTCCCTTGTCACCCATTCCTTCTTGGGAGATAAGTAATTCAGTATATGTTGTACATGTCTAGCTATGCAAAACATTATCATGGTAGATATATTGTACAAGGCTGCTTATAATTCCCTCCCACTCATCCCACCCCCCACCTGGTCCATTCCCTACATGATCCTGTCCCTCTTCTATAGTGGGTACTTCCAACCTCCCCTCACCCCAAGGATGCCCTCCCATCCATCATCCCTCCTCTCATCCCCCTTCCCCCTATCCTGCTGCAGGTTGAGATATCCCATTTAGTATGTATGTCATTTTCTCCCTGAACCAAATTCAATGTGAATGTGGTTTTGCCTTTTTAGCCTTCCTTATTCTCCCCCTCCTTTGCAACCACTTCCCCTACATGAGATAGTTTACCCTACCATGTCTCTCCCCATCTCCTCTTGCCACTTTCCTCTCTCACCTCATAATTTCATCCCTTGAGTATTCTCCCTTCCCAACAAATTCAACCTATGCCCTCTATCCATATATAACGGTAACCATATACACACACATTCACATATGTATTCATATGACCACACCCCTTCTTCCATTATTTTCATAGTGAGAAAGATATCATCAGTCACAGATATTGCTTTTCCATATAGGAATGTAAATAGTTCAACTTTGATAAGTTCCTTTTGATTTCTTTTCCCTGATTACCTTCTCAGGCATCTCTTGCTTCTTGCGTCTGGATGTCAAATTTTCTATTCAACTCTGGTTTTTTCCTCAAGAATGCTTGAAAGTCCTCTATTCCACTGAATGACCATATTTTCCCCTGAAACAAAATACTCAGTTTTGCTGGGTAGGTGACCCTTGGGTTCATTCCCAGTTCTTTTGCCCTCTGGAATATCATATTCCATGCCCTTCGATCCCTCAGTGTAGAAGCTGCCAGGTCCTGGGCTATTCTGATTGTGTTTCCACAATATTGAAATTGTTTCTTCCTGGCTGCTTGTAGTATTTTCTCCTTGATCTGGGGATTCTGGAACCTGGCTATAATATTCCTGGGAGTTTTCTTTTTGGGATCTTTTTCAGGAGGTGATTGTGATTCTTTCAACCTCTATTTTGCCCTCTGGATCTAAAACATCAGGGCAGTTTTCCTTGAGAATTTCTTGAAGGGTGATTTCTCGGTTCTTTCCTTGATCATGGCTTTCAGGTAGTCCAATAATTTTTAAATTGTCTCTCCTGGATCTATTTTCCAGGTCAGTGGTTTTTCCCATGAGATATTTCACATTGCCTTCTAATCTTTCATTTGTTTGGATCTGCTTAACAGCATCTTGATTTCTCATAAAGTCACTAGCTTCCATTTGCTCCAGTCTAACTCTGAAGGGATGAATCTCCTCAGTGAACTTTTGAGATTCTTTTTCCATCTGGCAAATTCGACTTTTTAAGGCATTCTTCTCCTCATTGCCCTTTTGGGCCTCCTTTGCCATTTGAGTTAGTCTATTTTTTAAGGTGTTGTTTTCCTCAGTCAGGCTGTTGACCCTCATTTCATACTTTTCCTGCATCCTTCTCATTTCTCTTTCCAATTTTTCCTCCACTTCTCTTATTTGATTTTTAAAGTCCTTCTTAAGGTCCTCTATGGCCTGCAACCCGCTCATGTTTTCCCCTGGGGCTTTTGGAGCAGGACTTCTGACCTCACAGTCCTTTTCCCGCTCTATGCCCCCAAAATAGGAGTCTAGGGTTGCATTTTTCTGTTTCCTTTGCCTTGGCATGTTGCCACTTAATTACTTGACTTTTGGGCTTGTTGCCACACTATGGCTTTAAGGCCAGATAGAGGAATTTTCGTCCCGAACGTGTGGGGGGCAACTTCCGTTTCTGGCAAGCTGTAAACCCACCCACAACTTCCACCCTAGATCACAATCCAGATCCAGGGAGGTTAAAGCAAGAGCGATTACCCCCCAAGACTGATCGCTGGATCTCCCCACGATTTGTAGGCTGGGAGCCGGAAATGCCTATGAAAACTACAAAATGGCGTGTCTCCTCAGCGGCTTCTAGCCCCCAGGGGAGGGAGCTGACACCCCCAAATACAGGTCCCAAAGTCCATAGGACACTAACCTCTTACTTTGTCCTAGGCAAGTCTATGTTGATAATTCTGGAGTCTCCACAGTTCCTGGTGTTCTGGGGTTCCTCCAGCCGGCTGCTGGCCCTGCCGCCCTGGGGCTAAAACCTCGGCTCAAGTGGACCTGGGCTCGGCTCGGCTTGGCTCCTGCGCGCTGCGCTCTGCGCGCTGCCGGCTCCCAGACCGATGCGCTGGTCCTTCCTGCAGGGTGCTGGGCTGTCCTCAGCGGGAGGTTAGCTTCTCTGTGTCGTTCTGTGGGTGCTGGGGCTCCAGAAGTTTTTCAGAGTCCTTTTTTACATAGTTTGTGGAGAATCTGGGGGCAGAGAGGCTTGGACGAGCTGTTTCTACTCCGCCATCTTGGCTCCGCCCCTATGGTTTTTCTTTTGATAGCATAATCGTCTCTTTGGAATTCCAGTTAGCACATTGAAATCAAACAAATAAGTTATGAATGTACTGAGTGTCCAGTACTGATGCTATAAAAGAGGACCCTTCTGGTGCTATAAAAGAGTAACATAAAATACAGTGTAATCACTCCTTATTTATGGGAACAAGATTAAATCTCAGTTATTAGTTTAGGAAAATGATAAAATAAGAAACTAGTAAGTGGTTGAGATAAAAAAAAAAGATTTAATTTTTTGTTAAGATAAGCGTTTCATGGTGCAGCTAGGTGGCTCAGTGAATAGAGCACAGGCCCTGGAGTCAGGAGGACTTGAGATCAAATCCAGTCTCTGACACTTAACACTAGAAAACTAGTCATGTGACCTTGGGCAAGTCACTTAACCCCAATTGCCCCTCCAAAAAGCAAAAAAAAAAAAGAATTTCACAATGGTTTTTACAGCTTGGTAATATACACCTGTCTTCCTAACATCAACCTTGCTGAATAACAACTACAGATTTTTTTTTTTTTTTACAATAGACTGGAAACATGAGGACATTTGACCAAATTTAATTTAGTATGCCCTGGTTTGAACCATTATCATTCTTTAATCTGGATTACTGAGATGGCCTCATAATTTATCTCCCTGTCTCTAGTCTCTTCCTTCACTAATACACCATTCACATAATTATAAAATAGATAGTTATAAAAATATGGTCTGACTATGTCTCTCTCCTGATCAAAACAGCTTATGTGGCTTTCTACTGACTTTGTGATAAATTCTGACTCATCTGTTTGCCATTTAAAAGTTGACTTCAATCTATCTTTTTTTTTTTTTTTTTTTTGCTTTTTGGAGGGCAATTGGGGTTAAGTAACTTGCCCAAGGTCACACGGCTAGGTTTTTGTTTGTGTGTGTTAAGTGTCTGAGGCCGGATCCGAACTCAGGTCCTTCTGACTCCAGGGCCGACGCTCTACTCACTGCGCCACCTAGCCTCCCCTCAATCTATCTTTCTAGTTGTGGTTCCATTGTTTTTCAGTTGTGTCCAACTTTTTGTGACCCCATTTGTGGTTTTCTTGACAAAGATACTGGAGTGGTTTGCCATTTCCTTCTCCAACTCATTTTATAGTTGAGGAAACTGAGGCAAACAGGATTAAGTGACTTGCTCAGGGTTACACAGCTATTAAGTGTCTGAGGCCAGATCTGAACCCAGGAAGATGAGTCTTTATGACTCCAGGCCTAGTATTCTATACCCTGAACCACTTAGCTACCTTGTCCTTCAAGGTATTCCATATCATTCCCTCTCCTGAACTCTATATTCCAGACAAATCAGACTTCTTGCTGTTTACCCACTACAATATTCCATTTCCTACCTCTATGTCTTTGTATAAGTACCCACTCTTAGAATGCTCTCCTGCATCATATCTGCCATCTAGGATGCACAGATCCATTGGAGGAAGGAATCAGCATGTTACAGTGATATGAAGTCAGAGAACCTAGGTTGAAATCCTGGTTCTGCTACTAAATGGCTAGGACACCTTGAACAAATCAATGAACTCCTCTGTGTCTCAGTTTCCTCATCTGTAAAGTGAGGAGAATGGGAGCTCTAAGGTCTCTTCAAACTCTAAGATTATGGTCCTAAAGAGCAGCTCAAGTGCCTTCTATGTGAGGTTTTCCCTAATCCTCCCAATTATTAGCACTTACCCCAATTCTGAAATTACTTCATATTTTCAATGAATATATTTTATATTTATTTGTCTGTTTACATGTTGCTTCCTTTGGTAAAAATAAACTTCTTGAGGGCAGAGGATAGTTTTCATTTTAATCTTTATATCCTTGGCAGCTTGCAAAATGACCAGCAAATTTTTTTTACAGTCCTTCAGATCTGTGATTTCATTGGAAACTCTCAGTGAGGAAACTCCTACAAATACAAATCTGCAATCTTTCTTTATCATTACTTTGAAAGGTTTGCCTAGAGCCAGGGGTTACATGACTTGCCCAGGAGTTTTATAGCCCGCCTATGTCAGAAGTGAAATTAACCCTGCGTTCATAACTGTGAAATCCACTTGATATCTACTATTCTAGTTACTCTGCTTCTGGTGCACAGTTGTTGTTGTTCACCCTTCATTCTCAAAGAGGATTAATGGCATCACAGGGGTGATGTGTTGATTTGCATATGGATTAGATTTAAGTGAGCCAGAGCTCTGCAAAGTCATTAGGCTCACTCTCTCCTCCAGAGAATCCAATGGCAAGACAAAAGGGAAGATGACTGGTGATGGTTCCAGTGTACAGTAAATGCTGAGTAAGTGTTAAATATTAAACAGTCTTGGATGTCAGATTCAAAATTCAGGAAGTTGTTTTCCCAAAATCCCAGAACTCTAGAAATAGAAGGGACCTCCCTTCTATCCAAACTGTTGCCTGAAAGGAAGTGCCATTCTGTAACACACCTGACAGTTCCATCTTCTGCTTGAACATTTCCAATGAAGAGAAGACTATAGTCCTTCCTCCCAAGGTAATCTATTCCAATTTTGGACAGTTCTAGTGGTTAGAAAACTTTTCTGACTCCAAGCCTAAATTGTGTTCTTTTCATCTGCTAAACACTATTCTTGTTCTACTTTCTGGGACCAAATAAAACAAGTCTAATCCTTCTTCCAAATGAGAATCCTTTAAGTATTTGAACATAACTATCATATCACATCTAAATCTTGTCTTCTCCAAACTAAATATCCCAAGTTCTGTTAAGTTATTTTCATGTGGCAGCTATTGAGGTCCTTTGTCACCTTGTTACCCTCCTTGAGATATTTGCCATTGTCTCTCCTCACAAAAATTGTGGTTCCTCGAGGTGAACACATTATTCCAAATATGGTCTGAACAAGGTAGAGTACGGAGTAAAATCTGCAAGTCATTTATGAAGCATATATTAAAAATCTACTCTATGCCAAACACTATGCTAGGTATTGGGAATAAAAAGACAAAAATGAAGCAGTTTCTGCCCTCAAGGACCATACATCCTACAAGGGGAGACAGCATATACATGTGAATAAGTATGGACAAAATAAACATAATGTAATTGTTTTTCAGGGAGTAGTTATGAGAAGCTGGCAGGAATCTGGAAGGACTACATATAAAAGGTATATCATGAGCAAAGTTTTGAGGGAATTTAGAGATCCAAATATATCACGTCCAATTAGAGGTGAATAGGGAGAACATCCTAGGCATGAGGTACAACCATGGAAATGGGAGATGGAGTATCATATGTGAGATATAACAGAGGTCATTTTGGCCTCCCCATCAAGAATAAGAATGGGAGTGATATGTAAAAAGATAATATGTAAAAAGACTGGAAAAGTAGATTGGCACCACGTTGTGCAAGGCTTTAACTGTCAGAGTAACCTATATTTTGATCCTAGAGGCAATAGAGAGCCATTTACATTTGAGCAGGAATGCCATGGTTAGATCTTCACTCTGGGAAAATCACTGGCAGCTCTATGGAAGACAGATTAGAGAAGAGAGAGATTCAAGGAAAAGAGACCAATTAGGAAGCTATTTCAGTAGTCTAGGTGGAATTACTCCTTATGCCTTGAATTTTAGGAACGTCTTTGTTATTTCTGTAGGCCAAATTTCTCTTAAGAAAGCCTTGATTGGGGCGGCTAGGACTAGGTGGCTCAGTGAGTAAAGTGTCGGGGCCCTGGAGTCAGAAAGACCTGAGTTCAGATCCGGCCTCAGACACTTAAAGCACACACAAACAAAAACCTCGCCGTGTGACCTTGGGCAAGTTACTTAACCCCAATTGCCCTCCAAACGGCAAAAAAAAAAAAAAAGAAAGCCTTGATCATATTAACTTCAGTGACTGTCACAGCAAATTGCAGTCTCAGTTTAAACTTACGTCCGCTAAAACTCCGAGATCTTTTTTAAGCAAATTGCCATCTAACAGTACTTGCTTCACCTTCACTCACCTGTGGTGAACCCACATCTTCTTATGAATGTCAGGCTTCATATAGTTCCCAAATGAGACTTTAGGGAAGTTTGTATTACAACATGCCATGAACTCAGTTAATTTTCATTATATCTTATGGTTAGGCTAGTGTTCCAATTGTGTTGCTGGACATCATCCTCTCTACTTGCCTAGCTCTCTGAGGGAGGGAAATTTCAACACATAACAGTCACTCCTCAAGAAGTCATTAGTATAAAGAAGGAACTAGAATAGGTAAGTGGGAGAAATTTGGAGAACTTGGAATTTCCTGACCTACTGCACCATTTGGGGACAGGAGGTTAAAGTACTGGACTCAGAGTCAGGAAGACAAGTTCAAATCCTACCCCAGACACTTAATTAGCTGTGTGCCTCTAGGCAAATCACTTTACCTCTCTTGGCCTAATTTATTTGTTAGTGTAAAAAAAAGGAGGGAGGGGCAGCCAGTGTTGAAGTGAATAGAGCATTGGCCCCGGAGTCAGGAGGACCCGAGTTCAAATTTGGCCTCAGACACTTGACATTTAACTGTGGGACCTTGTCACTTAACTCCAATTGCCTTGCCTTCCCCCCTCTAAAAAAAAAAAAAAAGCAATAATTATAGGACCAACCTACCTCTCAGAGTTGTTGACCAAATAAAACGAATCTGTATGGCACTTTGACTTTAAAGCTCTCTGTAAATGCTAGCTCACTATTATTAATTGGTAGTACTGTTTGGTCATGGTAATCAAAAAGGTCCAGGAACAACATTTACCTCCCCTATTAAAGGAGACAAAACACACAGCCCCTTGTAATTTTTTAATATTCTGTGTCACTTTCATCTCCCTCCACAAAGCATGAAAACCAAGGACTAGAATAAGCTTCAGACAGAGCTGTGCATTTTCTTCTTCCGTCTCAGGAATCGACATGCCTCCAGGACCTTGGCAGTGTATATTCTCATGAATAATAATTTTGTGTCAGCATGCTATTTCTCAGCCTTCATGTTCAAGGCTGGCACAGAGGCATTCATGCTATGCCCTTAACAAATAGCTGTCTTCTTCAGTTCTCACTGCAGTAACTTCATCAAAACATTTTTCTCCTGCAGTGTGCCTATGACCCTGAGGGGCATCACCAGCTTCTGCCAAGTGGGTGGTTTTACTTTCCCGACTGCTCACAGTCATCTATAGGAAGATTTTATTCTCCTACCAGACCCCCGGAATATTGCACATAATAGACCCTCAAAATAGGCTTTCTGTTGATTCAACCTAACAAGCAAACTTTCGTCATCATGAAGGCCCCCAGCAAAGGTCTCATTCTTCCCTAGATGGTTGACTAAAGAATTAAATTTCAAAGTCCATAATACAAAGTAATGAGTCCTTTAGAGGCAGAGGTGGGGTGGGTGGGGATTAGCTATAGAGTGTCCACTGAAAAATAGTGGCCCTATATCCTTTTTATGTTGCTGCATTCTGTAACCTTGCTCCCTTTAAGTCATAGGGTTTTTTGTGGATCAGCTCATATTCAGTACTGGCTAATATAATTGATCTGAAGAAACCAGCTGGGGGAAGTACAAGGTCTTATCATCTAAGAGTTGAAAACAGCCCTACTTTTTTCCATCCTCTAGCAACCTGAAAATTGGGGGAAATAGCATAGATGTAAATCTCCAGCATGAGGAATGCTAAATATATTTTCATGATTCACAGAACCTTTTCACAATTTCCCATAAGAACCAAGTTAATGTTTGCCTATTTCAAGCATAGATAATATGTAACGTATGAAATTTTGTTGTGACTATTACAATTATGGAGTGTCTATCTCCTAGGAATTAATTTTATCCTCCCTAGTTATATGCTTCCCTATACAGGCCAAGCTTTTGTATTGATTGTTCTTCCCTATAATCTTGTTAAATAGGTCAATGTGTGTAGGGCAGATTAAACTACTCTGGAGGAAAATGACCTTGCTCACCTTCACAGAGCCAATGAATTGCTGACCCAGCAATAGAGCCATACTACTCTCCAAATAATGACTGTGTAATTATCTAAGCCCTGGATTCAGGTAGGGAAAGGAAAGCTGAGAATGCTTTCCTCTCTTTTACATGTGGGAAAGTAACTCTTAATCTAGCTGTGGTTGGGGATAAAATGTTGACTCTTGGTATTGGAGGAACTGGATTCATATCCTGACTCTGATGCTTTTTATGTAGGTGAAGTTGAGCAGGCCTCTTAATAGCCCCATGCCTCAGTTTCTTCAACTAGAAAATAAGGTGTTTGGACTAGGTTGCCTTTGCAGTCTCTTCTGGCTGTAGATTTATGCTCCAATGCTTTTTCCTCAATGTTACAGAGTAAATCAATGACCAAACCCACTGTGTTTAGATTTAGATAAGGTCATACATCTAGGGAGTAAATCAAAACATCAAAGATTTAGAGCAGGAAGAGACCTCAAAGACCTTCTAATCCAACTCCCTCATTTTACAGATAAAGAAACTGAGGCCCAGGGAAGTTAAATGATTTGCTAAAGGATGAATAATTAGCAAGTATTGGAGGCAGTATCTGAATCCAGGACCTCTGGTATGAGTCAATGTTCTTTTGTTTCACTCTACCACATAGTCAGGACTTTAGGGAGATGATGACATGACTTGCAGTTGACTTTAATTTAAGTGAGGAAGGCTGTGCAAGGTCACCAGTCTCACTTTCTTCTCCAGAGACATCTGGGTCCAGTGGCCAGATATTCATCAGGATGACTAAAGATGGCCAAGGATGCAATGGGAGACCCTGGCCCTTTTAGGTTAAGCACAAACACAACCTGTGAGTGAGTAGCTCCTCCCCTCCCCTCTATCTCATTTATCTTTGGAAAAGGGCATAGCAAAGTGGCAAAAGTATTACACTTAGAGTTCACATCCAGTCTCAATAATGAAGCTCAGGGCAAGTCACTTAACCACTTAGAGGTTCAGTCTCCTCACTTGTAGAGTGGGCACAATGTTTTTTGCAGAAATTATCTCATATACTTGTTGCAAAGAAAGTACTTTACAAACTTTAAAGAAATTTTTTTTTAATATCCCTGAGCACTTAATACAGTACCTTGCACATATTAGGTTCTTAATAAATGTTTGTGCTATGAATAAATGAATGAATGAATACAGCTTTCTCTGAGCGATTGCTTTGAATTGGCGGTATCCCTTAGTTCAACATTGTAATAAAAGGTATTATATTGTCTTCGGTCCCTAATTTTCAAAAGTTGCAGTTGAAAGCCTTTTCTAACAATAGCAAATTGTTTTACACTATAATGCTCTGTGCCTCAGTGAATTCTAGTTGCTTTAATGTCAAAATACAAAGGGGAACAAAGCAATCTTGCAATCTGAGGATCAGGGAATGAACAGAGTGGCACCACGGTGTTAATTCCAAAGTATTATAAATGATTTGCAGTGAGTTGAACCAGGGAATTCTGCAGAAGAGGAATGACCTTGTCAGATGTCTTTCTGTAGCTAAGAAAATGGAGTCAACAAAAGGGAAATCAGATAAACAGAATTCATTTTTACAAGATCCTTACCAATGAGTTACAAGGTTGATAAGGCAGGAGACAGAAAAGAGTCCCCTAAACATTATTTGCCTTGTCTACTTTACCCAAATGATTTAAAATAAAAAAGGAATCAAAGGGATTGTCTTTTCTAAACTCCTAGGGTTGTTTCTGGTTTGTTGGTTTTTTGAGAAAATATGAACTTGCCTTCAACTCTTTATATTCCCTTGATCGGGGAAAAGGGGAAAATTAGAAAATCAGTGAGTTATGTGTGGAATATTTTCGGTATTGTCAGCAATTCCAAGGCTTTCTGAATGACTGAGAGCAAATCTGGGATTGTAGAATAATTTAATATGACAATCATTTATTAAGTACCTACTGTGTACAAAGCATATGTTTAAAACAAATGAATGAGCTCTGCTGAGAATCCCAGGTGGGAGAATTTTTTTTTTTAAACAAATGCTTTATTAACTTCTGTTTTACATCATTCATTTCCGCCAGATTTTGAGTTACAATCATTTTCCCCCCATTATTCCCCTACCCAACCTCCCAGAATAGCAGTCCCACAAGATATCGCTTCCTCCAATCTGCTCTCTCCCATACCTTCTCCCATACCCCCATCGACTTTTCCATTAGAGGAAGGTGAATCTTTGTGTCCCAATGCCTGCACATCTTATCTCCCTATTACAAGCAAAAGAGTATTAATAATAGTATTTATATATATCTGAAACATTTAATGTTACGACCTCGAATTTCAGATCCATTTCCTTCCTCCCTTGTCACCCATTCCCTCTTGGGAGATAAGTAATTCAGTATATGTTGTACATGTCTAGCTATGCAAAACATTATCATAGTAGATATATTGTACAAGGCTGCTTATAATTCCCTCCCACTCATCCCACCCCCCAACTGGTCCATTCCCTACATGATCCTGTCCTTCTTTTATAGTGGGTACTTCCAACCTCCCCTCACCCCAAGGATGCCCTCCCATCTATCATCCCTCCTCTCATCCCCCTTCCCCGTATCCTGCTGCAGGTTGAGATATCCCATTTACTATGTATGTCATTTTTCTCCCTGAACCAAATTCAGTTTGAATGTGGTTTTGCCTTTTTAGCCTTCCTTATTCTCCCCCTCTTTTGCAACCACTTCCCCTTGCTTCTTCTGTCTGGGATAGTTTACACTACCCTGTCTCTCCCCATCTCCTCTTGCCACTTTCCTCTCTCACCTCATAATTTCATCCCTTGAGTATTCTCTCTTCCCAACAAATTCAACTTATGCCCTCTATCCAGGTGGGAGAATTTTAAAACAATGCCTGCAGTGTTCTATTACAAAGGTTACCATTCTACATAAATACATATGTAGAGGGAAAAGAATTTGACTGAATGTCCACTTCTTTGCCACATCTCAGAAGCTATGACAGTATTAACACATTGTAAATAGCAATTTTTCTTTTTAATGACTTGTCCTCTCCTCTGCTTTCTCTCCTTTAAGTTAACATGACATCAAGCTTCTGATAAACTGAAAATAAATTTTATTCTTTTAACTCATTAGTCAGTAGAAAAGTAATAACCATCCAATTATTTTAAGGTGATTTCCCAACCAAGAGGAAGACTGCCCATGTGATTATAGTTATGACTAAGCCATAAAGGTTAACAATGAATCACATTCTAAATCACCATATGGGTCATTGGTTCCAATATCAAGTTGCAGAACACAAATAATTAAAGATTCCAAATCCCAGGAGCCTGTGATGATGATTCAAAGCTGGGAGTGGGATGGAGTAGAGAGAGCCTCAAATTGGGAAGCAAGAAGCCTGGCTTTAATTAAGCACAGCTCTGACAGCAACTAGCCAATTTCTCCATCCTGGACAAGTCATTTACCTCTATGATGGTCCTTGGTTTTCTCCTTGGTAAAGTAAGATGGTTGAACTAGATGACAAGTATAATGAGGATGATGATGGAAGATAGCAATGATAAGCAGCACAAGAATACTTTGAGAGGCAATGTGACCAGGGGATATAGAACCATTGGGACTTAGGAAGAACTAGGTTCAATTTTCCTTTGACATATGACTTTTGACCTTGGACAAGTAACTTAAACTTTCATCGTCCCTAAGCAAACCTCTAAATTGCAGAAGAATTGCAGATCTGCAATGCTAAAGGGATGTTTCCCTACCCAGAGGTCCCAATGATGGGGTCCTTGGGATGTATATATGTTCGTAACATCAGTTTGTAATATCAATCTGTAACATCAGTTTGTAAATGGGGTGCTTTGGGATCTATGTCTGTAAAATCAATTTGTAAAAGCAGTCCGTAAAATCACACTTCCCCGCCCCAGTCTCAAAGCATTAACTCTGCCCCTTCCCCCTGCCAGCACTCTGCCCAGCAACAACTCATGAACTGTTTATCTCTGCTTGAAACAATAAGCTACTTATGAATCCTTCACAAAACTATCAATAAACATTTTTAGCTTAGGCAAATGTTATCTCCCTTAGTTAGAGTGGCCAGGTGCACCATGAATTCTTCAGTACCCTATCTATAGGGTAACTCCTTAGCCAATTATACCCATACTGTTGTAGCAGCAAGCACCCCAATATCCCCAGGGTAGCTGCCAATACAGGTTCTTAGATCTGCTTTTCAAAAGGAAAGCAACTCAAAATGGGTTAACAAGCTTACTTTAATCAAACAAACACATTACCTAGTTCAGGGGAAAAAGGTCAGCACCCCAAACTTCAGAGTTACAGAACTTACAGATCAAACAGACAGGCTTCCAAACTGTCCAACCATCATATCAATACCAAATCACAGTTACCAGAGAGGGAAGCATCAACATCTGGGTTTTCAAAGCCGGGGGCTCTCAACAACGGCTTCCCAGAGTCTCATCTGGTCAAATCACACAACACTTCTCAAAGTGAGCCCCAAAGCAAAGCCTCTCCTCAGGGTTTATATAGCCTTCTCCTGGCTCAGAGAATGTAACAACCTTCTGGATCCACTGCCCAATCACAAAGTATCAAGGTGTGGGCTTTCCTGAAAAACAAGCCTCCCACCATAGGCTCCAGGTGCACTTAAGCTAGGGGCAGGGAAGATCTTTAAATTTGCATTTCCATTACGACTGTGTCTCTGATGGCCTTGGTTCCCAACATCTATGATGTCAAGCTTGACATTGATGGGTGGCAGACTGGGCACTCCTTAGTAGCCATGACCAAGGATTGACTTTAGTGAAGTGTCAGGCCTAAAACCACACCTCCAGGTAGTCCCCCCCTTGGGCTATTTCCCAGTGAATCATGGGCAATACTCCTGCGCAGTTGATATTAAAAGTGCATGGTCCTTTAAGCACTGACCACTCCTTAACTCCTCCCTGATCCCACCCTTACTCCCCTAGTTAGCATAATTGGCACCTGATCTACTGTCTTGACTCCATAAAACTATGCCTGTGACCCCTGGAAGCTTACAGGTTCCATAAGAATCTAGCCTGCTGTCCTTGCACAGCGTTCCAATAAACTTTACAATCTCGACTCCAAGTTTGCTTGAGCCTGGTGAATTCCTTCCAGACTGGATGCCAGGGTGGGTCCCTGGCAGAACCTCTTACCCTTCCCTACCCTTATACCCCTTTTCCTCTTCACCTTCACCAATGAAATCATATATACTGAAGGCAGGAAATAAAAAATAGTGCTTTAAGACTTACAAAACCTCACTGTTGGGGCGGCTAGGTGGCACAGTGAGTAGAGCATCGGCCCTGGAGTCAGAAGGACCTGAGTTTGGATCCCGGCCTCAGACACTTAACACAAAAAATTAAAACCTAGCCCTGTGACCTTGGGCAAGTTACTTAACCCCAATTGCCCTCCCGCCCCCCAAAAAAAACAAAAACAACAACAACAACAAAAACCCCTCACTGTTATAGTAGTTTTATGAATATACTTGGAAATAACTATACTTTTATGAATATACTTGGAAATAACTAATGAGGGGTCACAGCTCAGGGGCAGCCTACTTTGCCTAATTTATTCTTCCATATGGATGCTTCCACAAAGCTTCCACAACACTCTGAGGTGTTCACAAAGCTTTTTGCTTCAGGGCATGCAGATGCTTTCCAAGGCTTGTTTCCTTTCCATTTTTTGTTGTTTTAGGCATTTTCAGTCATATCTGACTCTTTGTAATCCCTTTTGAGATTTTCTTGGCAAAGATTCTGGAGAAGTTTGCCATTTCCTTCTCTATCTCATTTTACAGATGAAAAAATAGAGGCAGAGTTAAGTGACTTGTCCAGGGTCAAACAGCTACCAAGTATCTGAGGCCAAATTTGAACCTGGGTCTTCCTGACTCCAGGCCCATCTCTCTATCCACTAAGCCACCTGGCTGCCCCCTCTTTCCATTTCCTGTGTAGCAAAGAGAATCTATTGATAAGCTGTTGAATCAGAACTGTGTGTTTTAAAAAGGCACCAATTTAATATACATAATAACTGCAACATAAGTGGAAAGAATACCTATACACCAAAAGTAAATATAAGAAAATTATAAAGATCAAGCAGGACTTGGAAGAAAAAAGATGAGGAGACACATGGTACATGTTTGGGGGTTTTCAGTGTGTTCTCCTACAAAACATACTAGTTGTCTTCTTAAGCACTCTCCTACTACTACCTTCCCTATTGCTATAGAAAGCAACACCATCTTTCCAGTCCTTCAGGCTGGCAACCTGGGAGTCATTCTAGATTCCTCACTATCTCTCACTTCTGTGTCCAAACTGTTGCCAAGGTCTTTGCAATATCTCTTGAATACACCCTCTTCTCTCCTCTGACACTGCCATCACTCTAGTGCAGGCTCTCATCATTTCATGCCTTGATGACTGCAGCATCCTGCTGTTTTCCGACTGCCTCAAGTCTCACCCCCCCCCCACTTTAATCCCTATTTTTCTCTTTAGCCACTAAAATGATTTTCCTAAAATGCAGATTTGGTGTTGTTATGTGTTCTTCTCTCGTTTTCTCTCTGTCTCTCTCTCTCTGTAATAAGGATGGGAATAGACCTAGGGGGGAGTTTGAAGACCTCCCCTGCTTTGAAAATAAATTCTGCCCCCTAATAGGCTGAATGCAATCACATGGAGCCTGTGATGGAGGGAATTTGCTGAAGGGAAGCAGAGCCCAGAGGAAGCTGGTGTTCAGAGCTAGCCAGACATTGGGGGAGAGAGAGGACACTCATTAAGGAGATAGAGAGGTTTGTGAGTAAATATTGATCTCATATTGGTTTGTGGGAAGGTTGTACTGGTTTGTGGGAAGGCTGAAGGATGCTGTGGCTCTCTGTGTTATTATGGCATCTTAATATTTTTGGTACAGTGATGGAATCAGTTTACTGGCTTTGGAATTCAGTTTTCTGGTGCCTAAATAAATCCTTCAGTTCTACCGTCTATCTGGAGAATCTGGTATATTTTGCAATCAAATGTCATGCGATACTTATAGTCACAGGCTTTATTGTGATCATGGGCACTGTAAATATTGCATTGACACCACACGCGCGCGCACACGCACACACACGCGCGCGCACACACACACACACACACACACACACACATACACCCCTATTCAATAAACTCCAGTGGCTTCTATTTCCTCTCCGATTAAATACAAAATGCTCTGTTTTGTATCCAGAGCCCTTCATAACCTAGCCCCCTCCTAAATTTCCAGTCTTCTTATACCTTACTTCCTGATGTACTCTTTGATCCAGTGACACTGACCCCCATCTGTTCTTCGAACAAGATCTCTCAGCCACAGGTACTTTCTCTGACTGTCCCCCATGCTTGAATGGTCTCCATCCTCTACTCTAACTACTGGTACCCCTGGTTTCCTTTAAGCTCCACCTAAAAGCTCACCTTCTACAGAAAGCTTTCCCACACCCCCCCTTAATTCCACTGCTTTCCCCTTTTAATTATTTCTCATTTTATCGGGAACATTCTCTGCTTGATAAACATATTTGTTTGCTTGTTATCTATACCATTAGATTATAATCCTCAAAGGCAGGGATTCTCTTTTGAATCTCCAGTACTTAGCACAATGCCTGCTTTTAATAAACATTAATACATTAATAATTAATAAATATAACTAATAAATGTTTGTGGCATAATGAATGAATTAAATCTCTGGGAGGGGGACAGGGAGAGATACATAAGATAATTATGGTGATATAAAAAGCAGAAAACATCAATAAAAACTTATTTTAAAAAATAAAAAGACACTTATTAGCCAAATAGATCTTCCTCTTTCCTAGAATTAGTTGGTTCAAGGACTGTCAAGCCTCTAGGTGTGTAGAGAGAGGTAACACCAGTTTCCTCCTCTCCTTATGTAAGTTGACATGAAGCCATAGGCCCATGGCCCTTCTATTCCTTCCATTCCTATTGTGTCTGTTTTCTTCTTACCTTAGCTAAATAGATATTAGACATGAAGCATTCTATGTTACTATGCTGTGAGCCTGAAAGATTGGAGGAGTAAGCCATCAGAAGTGCAGGATTAGAATCTGTACCAGAATTTGGGGTAGCTATTGGGTGTGGAGCCAAGCCCACAGTTGACCTAAGTTAAGGTCCCACTTCTTACAACAAGGCATCAACTCTTCCATCAGTTGTGATATATTCATAAGTGACTATAATGGTATGAATACTTTGTAGCAACCTCTTTAAATCTGAGATCATTCTCTCCAGGAACTGAGGTAGTGAAGGAAGCAATTGGCCTGCGGTATTGGTAAAAATGTTTTTGTATTCAGAGAAATGATTATTAGCAACCAAATAGTCTGGGGTGATCCAGAATTCCCCCTTTCTCTATAGTCCTCAGTTCAAAGTTCAGTCTCTTGAAAGACTTTACTGATAATAGTTTGAATTAACTCTCCACAAATTTAGGCAGACCCCACCTAACCTTACAAGGAATCTCTAATAGAATTCCCGCCCATTGTGTTCCCCCCAAGTAAATTTGGGTAGCAATAGATCCTTTGTCTAGATTGCCCAAGGCTGGGGGTGGTCTGAGTATAGAGATGGTCTCTTTGCTTAAGTGACATGATGTCACTCTCTCAGCCCCTTATTGGAATAAACTCACTTCTTTTTGTCATATTCATTCTCTCACTAATGTTAACCAATCAGAGCTGATTGCCACCCTGAGGAACACTAACTCTTACAAGGGCATGTAAACTGTGAATCCACTGCCATTAGGGGTCTTTGGCATTCAGGAGTGTCACTGACCTCTTTTATTGATAGCATTATTAATAAAATGACTAATTGCACAGAAACTAGGTCTCTCAAACTTTTTAACCATCATAGTACTTCTGTCTTTTCACAGAATATCTCTTTGTAAAAGCCAAGTGATTTTATCTGGTAAAATTTGTAGTGTGGTGCTAATCATTGGATTACTCAGTGGTATAGCAGACATATTAATTGTTACGGTGATTAATACTGAAAAGAGCGTACTGTAATTAAAGTTCAAGCTTATCAAATTAGAAGAACTCACTACCCCTGGAATCTGAGCTGGGGAGGGTTGTAGCCATCACTCGGTAGCCTCAACTAGATGAGTGAGAATGAGAATTGGGGTAAAAACTCTCAGTTTATGAAGGCTACATAAATTGGACAGATTATAGAATTTCATACCTGAAAAGGACCTTGATAATTATTCAGTCGGATCCCTTTCATCTCCCAGATGAAGAACTTGAAGCCCATAAATATGAAGCTGATGGGGTGCTATTGATGTACCCCTAAAAGGAAAAGACCATGTGTTTAGGACCTGAACCCCAAAGTCCTTGAACCCAGATCTCTGCTGTTTGCCTGAAGCACATACTCACCCCAGTCAATAATCCTTTTAACTGCCCTTTCACTGGGGCACTTAACTTCTTCCATTGTCTGCACCTGGCCCCACCTCAGGTTACTTGCCACTCCTTAATCCCATCCAGATCTTCCCACTGGCTTTCCGTATAAAATATCTATTTAACCTCATCAAATGCTTAGATTCTAAAAATCTGGCCCTCTTGTATCAGCATCACAAATAGTGCAGGTTTACTAGGAATCTGGCCCGCTTCTATCTGTGTTACAGTAAACATGCTACTTGGAATGAAAGAAGACTTCAGTGGTCAAATTCTTCTGAGACAGACCTTCACCCTGTACCAGTGGATTTCAGGGTTCTTAGATCACAACAAAGTGACTTACGAAAAGTCACATAAGAAGTAAGTAATGAGCAGAGCCAGGATTTGCACCATGGTATTCTAATTCTAAATTTAGTGTATTTTCATGGGATCATGATCTCTTATTTACTTCTTGATCTAGAACTCTAATTGTGAATAATTGCCATTTTTCAAACAGAGTGATAGCAGCACCAGGTAGAAACATATCAGAATCTATTGACTGAATTTATTTGTTTTGTTCTTAGAGGAAAATAGAATTTAGTGAAAACAAGTTAAGTCAATTGAATGAACTCTTCCCCTTTGCAATATTTATAGCTTTCTTTCTCTTTCATGAAGTCCTCTACAATAAATCCTTTCAAATACAGGGGTCATTCCCAAGATAATGACTATATTAGGTATAGGTACTACATACCCAAACAAAAAATAAAAAAGTAAGCAACTGCTTGGTCTACTAATGAGGTGGCATTTGCAACAGTTTGATGCAGAAGAAAGAGTCCTGGATTTTGAGTCAGTTACCCTGAGTTTAAATCCTGCCTATATTACTTACTTCCTGTGTGATTTTGGACCTGTCCTGTTGCCCTTACAGGTAGCAGGTTTCTTATCTATAAAATGAGAGAACTGGACTAACTGACTCCTCATATTCCTTCCAGTACTAGGGTCTAGGTTCCTTTAAGCTACATTATGTAAGGAAGTGAATATTAAAGATCCATTTTCATCCGGGCATTTAGGTTATGTAGACCTTGCTAATGATGAAGATAAGCAATAAACATTTAAAAATTGGTCACCTGCACCAACCTAACTTATGGATACTGATTACATGGCACAAAGGAATTGTTTCCAGGGAATAATAGAAACTTTGATGATAGCCTTGTTTTGTTTTGTTTTATTTTATGTTGTGTTGTTGCTGGATTTATAATTCCAGTAGTGTGGGGAACTTGCAGCTGATCATAACTTTCTCTGAAACTTACCACCTTAGGTAATTGTCTGGGGAGAATGAGAGAGTGAGTGACTTGCTCAGGATCACACTGCTAGTATGTTAGGCAAGACTGAGGTCTAGGGCTTCCAGACCCCAAGGCCAGTCCTTTCTACACTATACTATGCTATCAGACCCCAAAGAAACTTAAAAGTCAAATATTTGGAATGAGCTGATTACAGTGCATTTGTAAGCCATTGTCTTAAAGTACATCCCAACTATATATGCATATAACCAGCTCTTCAAACCAACATATTCACTACCCTTTATCCTAATTGTGAAGATTCCTTGTTGATGGTAGATCTTTTCTCTACTAGCAATGGTTTCTGTCAGTTCCTCAGTAACCTTTACCATGAAAAGTTTATACTATTCCTCTGTGGATGCTATCATATCAAAAGAAAACAAAACAAAACTTCTTAAAATGTCATATGGCCAATTAAACCTCCACAGAAACAGCTTACCATTGGTTTCCCAAGGAACTATAGACAGGTGGTCCAAGTTGCTAACTTTAAATGAGACCATTAAAATGTCAGCATTATGCAAATGCTCTGCAAAGGAAGTTGAAAAACATACAATTTATGGTAAGTTCACAGATTTCCAACTTGTTAGGACACTAAGAGTGTCAATCCAGGATAAAACAACATAAGGTAGGGAAATGTATTTTATAGGGGAATAAAGACTTCTAGGGAATTATGTATCAGATCTCATTGCCTCTTTGTCAGTCACCCCTTCATTTAGGGCTTGGCTGCATACTATTTGTCATTGGTTCTATTTATCTGGTAGGACATTTAGCATTGGGCCACCCACATATTGGGCTGTAGGCACAATGACATCATATTCATCAAGTTTTTACTCAAGATTGAAAATATAACCCCTATGATGAGAGGGTTGAATGAAATGACCTTAAAGGTCTCTTGGCTGCTTAAACTTTTGATGAGCTATGTGATTCCAGGTACTAGCCTGGTATTTCTTGTTAGTGAAACATATTGCCCCATCACCAACTGAAATGTGAGGGAAAGAGTAAATGGATGTATTTCCTAGAGCTATCCGGGATCGTAGACATTATAAGGTAATAAGATCATAGATCTAGAACTGGTAGAGACCTCAGAGGCCATTTAGTCCAGGCTTCTCCTCTGCTGCCCATTTTACTCAGATAAGGAAAATGAGGCCCAGGGAGGTTAAGCAATTTGCCCAAGGTCAGGTAGCACAATAAAGATTCAAACCCAGTAGTTCCTCTCAGTTTAAAGGCAGTGTTCATTTCTCTTGTGCCAAATTGGGGGGAAATGTTCATAGAATGTTAGTTCTGGAAGAATGATAGGATCACAGATCTTGATCTATAGGGGTTCTGAGATTTAGGGCTGAAAGTGACCTTGGGGGTCATCTAGAGCAATCTCCTCAAATTACAGATAAAGAAAGTCAAGTAAAGAGAGATTAAAATGTGTCCAAGTTCACAGAAACATGAAGTAATCAATCAATTATATTAAGTGCCAACTATCATGCTAGGCATTGGGGATACAAGTATGAGCACTCCACGGGATGACTGGAATGCTTAGAAGACTGGAAGCAGGGAGGCTGCCATTTAGGAGGCTATAGCAATGATCTAACTGAGAAGTGGTGAGGGTTTGAAGTCAAGTGGTAGCTGTGTGAGTAGAGAGGGGTCTAAAGGTGAGAGATGTCATGAACATAGACATGGCAAGATTCAGTGACTGGATATTAAGGTGAGTTGAGGGAAAATGAGGAGCCCTCGATAATGCTGAGATTGTGAGCCTGAAGCATTCAAAGAATGATGTTGTCTTTGACAGAAATAGGGAAGTTTGGAAGAGGAGTGTATGGGAAAGGAAGACTAATTAATTCAGTATTAGCCATGTTGAATTTAAAATGTCTATAATAATCCGGTTTGAAATACCCAATAGATTCCCTCCTAGCTATAATATTCCATGGTTCTAGGAAAATGTTTTCATCATTTCATATGTGGGGTACCATTTCTTTCCCCAGAGCATTACTGATTTTAAGTAAAGGAATTGGGCAATTATGGTAACTGCTTTAGAACTGAGTGTTTGCAGTTTCAGCTCTTGGATTGGCTTTCTCTTATATTTGTATATAAAAAGAATTAAGCCAAGCCAGCCCTTGCCACAGGACATAAAAATAATCAAGATGAAGGAAGTTAGCCTTCTTTTACATCCTTCTACTTACTTACCAAGGGTGAGTGCTTTGTACAAGAATGAGCTACAGGCTCACTTGTTTTAACAGTCTGACTGAGTCAAATGACAATGGAATGCTTGCAGAAAATAAGAGGAAGAAGCCGCCTCCTTCACTGAGGCTCATAAGCAGTTTTAATTTTCTCAAGAAACAAATACGAGCAGGTTGAAATAGAGAAGGGAGGATTTGCCATGACACTGTATGGGCTAAGAGTTTAGAGTCCCATTATAGGGAGGTTTAAACCAAATTATTGATAGTGTGCTGATAGAGGGACAGCTTTGGGGCCAGAAGATCTGAGTTTGAGTCTTGCCTCCCTCTGACATGTCCTGACAGTCTGATTCCAGGAAGTCCTTTAGACTCTTAGTGCCTCAGGTAACTCTTTTAGACCAGAAAATGCAGACAGGTCTGGGCCTGTGTTAATAGAGGAAGTTTTCTCACTAAGAGTTCCCTACATGCATGAAATCACAAATGGGGGGTGGTAGGGAGAGTATGTTTAGACCATCTCTAATTTTCCCCTCTATTTTCTATACTGACTAAGCCATAGGCAAAATGCTAAAGTTGCAAAGTTTATCTTTCACAATTAGTCTTAACTAAGCCACCAATAACTTCTCATTTTTTCCCCATCACCTTCACAACCCCTACCCCTATTCCACATCCTTCTTAGAACTCAAGATACTTCATTTATATGGAGGTACAAGTGAATGATAATTCCAAGTATTATCCCTCTAAAGGAGTTTAAATTCAAACATGAATCAAAGCTTGAAGAGCAAGAGGAGAAACTCTAAGGGGACCACACCTCAAGCAATTGCTTACAATATATAAGCACCGGGATAGCTAGGTGGAGCAGTGATTAGAGCACTGACCCTGGAGTCAGGAGGACCTGAGTTCAAATTCAGCCTCAGATACTTGATCATGCTTACTAGCTGTGTGACCTTGGAGAAGTCACTTGTTTTATTCCATAAATTAAAAATTTGCCTCCCCTCTCATATACATACATACATCCCTACTTATCTTGCCAGTCCCGTATCTCTCCAGCTTTGGAAAAACACTAGTATGATAAAAGGAACATTTGACACAGCAAGAAAATCTGGGTTCATATCAAAACCCTAAGACTTAGTAACTATGTAATGCTAGGCAAGTCACTTTATTTTCCAAAGTCTCAATTTCCTCATCAGAAAAAATGGGACTCATACTATATTTAAACAGTTGTGCTTACATTCCATTCCAGGCTATACTCCTGACTCCCTGGACTTTCTCTACCATGCCACAGAAACCTCTTATTCTGAAAATTCACTACACTCCTAAACTTCTCACACTAGAAGGACTTTCTGTCCCTACAGCCTCTCCCTCTGATTATATGATGCCTCCCATAACCTCCATTTTAAGGAAAATTCCCAGGGCAGCTATATTTCCATTCCTTTCTAGGCAGTATTTCTTTCCCCTGCCATGGCCCTGAATTATGCACCTTCACTCCTCCCTCTCCACTTTTTCAGCTTCCCTTTATGTGTTTCCCCATTAGAATGGAAGCTATCTGAGATCTGGGATGATCTTTCAGCTTTTATTTGTACTCCCAGCACTTAGCACAGTGCCTAGCAGATAGAGAGTGTTTAATGCTTGTTGACTTGGCACTATCTATCTCATAGAGTTGATGTGACTATCAAATGTGATAATGAATGGAAAGTAATTTGTATAGAAGAAAGTTTCTATTTGTCAACAAAAATCATATTTTCAGACATGGAAGGAACATCACAGGCCACTGAGTCCAAACTACACCTGAACAAGAATCTTCTCTACAATATCTCAACAAGTGGTCGTTGAATCTCTACTTGAAGATCTCTTCAAATTATAAGGTAGACAAAGAAAGGATGGGAATATGCATTTATATAATGTCTACTACATATAGTATGTGTGTGTGTGTGTGTGTGTGTGTGTGTGTGTGTGTGTGTGTGTGTGTGTGTGTAATATACACCAAGCACTATCCTAAACCTCACAACAACCTTGCAAAATAGGTAACTATTATCTTCATTTTACAGATGAGGAAACTGAAGCAAACAGAGCTTAAGTGACTAGACTTGCCCAGGTCAAACAGCTAGTAGAGCTGACTTGAACTCAGGTCTTCCTGACTCCAGCCTGAGTGTTTTATACCCTGAGCTGCCTCTGGTGGGCAAAACCCACCACTACCCAAGACAGACCATTCCATTTTTTACAGACCATTTTCATTGGTAGACAGTTTACTAATATCAAACTGCAATGATGATCTTAGGAAAACTTGAATAGATTTGCATGAAATAATGAAGAACAAAATGAGCAGAACCAAGAGAACACTGTATAGAGTAACAGCAATATTTGGTGTATGATAATGGAATACTATTCTGCTATAAGAAACAAGGAGCAGATGGACTTCATATTTACCTGGAGAGGCTTATACAAACTGATGCTGAGTGAGAAGAGTAGAACCAGGAGAAATTTGTACACAATTATAGATAAAACATATGTTGGACGACCAACTTTGATAGACTGGATTCTTCTCAGCAATGAAGGGTTATAAGCCAACCCCAAAAGACTCATGATGGAGAGAGATGTCCACATCTAGAGAAAAAACTAGAAAGAACTGAGTTTGAATCCAGATTGAAGCAAACTACCTGATCTTTTTCTTTTTATTATTTGGTTTTGTTTCCTCTTTCCCATTGTTCATTCCATCTGATACAATCCTTCTTTATAACCTGACTAATGTCTGATGTGAAAATATTTGCAGATACTATACTTGATTTTATGCCACCAAGGGAGGGCCGCAGGGAGGGAGGGAAAGAAAATTTGAAACTCAAGAAATTGTGAAACTGAATCTTGTAAACTAAAAGTAAACAAACAAATTAATAAAGACAAAAATTATTTTAAAAAAGAACAACTTTGAATGACTAGGTCATTTTGACTATTATACACACTCAAATTAACTATCTGGATGCAGAGAAAGAAATGATAAATGGAAGCATGTATAGAATGATTTTACATATATGTATGTGTGTATACATATATGTGTATGTGTGTGTGTATATGTGTACGCACACGTATTTTTGTCTAATAATAGCCATCTCTGGTGAGGGGGAGGGAAGAAAAAAAGAAATTTACAATAACTTTGTTATATATTTTAAAGGAATAGCAAGTTGTACATAATAGATTTGCAGTTTTACATGCCATCATTTTTAATAATACTGTGTTAAGGAAATGCTTGTTTTATTCCATAAATTAAAAATAAAATAAAATTCAACCTGCTTCTCTGTGGTTTCTACTCATTATTCCACAAAGCCATCCTACAAATACTTGAGAAAGTTTTTATTTCCCCCTTAAGTTTCTTCTCAAAGCTAAACAACCCAGTTCTTCTGGTCCATTATAATATGGCATATTCTTGAAACTCTTGGCAATCCTATTTACCTTTATTTGTGTACTCTCCAGTTTAATTTTGCCAATCCAGAGCTGAACATAGTTCTCTAGCCCAGGTTAGAGCAGGTCAAAAAGGGTGGAGGAAAAGGAGGGAGAAAAAGATGGAAGGAAAAAGAGGGGACTATCCTTTTGTGATGATTTAGATGTGTTCTTTTTTTACTAACCCACAGAATTATAGTTTGTTTATTGAACTATCCAGCAACTTATTTTAATTATTCTAAGAAACATTGCAGTCTGTAAATCCCTAAAGTGTTACAGGAAGAGATTATAAATGAGTTCCAACAAGTGTAAAGTCAGCTTTAAATGAACTGGGAACACTATGGTCTGTGGACACCTTGATATTAAACTGATTCCAAAGCAACAAAGGCATTCTGATATAGTGGAAAGAGACCTATCAGGTCTGTAGGTTAGGAGACATGTGTTCCAATTCTGACTCTGACACTGTGTTCATGGGCAATACACTTCTCTCTCATCCTCAGTTTCCTGTTCTGTAAAATGCAAAAACCTAGGGTACTAGATCACCTAAGCACAGAATGTCAAAATCAGAAAGGAATTCAAAGGCCCTCTGGTCCTACCCACACCTGATCAAGAAGCCCCTTAACAGTATCCCTGAGAAGAGGTCATCCCACCTAACCTCTTAGCTCAAAAAGAGAGAACCAAATATAACCTCAGGCTGTCCATGTGATGTTTGGACTTCTCTAGCTCATAAAATCATAAATATAGAGATCAAAAGGACTTCAGAGACTCTCTAGCCCAAACTTTTTACTTTATAGATGAAGAAACTGAGGCCCAGAGAGGTTGTGACTTCCCCAATTTCACACAAAGGGTCAGAGTGAGAGAAGGCATTTGAAACCAGATCCTCTGACTCAAAAAGCAATTTTCTTTTTTCTTCTTTATGTCAGTCCAAAATCGGCTTCTTTATCACTTCTCCCTCATGTTTCCTGTTCTGTTCTTTGACTAAGTAGAACAAAAAAAATCTAAGGTCTCTCCCCCATGATAAAACTTCAAATATGTGAAGGGAAAGGAAAGGAACAAGTAGACATCACACTCCTACTATGTGCTGAGTACTTTACAAATATTATCTCATTTGATCCTGACAACAACTCTGTGAGATAGGTTCTATTATCACCCCCATTTTTACATTTGAGAGAACTGAGGCAGAAAAAATTTTTTTTTGGAGGGGAAGGTAGGGCAGTTGGGGTTAAGTGACTTCCTCAAAATCACATGGCTAATAAGTGTTAAGTGTCTGGGGTTGAATTTGAACTCAGGACCTCCTGACTCCACTGCTGGTGCTCTATTCACTGGGCCACCTAGCTGCCCCAAGGCAGATAAAATTTAAGTGATTTACTTATGGTAACACAGCTAGGAAGTGACTACATTTGAACTCAGGTCTTCTTGACTCTAAGCTTAGCATTCTATCCACTGAGCCCCTTAGCTGGCTTTGAGGCAGCTACTAAGCTGCTGTCCCAGCCCCCATCTCTTATTTAAGTTAATCACTCATTTTCTTCAACTTATCCTCATATGACATAGCTTTTGGAAAGATCTTCTCAATTCAATTCAACAAACACCAACTTCAGCCTACCAATATTCTTCCTAAAATGTGATACCCAGAACTCCATAACAGGAAGATAAATGTGATGCAAAGGAGAACAGATATAACAGAAAAGAGCATTAGGGAAGAGGCAGCCAAAAGATCTTTATTTGGAGTCAGTAGCCCTAGGCTGGAAGGCTGACTTGGAGGCTTCCTTGTGATCTGAGGTAAGTCACTTCTCAACTCTGGGGCCTCTATTTCCACAAGTATATAAGTAGACAGTTGGACTAGCTGACTTTAAAGTCCTTTCTGCCTGTTGATGAGCCTAGGATTTTGTGGCTAGGATCTCCCTCATTCTGGTCTTAATTCATTTAATTCAACTTAAGGTTGCATTAATCTTTGAGGTTTATTAAAATCCTTCACAAACTATTTCTGACCTATCTTTACAGACTGATTTCACATTGTTCCTCCTCAAGTACTCTATCAGTTCTATGTTGCTTGTGTTTCTTTTGGCCTAACAATTAACACCAAGAAAACACAGGTGCTCCATCAGTCACCACCACACCATCCATACATAGAGAAGTTTTGAACGCTCTGGATACACTGCTTTGGTAATTTTAGTAGTATACTTTCCAGAGATGTACACATTGATAATAAGGTTGACACATGCATTGCCAGAGCTAGCTCAGTGTTTGGGAGGCTCTGAAGGAAAATGTGGGAGAGAAGAGGTATTAGACTGACTACCAGACTGAAGGCCTACAGAGCCATGGTGCTGACCTCATTGTTGTATGCCTGTGAAACCTGGACAGTATACCAGCACCATACCAGGGAAATGAATCACTTCCATTTGAATTAGCTTAGGAAGATTCCAAAGATCACCTGGCAGGATAAGGTACCAGACACTGAGGTCTTTACTCAACTATAACTGCCAAGCATTCAAACTCTGCTTCAGAAAGTGCAACTCCAATGGGCTGACCACGTTGTTCGAATGCAGAACATACGCTTGCCAAAAAACTATTTTATGGAGAACTCACACAGGGCAAGTGTTCACATGGTGGTCAGAAGAAGCAATACAGGGACACTCTCAAGGTCTCTCTTAAGAACTCTGGAATTGATTGCGAGACATGGGAGTCATTGGCATAGGACTGCTCAGCATGGCCTGCAGGTGTTATAGTAGGTGCTGTGCTCCAGGAGCAAAGCAGAATTGAAACAGCTCAAAGGAAATGCAGGATGTGCACATTTAGAGAATCCACCCCAAATGTTCGTGTGGACTATCTGTGCCCAACCTGTGGTAGAGCATTCTAAGCTTTTATTGGTCTGATCAGCCACAGTCAGAAACATTGAAACTTGACTCTAGCTGTCTAGTGATGTCATTTTGGTTGTCTTTGAGAATGAAATACAACAACCAACCAACCCTATAAAGTGATCAACTTGCATCTCCTTAAACATAACATTCAACCTCCTCTTGCCTTGGAATAGATTGCCCCACGCCTGGAAAGCTCTCCATCCTCACCTTCATTTCTTGGAATTCCTTGCCCCCTTCAACACCCTCCCCTTGAGGTTACCTCCTACTTACAATGTATATATTTTGTTTCTTCGTAGTTATTTGCATGTCTTCTCTTTTAGAATGTGAATTCTTTGAGGTCAGGGACTGTCATTTGCCTTATTTTATATCCCCAGAGCTTACCACAATGCCTGCACATAGAAGACACATAACAAATATTTGTTGGCTCGGACTCTGACTGTCATCTCGGTTCTGTCCTCTGAGGCCAACCAGAATGAATTTAATCACTTTGCCACATGACAATCCTTCAAAATGTCTGAACGCTGGTGTCATGGCCTTTTTAGTCTTCTCTCCAAGCTAAATATCACTAATTCCTTCAACTGGAAGAGATTTTACTTGACTGAGGCAGGCTATCCTGGCCTAGCAGGATCATAGCATCACGGGATTTACAGCCAGGAAAATCTTCAAGATCACATAATCTAATCCCCTCATTTTCCAGGTCCAGATCATGAAAACAACATATCCAGGAGGACACAGCTATTAAATGGGAGAGTAGCTTAGTATTCAAGCCCAAGTTCCACTCATAGCTAGTGTCTTCCCTCTGAGATTATGCTCCATTTACTTAATATGTACATAGGTGTTTACATGTTGTCTCTTGCAGTAGAATGTAAGCTCTTTGAGGGTAGGGATTATTTTATTTGGGGGGGGGGGAAGTTGCATCCTCAGTCTCTACCACAATGTAAGGCATATTCGTTCAATCATTCAGTCATGTCTGACTCTTGGTGACCCTGTATGGGGTTTTCTTGACAAAGATACCAGAGGAGTTTGTCGTTTCCTTCTCTAGTGGATTAAGGCAGAGTTTGAGTACTTGCCCAGGATTGCACAGTTAGTGAGTGTCTGAGGTCAGATTTAAACTCAGGTCTTCCTGACTCTATCTAGAACATCAGGGCAGTTTTCCTCAAAGATTTCTTTTCTTTTTCTTTTGGTCTTTTTGGAGGGGGGAAGGCAGGGCAATTGGGATTAAGTGACTTGCCCAGGGTCACATGTTGCGTGAATAACTGTTAAGTGTTTGAGGCCAGATTTGAACTCCAGTCCTCCTGACTCCAGAGCTGGTGCTCTATTCACTGTGCCACCTAACTGCTCCACTTGATGATTTCATGAAAGATGTTGTCCAGTCCTCTATCCACCAAGCCACCTATCTACCTCTACTGGGCATATAAGCAGGTGCTTAGTTCTTTGTTCTCTACCATACAACCCTAAAGCAAAACAAACAAATAACTAAATATGAAAGATGGCAAAATTATGAAATAGACTTCATTGATTTTCCATTTCCTTCTGCTTTCCCAGCCTTTAGCTAGATGTCCAATGATCTTTCTCCCTCCTGTCCACCCTTCTCTGATCCCCTCACCTACGTTGTACATACTGTCTTACAGCACTGATCAGCCACTGATAATAATGTAATTAAGTAAGAGCCAGTACGTTGATACTGAATCAGCTTTTTTCTAATGATGAGGAAGCTTGGTAGAGTTAAAGGAGCACTGGGATCAAAAAACTTAGAGGCCCCGGGGCAGGGGCATTTAGGTGGTGCATTGGATAGGACACCAGACTTGGAGCCAGGAAGACCTGAGTTCAAATTTGGCCTCAGACACTTCCTAGTTGTGTAACCTTGGGCAAAACCCTTACATTTATTCACCTCAGTTTTCTCACTGGTAAAATGAGCTCAAGAAAAGCCCAAAGGAGGTCACAAAGAGTCAAACATAACTGAAATGACTCATCAACAAAACCTGAGGCAAATATTTTTTATTCTCTGGACCTCAGTTTTCCTGTGGAAAAAAAAGGGACTGGATTAAATCCAAAGTAATATGAGTTGAGTAAATATGAGTCTATAAAGGCAATGTCACCAAATCACAATTGACTGCATTTATAGTCTGGGCTTAAAAGAGATGGGACCTATCCTTCAAAAGAGCTGAAGCATTCTTTCATTTTTTCCTAACAAAAGAAGGAAATTCATCTTCAATCTTTATGTTGTTAATAACTATAGCAAGGACTATCAAAATCTCTATATCTACAAAGACACACATCAAATAATTGGAGGGCATATGAGTGCAAAGCATGCTTCTTCATGAGTTGTAGAGCAGTGGAAACGTTTTCATGCTCTAAGATTCCCCTCAAGCTACAAGCTGTCCCTGCCAACAAAATTTGACTAGGAAAAACAACTTACTGTACACCATCTTGGAGTAGATGGGTATCTAGAGATCTGAACAGAGTTTCATTACTGGGACATAAGCTTTCTAAACCTATATTTCACACTGAACACTTATGTTTCACTTTTCACTTGCAAGGGTTTTTGTTCAGTCATTTCAGTCATGTCTGACTCTGTGACTTCATTTGGGTTCTTTTTTAGCAAAGATACTAGAGTGATTTGTTATTTCCTTCTCTGGTTTATTTTGCAAATGAGGAAACTGAGGCAAAAAAGGTTAAGTAACTTGCCCAGAGTTACACAGCTAGTAAATGTCTGAGGCCATATTTGAAGTCAGAAAGACTCAACTTCAGGACCAGCACTTTAATGCACTGCAAGATTGGAGTGGAAATAACCAAATGGGTTGTGGAGCCAGGAAATGGTGTGGGGAAAGGGTATTCAAAATAATTTTCATGTGGAATCTTCCTTCACTCATCGTTCTTTCAGTACTATTATTTGTCTGATGAAAAGAAAGACATCTATGAGGTCAAAGAATAAGGGCTTATTTAATGCAATGGAGAGCATTTCTTGGTTCAATCCTCATCATAACTGATGTTTCATCTCAGCTGGATCCTTTCAGGAGCCTTGTTACTCAATCTCTAAAATAGTCACATCATTTTGATTTGAAAGATGATCATTTTTATTTGGAGAATGGTAACATTTGGAAGTTTGCTCAGTTTTGGGTACATGAGCGTGCTAGACTTGCCAACCTTTTCCTGGGAGGGAGGCCAGATCTGACTGCCAAAAAAAAAAAAGAGTTGCACTGATTTATTTGACTATTGATAGATTTGAAATATGTCCTCCTGGAAATGCCTCTAGGTGCCTATGCAAAGTGACCTCAGAAAACTGCATGGTATATATTTCTGAATATCAAGAGACTCTGAATCAGAATTGCTCAACCAGCCTTTCCTGCTAGTCAACCAATTGTGAAGACAGCCATGCCTTAGTGGATAGTGCACTAGATTTATAGTCATATGATTTGGATTTGTATCCAAGCTCTGTTATTTCCTTTGTGACATTGAGCAATTCCCATGACCTCTTTAGGTTTCATTTTTCTTACTTATAAAATGAAGTTCATATAATCTCTCAGATCTCTTCTAGTTCTTTTTCTTTTTTCTTTTTTTTACAAATGCTTTATTAATTTCTGGTTTACATCATTCATTTCTGCCAGATTTTGAGTTACAATTTTTTCCCTACCCACCACCCCAGAATAGCAGTCCCACTAGATATCCCCTCATCCAATCTGCCCTCTCCCATATCTTCTCCCATACCCCCTTCAACTTTTCCATTAGGGCAAGGTGAATCTCTGTGCCCCAGTGCTTGCATATCTTATCTCCCAATTACATGCAAAATAGTATTAAAATAGTATTTATATACATTTGAAACATTTAATTTTAAAATTTCGAATTCCAGATCCATTCCCTTCCTCCCTTGTCACCCAATCCCACTGGGAAGATAAGCAATTCAGTATGTGTTGTACATGTATAGCTATGCAAAACATAACCATAGTAGATATATTGTAAAAGACTGACTATATTTCCCTCCCAACCATCCCGCCCCCCACCTGGTCCATTCCCTACTTTGATCCTGTCCCTCTTCAAAAGTGGGTGCCTCCAACCTCCCCTCCCCTTAGCATGCCTTACCCTCCATCATCTCCCTTCTCATCCCCCTCCCCCCTACTCTCCTGCAGGGTGAGATATCCCATTTAGTATGTATGTCATTCTCTCCCTGATCCAAATTCAATAATATGGTTTTGCTTTTTGCCTTCCTGTTCTTCCCCTCCCCTGCAACTACTTCCCTTTGCCTCTTCTACATGAGTTAGTTTACCCCCCTGTCTCTCCCCCATCTCCTCTTGCCACATTTCTCTCTCACCTCTTAACTTCACCCCTTAAGTATCATCCCTTTCCACCAAATTTGACCTCAGCCCTCTATCCATGTATACCTGTAAACATATATACACACATTCACATATGTATTCATATGCCCATAAACCATTCTTCAATTATTTTCATACTGAGAATATGTTTTTCTCAGTTATTGTTTTTCCATGTAGGAATGTAAATAGTTCAACTTTGATAAATTCCTTTTGATTTCTTTTCCCTGTTTACCTTCTCAAGTATCTCTTGCTTCTTGTGTCTAAATGTCAAATTTTCTATTCAACTCTGGTTTTTTCCTCAAGAATGCTTGAAAGTCCTCTATTCTACTGAATGACCATATTTCCCCCTGAAACAAGATACTCAGTTTTGCTGGGTGGGTGATTCTTGGTTTCAATCCCAGGTCCTTTGCCCTGAGGAATATCATATTCCATGCCCTTCTATTCCTCAATATAGAAGCTGCAAGGTCCTGGGCTATTCTGATTGTGTTTCCACAGTATTGAAATTGTTTCTTCCTGGCTGCTTGTAGTATTTTCTCCTTGATCTGGGAATTCTGGAACCTGGTTATAATATTCCTAGGAGTTTTCTTTTTGGGACCTTTTTCAGGAGGTGATCTATGGATTCTTTCAACCTCTATTTTGCCCTCTGGGTCTAAAACATCAGGGCAATTTTCCTTGAGAATTTCTTTTTTTTTTCATTTTTAAGTCACCTTTAATGCATACTATCTTGCAGATAGATAAATACTTCAACTTTACAGATATGGTTTAAATGTAATAAGTTAACTTCAGAAAAGTACCCTACTATAAATACTAAGATTTGGCTTGCACGTTGATATTGGTTAGAAACTAACAAACTACTACAAATAGAGCCTATGAGGGACATGGTGCATTAGACAAATAAATCCTAAAGGGGACCTCCAGAGACAACATTCAGGTAAGGGTATTATTTTTTTTTTTAAAGCAATTGGGGTTAAGTAACTTGCTCAAGGTTACACGGCTAGTCATTATTTATGCATGGGTGCTCATTTTCTGAGGCCGGATCTGATCTCGGGTCATCCCAACTCCGAGGCCGGCACTCTTACTCACTGCACCACCTAGCCACCCCTTTAGGGCAATTGGGGTTAAGTAACTTACCCAAGGTTACACGGCTAGGTTTTTGTTTGTGTGGATTAAGTGTCTGAGGCCGGCTCTGAACTCAGGTCCTTCTGATTCCAGGGCCGGCGCTCTATTCACTGCGCCACCTAGCCACCCCTAGGGTATTATTTTTTATTCCCATTTTACAGAGGGGGGTAACCAGAGAAAAAGGTAACATTTGAAAAAAGCACTATCATGTAATCAGTAAGAACCCAAAATAACAAGTGAAAATACCAAGATTGGGGTGACAAGTGACTCTCCAGCAAAAGAACTGGCTAAACCTTTTTGCTTGACTCCAGTTGATGATTACAAAAGATGAAAATCTGATTAAGCAAAGTCAAAAGAGGTGATTTCTTAGGCCTAGCCAACAAGTCAAACATTTGGTAGTCAGATAACAATTTAATTCCTTAGAAGGAGGTGAATTATCTGAGCTCAGAGGAGAGGAGTGAATGGGAAATGGAAAGTATTGCAGAGTTCAAGAACAAGTTTGAGGTGAAGTTCCCATTCTGTTCTTCAGATCTACTAGTAGATCCTTGAGAATTTCTTGAAGGATGATTTCTAGGTTCTTTCTTTGATCATGGCTTTCAGGTAGTCCAATAATTTTTCAATTATCTCTCCTGGATCTATTTTCCAGGTCAGTGGTTTTTCCCATGAGATATTTCACATTGCTTTCTATTCTTTCATTTGTTTGGATCTGTTTAACAGCATCTTGATTTCTCATAGTCACTAGCTTCCATTTGCTCCAGTCTAACTCTGAAGGAATGAATCTTCTCAGTGAGTTTTTGAGATTCTTTTTCCATCTGGAAAATTCGATTTTTTAAGGCATTCTTCTCCTCATTGCCTTTTTGAGCCTCTTTTGCCATTTGAGTTAGTCTATTTTTTTTTTTAAAGCAATTGGGGTTAAGTAACTTGCTCAAGGTTACACGGCTAGTCATTATTTATGAGTGGGTGCTCATTTTCTGAGGCCAGATCTGATCTCGGGTCATCCCAACTCCAAGGCTGGCACTCTTACTCACTGTGCCACCTAGCCGCCCCTTTAGGGCAATTGGGGTTAAGTAACTTGCCCAAGGTTACACAGCTAGGTTTTTGTTTGTATGGATTAAGTGTCTGAGGCTGGCTCCGAACTCAGGTCCTTCTGATTCCAGGGCCGGCGCTCTATTCACTGCGCCACCTAGCCACCCCGGTTAGTCTATTTTTTAAGGTGTTATTTTCCTCAGTCATTTCTCTTCCCAATTTTTCCTCCACTTCTCTTATTTGGTTTTTAAAATCCTTCTTAAGGTCCTCACTTCCCAGTCCTCCTCCTGTTCCATGCTTCAATCCTTTTTGCTCCCAGAATAGGAGTCTAATGTTGAATTTTTCTGTTTATTTTGTTTCCTTTGCCTAGGCATGTTGCCACTTAATTACTTGGCTTTTGGGTTTGTTGCCACAGTAAGACTCTGCCACCAGACAGGGGAGCTTCTGTCCCAAACTTTGGGGTCTTCTCAACTGCCAGAGGTATTAGTTGGGTGCCCTCCCTGAAGCCCCCACACACTCTGGCAAGCTGGACACACACCCCAAGACCTCCACCCAAGACCTCAATCCAGATCCAGGGAGGTTAAAGCAAGAGTGATTACCCCCCAGACTGATCACAGGATCCCCCTACAGTCCACAGGCCAGGAGCTGAAGCTAAAACTGAAGCTGCAAAATGGTGGCTGTGCTGCAGCTCCTCAGAGGCTTTCACCCCCAGGGGAAGAAGCTGATGCATTCCCAAATACTGGTCCCAAAGTCCATAGGGCATTAACATCTCACTTTGTCCTATGCATATATGTGTTGATAATTCTGGAATCACCACAGCTGATGGTGTTCTGGGCTCCCTCCAGCTGGCTGCTGGTCTAGCCGCCCTGGGGCTAAAACCTCTGACTCACATGGGCCTGGGCTCGGCTCCCAGAGTTCTGTGCTGGCCTCTCCCTGCAGGGTTGCTGGGCTGTCCTCAGTGGGAGTTTAGCTTCTCTGTCTCTTTCTGTGGGTGCTGGAGCTCCAGAGGTTGTTCAGAGTCTCCTTTTACATAATTTTGAAGTGGTGTGGGCTGGAGCACTACAGCAGTGCTAGTGCTATTTCTCCTCTGTCATCTTGGCTCCTCCCCCCTCTCTTCTAGTTCTTAATCTTCTGGATAATAGGCTTTGGAAAAACATAAAATGTGGAAGTCAGTCCGTCAACAAGCATTTTTAAAGCACCTATTATGTAAGCACTGGGGATACAAAGAAAGGAAAATGACATTCCTTGCTCTCATAGAGCTTACAATCCAATAGGGGAGGCAACACAAAGACAATTATATACAAACATGAAGCATAAAATCTCAACCTTGCAAGGAAATTGATGTGTGACCTAAAATGAAGTCTTTGCCAGATAGTTGAATCCCTTCTACAATGGGAATTGTAGAACTGGATCCCCAAACTAGGGGTCAGACAGCTACTGCTTAAATATTTCTAGTACTAGAGGACTTCTTATCTCATGTAAGTCTGTTGCATTTCAGATAGCTCTTACATCTCAATGGCCTTGTGATCTCATCACTGGCGACACTTCTTTCACCAGAGCAGAATTCAAGTCATCTACCTTTCCTCAAACTGTGTGTTACTTGACCATGTTCTTCCATGGAGAATCCACTAGTTAGCTGGGAGAAACCCAACCCTCAGAAGGCAGAGGGGTCCAAGTTGAGTTGAAAGCAGAAACATTTTATTAGGAGAAAAATCAGGCACTAGTGCTGAGGCACCCCAGTCCAAAATACAAGGGAGCCCACAACCTAGGAAAGGCAGGGATTTACCCTTGAAAACCACAAAGGGGAGGTTCAGGGATGCGTTGGGGGAAAGAATGCACAATCTTTCCCAGGAACAGGTGGGAAACAGAAACAGGATGTTCTGTAGGAACAGCTGACTGAAAGGCTGGTTTGGGGCAGATGTGGGAAAGGGGTGCAGAGTTCAGCAAGGTCAGACAGAGAACATTAGCAAAGGCATCTGGGAGTGAGTAAGACTGATTCACCACAGGTTCCTGATTGGTTCCTTTAAGCAAATGGGCTTACTCTTTATCCAGGGTACCTATCTGGTAAGGTAACTCAGAAAGAGACATACTAATCTCAGTGACCCTGCTCTGAAAGAGTTTATAATTTGTGGGGGAGGGAATAATAAAGGCATTTGCCCAAATCTCTAGGATGCAAAGTAGAATGTGAAACAGAGATCCAGACAAAGTGTTCTAGGTAAACATTAATAACCAGTTTCTTACAAGATGATCAGGGAGTTCAGCAAACTTTTACTAAATATTTAATAGGTGTAGACCACTATGTAGACAAAGTTTAAATAAGATACAATTCCTGATAGTCCCTTCCTCAAACCCCACCCCACTCCCCAGCAATATGCACACATATGTTTACAATGATGTAGGTGAATAAGATCAAAATACAGATAATTTAATGTACAATATGAAAAAAGTGAGTAATAAGTTGCTTAGAAAAAAAGACCAAGTGAGGTGTGAAGGCAAAAGTCTTTACTAAGCAAGGAGATAAGAGAAACCTAAAGGAGGAATACTTAATAGAAAGTCAACCAGAGAAAAGGTGAGGTGGGCAACAATAAAATTTTACATCTTGATACTGCAGCCTTTGTAAGACCTTCTTTTGATGAATCAGAGGAGGAGAAAAGGAAAAGAATTCAGCATCTTGTAGCATTTCTACATTGCCTGTCACTGAATGGTAAGGCTGTCAATCAATATTAAATTATAACAGCTGAAACCGATGGATAAATCAGTCAGCCCATGGGGTCCTAATGGTAGAAAATTTCCTGTATACAATCTGAGACAAGGTTTTCTGCTCTTATCATGGATACCATTGGTGAAATTTCAACCCTGCCCTACCTGGAGTGTCTTCTTATTATCATCTTCACTGGATGGTAAAGAGGATTGTAATTGTCATCTTTTCCAATGGCAACTTCAATATTCCCTAAATTTGCGATCTCATTAATGTGAGTAATCATTTTTTTTCAGCAATTCAGATCAAGATCCAACTATATATTTTTTTTCTTTCTTATTTGACTCTTGTCAATGACCTACCACAAATCTTCCACAGGAAGTATGCCTAATGTACTAGGAACATTCTTTCATTTATTTTGATATCACATGAATGCCAATGGATCATGATGATCATTGATTATGAGCTCTTGATTGTGACTTCATTGATTACCTAGCTCTTGCCACATGCCATTCTACTTTTCTGATCATACAACTCTGAGATAATATCCTTTATACTCACTTCTGTAGCATATTTCTCCATTGTTTCACCCAACTTTCATCATGCAGGTCTTCATTTCCCAACAGAAATCAAAACCCAAATGCCTCTGCCAGGATGAGTACCATCAGGGAAATCATAATTTTAGTTCATTTTAAGCATCTTATTAAGTATCAGATTTGCTGGTAAGTACTAGTGCTTTGTGGTTGGTTGGATATGGAAAGAAAATGTGGAGTATTGGAGGAGTAAGTAGGTCGCAGTCATGGGAGGAAACAAAAAATACGAGGAAAAAAAATGAAATGTGGGGAGAAAAAAAAGGGTGTGGGAGGAAAGTGGAGAAATCAGAAAAATTAAAAAAAAAAAGGAATTAGGCCAGATACTTCTGGCAATTCATTTCCTTTAAAATATTTGTATATTCTTTAAAATATTTGTATATTCTTTAAAATATTTGTATATTCTTTAAAATATTTGCATATTCTTTAAAATATTTGTATATTTGGTTCCATTGGGACCAAAAGTTTCTTGACTTCCAATGTATTTAAATTCTGTAATCTGCTGCCCACCAAAAATGTCCTGAATTTCATTTTAGCAGAACTTGACAAACAGCATAAAGTTACAAATCCTTACAAAAAGGGGGAGATAGGCTTTTGCTGCATTTGGAAATACGAGCTTCCTTAAGGGGAATGTGATATCTTTATCTAATAGTTTGTGTCTCTGAGACTGAGGGTGTTTATTCTAGATCTGAATGTGCCAGGGAAAATAAAGCACACAAAATAATTAGTTTCTATTGTGATTGTTTTAATATGAGCTGGTGTTGTGTTTTGGTAGATTGGGAGTCAGGACAACTGAAATCAAATCTTGAATCTGCCACTCACTCATCTCCTTTCTCTGAAGCTTCATCTAAAAACTGGAAAGGGTGAAACTAAATGACCTCGAAAATCCCTTTCAGCTTTAGTAGTCTTTGCACATTGTCTTAACAGAGATGGGTAGAAAATTAGTGTTTCTGTTCTTACATAGCTTCGTATAATGGAAAGGGTGTTGAACTTAGAGTTTTAATACCTCAGTTTCAAACTCTACCACTTACAACCTATATGATCTTGGATGTGTTTTGTTAACCTTCATCAGCCTCAGTTTCCTTATTTATAAAATGAGGGGGTTGGACTAGATATCTAAGGTCCTTTGGAACTCTAGATCTATGATTCTTTTATCCTAAGAAGAGGTTAATTATATTCTGTGGCATTCTGATCAATGAATATCATTAACAAACCTCTATTGAAGGTCTATAATGGCACATGGTACTGTGATAAATTCTTTGGGAGATACAGAAGTGTGGATCAATAGGAAGAAGTGATCTCTAAATTACTATGACTTAAATGCTTTAAATTTTCTATAGCTCGATCTGTGTAAGAACTTCTTCCACCTATGCAGATCATGGACTCTTCCTTCCTTAGTAAATAATCACTTCACATTCCTAGTAGAAAAAAAAAAATCCATTACCTGGAAGCCAGTCCTTCGAAAATTAGTCCTCTCAATCTCAGCTGGACTAGTCCTCAGACAACAGTCATACAATTCAACTAGGTGCCTGTCCTTGAAGACTTTTTAGGTTAGGAGAACCTGCCAAAGTTCGTGGCCCACTATAGATAATAATATAGATGTGTGTGTGTGTGTGTGTGTGTGTGTGAGAGAGAGAGAGAGAGAGAGAGAGAGAGAGAGAGACAGAGAGAGACAGAGAGAGAGAGACAGAGAGACAGAGAGAGAGAGACAGAGAGAGAGAGAGGTTGGGGGGAAGAGTGAATAGATGGGAGATAATTCTCAGAGGAGAAGGCACTAGCAGCTGGGGAGACCTACACATCTCCTACATAAGGTGAGATTTGAACATGAGTCTTGAATAAAGCCAGAAAAGCCAAATTAGAGGGGAGGGGGCAATATATTCAGGGCATGAGGGACAGATAGTACAGAAGCATAGAAGAAGAGTAAACCATTGTAGTTAGTTTGTAGAGAGTGTGGGGAGGAATAGTAAAGTGTGGAGACTGGGAATATAGAAGGAACCAGGTTATAAAAAGCTTTAAATTTCCAACAGAAATCTTTATTTTTAATCCTAGAAGTAGTGGGGAGCCATTGAAGTCCATTAAGCAGGGGTGTAATAGGTTAGATCTACACTTTAGGACAGATTGCAGAGGAGAAAGTAAGTCAGGGAGACCATTTAGACAGTAACTGAAAATAGTCCATGTGAAAGATGATGGGGCTGCCTAAATCACTGTTGCTCCATGAGAAAACATCAAACGATCACCTTAATGAAGGCTGAATTGCTGTTGTAATACTGTAATGTATTGAACAAAATATTGTAGGACACCATTTAGAAGACCGATCCCCTATAATTTACTTTGAGATGGAAAATTATTCATCTGTTCATCATTTAACAGCATTAAATTATATTTTATTTCATTGTGAATTTTTGTTAGGAGAAATTGAGTTAAATTCTATGGAAATCTAATAAAAAAAAACTCTGATGTGAGTCATTGTGGATTTTTTTTTAAACTCTCTTTTGAATATAGACAGAGAATATTTAGACAGCAAAGATCATTTGGTCACATTTAGACATAGCAAGCTATGCTTTTCTCCTTTACAGTGGGATAAAGAACCTGTAGAAATGTCTCTTGCTCTATAATTAGCCAAATTTAAAATAAATCATTCTGTCTGTCATGGAAACTGTTATTATCACTAATAAAAGGGATGGATAGGAGATAGTTGTCATCTCTGTAACCGTGTGTGTAAGAGTGTGTTTTTAGGAAAGCAACAGATGTTGACTACCCTTAACAGCCTGAAAACATTAAAACTGTTGTGGTGCCAGATGAAGAATGTTAATTGGCATTCTTTTATCTAACGATTCCCTTGATTTGTGGAATAGTTCATTGTAATTCTAAAGGTGACTTGTGTAGAGGCCAATGATTACTTGGCCTAATCCTAGCAAACAGCACTCTGGCCCAATATTCCTTTACTCTTAAACAGAGCCAGACTTTGGATATTTGGTTCCTGGGGCAAATACCTCAAGCTATGCCTCAGGTAAGTGGCATGACTTTCATAGTTTAAGGATGGAGGGTCATGCACTGGGAGAAGGAAGAAACATCCCAGTCTAACATCTGGTACCATGCTGGTTTTTTTGTTTTTGTTTTTGTTTTTTTGCCTTTTGGAGGGGGGAAGTCTGCACAATTGGGGTTAAATGACTTGCCCAGGGTCACATGGCTAGTAAGTGTTAAGTGTCTGAACTTAGATTCTCCTGACTCCAAGACCGGGATTCTATTCACTGAGCCACCTAGCTGCCCCCATCCTGTTTTACTTAATTATTTTAAAGAACATTTTTTGTAAGTTGTATTTTTATATCCACTAGATTTCCAAATAGATCTCTCCCCTTCACAAGTTCCAGAGAGTAATCTCTTTTTAACAAAGAATAAAAAAGAGGGGAAAAAAAGCCAGTTCATGAAAGTTAAATAACGGCAAAAAATTCTAACTCTATATATGCACAGCATTCTGCTCCCATAGTTGTCTGGATCTGTAAAGAAGTGGGAAGAGTTTCTCAAGACTTTACTTGGAGGTAAATTTGGTCAGAATAATTTCACAACATTTAGTTTTGACTGTTTTATTGTTGTTCTTTCTATTTACATTACTGTAGTCATAATGTATACTGCTTCTGCTTGCTTCATTTTGTACCAGTTAATGTCTTCCCATTTAATTAATTATTCTTACTAACTATTCCTACTCTGAGGTTGCTAAAGCCCTGAAAGTGCTGTCATTACCCTTTAAATCTGGCTCCCTGGGATAAAGTCTTGATCAACCTTTCCTTTTAACTTAAACCTTTTTGTTTCTCACTCTCTCTTGCACTTAATGAGTCCTAGCTCCTTCCTGATGACAGATTCCCTGACCACCCTTTCCTGCACTGCTTACACTTTCACTCATAACCTAAACTCAGTGGTCATGGTGGGAGAGCTGAGATACTCTTTTGCTCAATCTTTATCCAGGTCACACCTGTTAACTGCAGGTGTCCCTGAAAGCTCTCTCTTGGGCTCAATTCTCTTCTCCCTCTATATTATTTCACTTGGTCTCATCAGCTCCCATGGATTCAGCCATCATCTTGATGTGTATGACTCAGATTTATTTCTTACCCTAACTTCTTACCTGACCTTCAGTCTCAAATCTCTAATTGCCTTTTACACATTTCAAACTGGGTGTCTGGTAAACATTTTAAACTCAACATGTGCAAAACTGAACTTTTTACCTTTCCCCCCAAACCCACTCCTCTTCTTAACTTCTCTATTACTAATGGTACCATAATCTTCCCATTCATCCAGACTTACAACCTGGATGCCATACTTCTATCATCCCCCTTATCCAATCTGTTGCCAAGTCCTTTCTATCCTACTTTTGTACCTTCTGGGGGTATATGCCTCCTTCTCTCCTACAACACTATCACCAACTTGGTACAGGACCTCATCACCTCACACATTAGCCTGCTAGTTCATCTGCCTGCCACAAGTCTCTCCACACTGAAGACCATCCTCAGTTGATGGTCAAAGGGATCTTCCTAAAGTACAAGTCTGCCCATGTTCTCTTTCTAGTCACTAAACTCAAGTGTCTCTGTCATTTCTAGGATCAAATATAAAATTCTATCTTTGGCAGTCAAAACTCTCATAAACTGGCTCACCCCCTACCTTTTCAGTCTTCTTACATCTTAAACAAGGCCCTTCCCCCTTACTTGGTGATCCAGTGTGACAAGGGGTTTTCTTGTTGTTCTTGGCACAATATCATCCATTTCTTAGTTCTGTGAATTTTCATTTGCTCTTCCCATACTTGGAATAGTCTCCCTCCTCATCTCTTCCTCCTGGCTACTTTGGGTTTCTTCAAACCCCAACTAAAATCCTACCTTCTATGGAAAACTTTTCCTGATACCCCTTAATTCTAATGCTTTCCCTCTGCTAATTACTTCCTATTTATTGTGTATAGCTTAGATGTACATAGTTGTTTACATCTTGTCTTCCCCATTACACTGTGAGTTTCTTGAAAGTAGAGATTATCTTTTACCTGTCTTTATATCCCTAATGGCTGACACATGTTAGTCACTTAATGAATATTCACTAATTTACTCACTATTTCTCCCAATAGAATGTAAGTACTCTGAGGGTTGTTGGGTTTTGTCTTTGAATCTCCAGCCTATATGCTTTGCACTTAGAAGGGACTTAATAAATGCTTTTTGAATAGAATGGAATAAGCATGTGTTATTGTTGTTATATGACTATTCATATATCTAAGTAATCATATGCTTTAGTTCTTAGATGTGATTATCTAATGCAAAGATTTTTAACTTTTTTGCATGTCATGGACATCTTTAGCTTTCTGGTGAAGTTCACAGACCCTCTCAGAAGAATGTTTTGTTTCTTTTGTTGCTTACATATATAATTGAAGGAAGTAATCAATTTCATTAAATGGTTAGTGAAAATAAAGACATATTTTTTCCCATTCAAATTCATAGGACCCTCTGAAATCTATCTCTGGACCTAGGTACAAAAATTCTACACTAATGATAATAGCTCCTATATCTATAGAGCTTTAAATTATATTAAACACTTTTCTTCCCTTCTGTCATGAGTAACCCTAAAGCAAAGCATGCAATGCTTATTTTTGAATGGCTAGAATGGATCCTCGCTTTCCTACTGTTCTGATTGATTTTTAGCTTTAGATTTCCTCAGTCTCTTGAAAATACTAATAACTAAAGAGAAAAGAACAGGTGGCACTTATCATCAGAAATTCAGGAAGGGCTGGAAGGGTGTTTAGTAACTGCTAATTGCTACGTGTGCTGACTTGGAAACAGGTGCCAGGAAACAGGAACATTTGAATCTATGAAAATATGTTCAATCATGGTGTGGTTTTAGATATTATAACAATTTTTGCACTGGAAGACACATCTTGTAACCGATCTGAACTCATAGATTTGTTTTCTTGCTTTTATATTTAAATGTATTAGCCGAATACAAATGAGTAACTTGTCAATGTTTCATTCATTGAAGACCAAGAGTACCAGGACAATTCTGCTTTTGCATTAAGACCTGCATCCTGACAAAATTTTAGTCTGTCCACATGGGATCATAAGATTGAAAACTGAAAGGACTTTAAAGGTCCTTTCATCTGCCATTCCTCAGCCTTGTTTGACAGAGGAGGAAACTGAGGCTCAGAAATATGAAGTGACTTGCCGGTAGTAAGGAATGGAGTTTGGGTTCTAGCCCAGGTCTTTCGACTCCAAAACCAATGCTTTTCATGACTTCATCTATTCCCAAGAGCTTTCTTCTCATTCATTTATTACAGATAAGAAAATCAAGGCATTATAAGGTTAAATGTCTCATCCAAAGAATCATATAACTGTGTATTATCAAAGTTGACACAATATTGACTCTACACACTTTATTTAATTATTTGTACCATCAGATCCTGCCTGATTTCAAATCACTACTCTCCACGTTTTCCAGACAGTCTTGTTCTCTTTATTCAGTGTTTATCCTTACTTCTCTGCCTTTGCAAAGATTGACTCCCATGTCTGCAATTCACTTCCTCCTCACCTCCACCTCTTAGAAACCCTAGCTTCCTTCAAAACTCAGCTCAAGGTGCCATTTCCTAAGTGGTTTTCTCTGATCCCTCATCAAATTATTTTTATTCACTCATCTCTTTTCATGTATATCCACCAGCATGTTCCTTGAAAGCAAAGACTATTGTCTTTTTTCTCTTGCCTTTATATTCATATCTCTTTCTCTTATCATGTTTTCTTGTTCATTTCCACCTTAACCCCAATCCTAATCAGTATAGGGAACCCCTGGCATGGAAACTTCCTTCCCTGACAGCAGCTCAGCAATTCATCTATAACAGGTAATGCTCCTTCCTCTGTCACTTATTTCCTATGTGACCTTAGGTAACTCACTTAACCTCTCTCAGTTTCCACACTTGTAAAATGAGGTGATTGGACTAACTCACCTCTAATGTCCCTTCAAGCCATATATATATGATTATATCAAAATATAATAGCATTAGTCAGTTGCCTACAGGAATTGAGAGATTAAGTGAATTGCTAATATTTGCATAGTTGCTGTGCATTAAAGGCAGAACTTGAACCCAGGTCCTCCAGATGCCTGAAGTAGAGAGCCACAAATCCATTTCATTTTTCTGCCTCTCATTTTGCTCATAGTAGGTGCTTAATAAATGCTTGCTGAACAGAACTGAATTGCTGAATTAAAATATATCTTTGATGGTTCTGTAGACTAGACGAGGACAGGGATCTTACCTTAATCTTTAATCCTTCCCTGCTACCCAAGCATTTAGCACAGGGTCTTGCCTAGAGTATTCATTTAATAGACATTTCCTGAATTTGATTAATTGAATTGAAGCAAATTACGGATTAGGAAAAGTTTTCAAACTAACCATTCCATTATCTTGTCTTTACTTTTAGTTGCCTGTGAGGTATTTCGAGAAGAGAAACATTTATTCATGAGGAAATCTGTGACAGAGAGAGATGAATCACTACAGTGCAATAATACACAGTAGAGTTACTGCATCAGTCTGATGTTGAGGTTTGTGATGGTTTTTTCAAAGAAGTGGGTTTTCATTGTATTGTTTTGTATTTAGCTGCCACAAACATGAAGACACATGGCAAAGAGAGGTTCAAGCAAGATATCTGACTGGTTCCTTTAAAATTCCTTAAAATAAAAGTTGTTGTAACTACAAAATACTTGAGGAGAGAGAGAAGGCATTGCTGCTTCAGTGGTGACAGGTGCTTTTAAAGAAAATAGGAACAAAACAAGTCAAATCAAAAATTTGGGAGGGAAATGTCACCTTCAAATACCTGATAGGCATCTTCACTAGCTTGAAGTTAGGAATTATCTCTAGACATCAGAAACCTTCTTTTTAAAGCAGAAAACACTTTGTTCCCTGGTTATTGTATTAGGAGCCTAAAATCAGAAAAGTAATTTTAGACCAGGAAGCCCATCTTCCTGCCTGGGGATAAAGGAATCCCCTCAGACAATGGTTTGAACATTTGATCTTCCCTCCAAAGGTCAAGAACTATCATGAAAATCTTAAGTGAGGTGAGCTGTCTCCTTTAGGCTAGTAAAGAGGAAGGGAAGAAGGAGCAGATTCATATCCACAAACATCAATCACCCTACCAGACTTCAGCTCCTAAAGAATTCTGTACTGTTTTTACTGCTCAATTTCACTTCCCACATTATGTTTCACCACAAAATGTCTGAATTGTAAAGCTGAGGGTGGGGGAGAGAAATAAATGTGTGCTTGCATAAACATAGATAAGATTCTGAATTGTAGATATTTGGCACAGAAGGGGTATGTGTGTGTGTGTGTGTGTGTGTGTGAGAGAGGCAGAGACAGAGAGAAGAGAGAGGAGAGAGAGAGAGAGAGAGAGAGAGAGAGAGAGAGAGAGAGAGAGAGAGAGAGAGAGAGAGAACAGAGAGGAAGAGAGAGACACAGAGAGAGAGAGAACAGAGAGGAAGAGAGAGACAGAGAGAGACAGAGAGAGAGACACACGTTCAGGTAGGGGGGCAACTATAGCTCTGTCAACATGTCTTCATTTTATTACTCAGTAACATGACACTTAGTATCTTAGTATAGCAATAAACAGGGGGTTGTGTGGTTGTACCCATGCACCTTGAGTACTAAAATACATCACAGTGTCACTAGCCTCATCTGGAGAATGAAGGGGAGGGACAAAATGGTTTCTAAGGTCCATTCCTGTTCTAACATCCTATGAAAGCTATAGAGTAATCACACCTGCCAGTACACAACCTGAGCTGTAGTCAGTTTTGTACCATCTGCAGAGAAAGATGTGTCTTTCAAGAAGCAACAATTCCCGCCTCTTTCAGCAGAGCTGAATTATGACCTTGGGAATGAGGGTTTTTCTCCTCCATACTAATTAGTTTCTAGCTTCAAAAGAGCAAGCAGCATGATGTAGTCCAGGGGTGGCCCTCTAGGTCCTCAATCAAAGGGATGTACTTGAGGACCTAGAGGGCCACATGTACCCTCAAGGCCGCAGATTCCCCACCCCTGTTGTAGTCAGTAGAGTGGAGAGGCCTAGGTTTATATCTCACCTCTCTGTGTGAGCACAGGCAAATCACTTAACTGGTTCTGTTCCTCAGTTTCCTTATTTGTAAAATGGGACCATGTTATGGTTTCTGTGAAAATCAAATGAAATAATATACTTCAAATTCTTTAAAATTTGAAGTGCTAATTAAATGGCAATTATTTTAAAGTCACCCACTTCCTACAGGTTAAAAGCAAGGGGCTTTTTAGTGCAAATTAAACAAGTATGATGGTTCACCTCAGTTTTGACATTTAATAGTGATTCAAGAAATGAGCCAAAATAGCTACATGGTTTGTTATTTTAGGAGTATGATGGAAGGAACACGATATGGATTGCAGAGTTGATCATTTAAAATAAAAAGACCAGGCCCCTTGTGGTTGACTGACTAGAGGAGATTTGTAATCTATTTTGTTCATCACTAGTTCCTGTTGAGGCAGTATGGCATAAGTAGGCTCTGAATCAGGAAAGCCTGGCTTTAAGTCTTTCCTTTGACACATACTAACTGTATAAACTTGGACAAGTCATTTCTCTTTTCTGCTCTGGAAGTGCAGAGTCCTTAACCCTCTAAGTTGCAGAGAAAGTATGCATTGGAAGATAAAGTTTCCTCAAAAATCACAGGCCCAGACCCTATCTTCTAGAATTATTTCCGTTACAGCACTGCAAGAACAGCTATAACTATGGTATAAGACATGGATGTCCCACTGTGTTATCTTTCCCCATTAGATTGTAAGTTGTTTGAAGGAATGGACTGTCTTTCCTTTTCTTATTTGTACTCCCAGAGATTAGCACAGTGCCTAGAATGTAGAAGGCAGTTAATAAATGCTTATTGAATTGAATTGGACATAAAAATTTAAACACATGCAGCAGAGTAGGAGCAACTGAACCTAGTTCCTACTTAGCCATTGTTAATTACAACTATCCATCACCAATTGCAATGGCAAGCAAAATGGTACTTAACTCCTTGTTTCAGCTATTCAAGTGTCTTTGAGCCTCACCTATAATTATATCAAGTCTTTATTAGAAACTGAATCTGTGATGCCCACAGTGGGAGGAACTTGCCAAAGACAGACACAGGAAGGGCATAAGAGGAAGGTGTAGGACAGGAAGGAGCTGATGATATAAAAGCAGGAGCACAAACGGAACCAAGCAGAAATGGGAGGAAGAATGTCTGTGGTGTTGGCACTCTGTCTGTTCTCTCTGTGTTGATGTTACTTTGTCAGACCTGTCTGCTGGCAGAGGATGTTGCTGTTGTTACAAAAGCCCTGGGACCTTATTGCTGGTTCAGAAGCTCTGAAAGAGGACTTTTCTGCTGTCTGTTTACAGAAGTCCTGATGGAGGGTTTTACTGATGTTTTCAGAGGTCCTGGAACTTTACTAATGATTTTGTTAATTTCTCAGACAGAGGCCCTGTCTATTGGTCTGTGTTGATTTCATAAGCAGAAAGTGAATTGATGATAGTGCTGGCAATGTGCATGAATGTTGTTGTGGTTCTGCTAAGTTTGATGTGTGTAGCTGGACTAGGACCAGGAGCTGGGTCAGGAACTGGACCAGGAGCTGGGAGCTGCCTATAAGTGACAGTTGGGTGAATTAAGGTAACATCTGGGAGCATGGAAGAGAAGCCATGGAGCTTAGAAGTCAGCCTCAAGTCAAGATGAAAGGATCTTTACTTGGGTACTTAGTGCTGGCTGATGAGATTAAGACAATAAGAACTAGGGGTGGGAAACCTTTGTACTTTGTACTCCTTAAGGATGATTGTTCCTTAAGGATGATTAAGTTAAGGATGTTTGGAAGCCAGTCTCCAATCAAGATAATAGAAGACTTTAGATCCGGTGCTTTATATTGATTGATTCAAACTGTGACTTAACTGAATAATATCTTTTGCTGAAGAATATGTGGCCACTTTAGTAATAAATTGTTATATTTCTGTGAATATTGTACTTTGGTTTCTGTGAATGTTTGGCTTTAGTTTACTGCTGAATAAAAAAAAGAGTTCACTATACTATGTGATCAGAACCTTAAAGTTATTTACAGCAGCAGTCCTCAGGAGAGCTACTCATGCTTGGCTTTGCACCAACACACATAACTAGTTAACTAGCCTATTCAACTGAATTTGTCTCAGTTACTTCTGTTATTTTCACATCATGAATTATAAAGTTGACTTGAGTGCATAGACTGAACTATTTGCCCTGGATGCCAGAATTACTAGTTATGGCTCTGACAGTGACAATCTTGCAGGAAATAAAAGCTCAGCCTCATACTTGGAAGAAACTTCAGTGGTCAAGAGCCCAGTACCTCCTTGATTAAGAATTGCTTTTAAGTCAACTATGGTTTATTCAGGCTCTGTTTGAAGACCTTCAGTGAGTCAAAATCCACTACCAACTAAAGCTATTATCTTTATCCGCTACTACCCACTACCAACTATTCCACTTGAGAATGACTCAGTCTAAAGGATGACTTTTCCTTAAATCAAGCCTAAATATTCTTATTTGTAACTTCCACCCATTGCTCCTACTTCTTCCATCTGGGGTCCAGAAGAATAAGTCCAACTTCTATTCTATACAACAGCCCTCCAGTTACTTTAATAAAACAATAAGATATATTTTAAGATTTCTATTTTCCAGACCATTAATTCCCAATTCCTTTAATTGGTCCTCATATAATTTTGGCTCCAGCCCTTTCGCCATTCTTGCTACTCACTCCTGAACATGCCATGGTCTGTCAGTTTTCTTCTTAAAATATGGTTCTTAGTTTACCCAAACTAAACTATATATTTAGTGCCATACCAATCAATTTACCAAAAAACTACTTTTTAGAGTTAGATAAAATAATAACAAAATTTGTCTGGAAAAACAAATGGTCTAGAATATCAAGGAAATTAATGAAAAGAAATGCTAGGGAAGGTGGACTAGCTACGCCAGATTTTAATCTGTATTATACAGCAGCAGTCATCAAAACTGCTTGGTACTGGCAGAGATGTAGAGTAGTGGACCAATGGAATAGATTGGGCGCAGGAGACCCAGCAGTTAATGAATATAGTAATCTATTGTTCGATAAACCCAAAGACCCCAGTTTTGGGGATAAGAACGCACTATTTGACAAAAATTGCTGGGAAAACTGGAATACAATATGGAAGAAACTGGGTATAGATCATTATCTAACACTATATACCAAAATCAAGTCTAAATGGGTGCATGGTCTAGTTATAAAGGATGATACTGTAAGCAATCTGGGAAAGCAAGGAATAGTTTATCTGACAGATTTGTGGAGAGGGGAAGACTTTAGGACCAAACAAGAATTAGAGAGCATTATAAAATGCAAAATGGATAATTTTGATTACATTAAATTGAAAAGCTTCTGTACAAACAAAGCCAATGTAACCAAGATCAAGAGGAAGGTGGGAAATTGGGAAAGAATTTTTACAACCTATATCTCTGATAAAGGACTCATTTCTAAAATATACAGAGAAATGAGTCAAATCTATAAGAATACAAGTCATTCCCCAATTGATAAATGGTCAAAGGATATGAACAGGCAGTTTTCAGAGAAAGAAATTAAAGATATCTATAAGCATATGAAGAAATGCTCTAAATCACTACTGATTAGAGAAATGCAAATCAAAACAACTCTGAGATACCACATCTCTCCAGTCAGATTGGCTAAGATGACAAAACAAGAAAGTGACAAATGCTGGAGAGGATGTGGGCAAATTGGAACACTAATGCATTGCTGGTGGAGTTGTAAACTTATCCAACCATTCTGGAGAGCAATCTGGAATTATGCCCAAAGGGCTATAAATAATTTCATACCCTTTGACCCAGCAATACCATTTCTAGGGTTATATCCCAAAGAGATCATAAAAATGGGAGGAAGACCCAAATGTACCAAAATATTTATAGCAGCTCTTTTCATGGTTGCAAAGAATTGGAAACTGAAGGGGTGCCCATCAATTGGGGAATGGCTAAACAAGTTGTGGTATATGGATGTAATGGAATATTATTGTGTTATAAGAAACGAGGAGGACACGGATTTCATATTTACCTGGAGAAGCTTATACAAAGTGATGCTGAGCGAGAAGAGTAGAATCAGAAGAAATTTGCATACAATCACAGACACTTCATACGTGTGACGAACAACTATGACAGACTAGACTCTTCTCAGAAATGCAGTGATATAAGTTAATCCCAAAAGACTCACAAAAGAGAGAAATGCAACGTCCAGAGATATAACTAGCAAGAACTGAGCTTGAATCCTAATGGAAGCAAACTAATTGATCTTTTTCCTTTCATTGTTTGGTTTTATTTCTTCTTTACCATTTTTCATCCCAACTAATACAATATGCCTTTGTAATTGAACTAATGTCTAATATGAATGTATTTGCAGATCCTATACTGGACTATATGCTGTTGTGGGGGGTGGGGGAGGGAAGTAAAGGAAATTTGAAAATCAAGGAACTATGGAATTAAATCTTGTTAACTCAAACTAAACTAATAAATCAATTAAAAATATGGTTCTTAGAAATAAATACTCTAGATGAGATCTGACTGTGGTAGAATTCAGGAAAACTATGACTTCCCTCATTTTGGACACCATGCTTCTATCAAGGAAGCCTTGGGTCATATTCACTCTGTTAGTTTCTGTAACTCATAGTAAATTTGTGGACTACTGAAATCCTCAAATCATTTTCACACAAACTACTATCTGTCCATGCATGCCTTTCTCCATCCTGTACTTGTAAAATATGTGTGTTTATTCTTATTTAATCTTTTTAAGTTTGTCCTATCATACTGGCCTGCTAAAAACTTTTGGGGTTCTTATTTGAATATTGGCTATATTAGAGATACCCCTTCATCTGTATATCTTCTGCAAATCTAACAAACATACCATAGGTGGCTTCATCCATTTTGCCTCCTAGTTAGCCTCTAAGGTATACAAAGTACTTAGGTAGCCTTGGAAGAAAGGTATATTAAGGTGTACTCTTCACATAACGTGTATTTCCAAATATCACATGTTGCATTATTGACTTGTCATAATCATCGACAACAAACATTTAGTGAACACCTGTACTGAATGTGGCACTATGATAACTCCCTACATTCAAGGCCTTATAGTCAAGGTGAAATGACAGAACAAATATATGAAAATGTATTATTACCTGTCCTTTTCAGTACTTTACTGGATCATCATCTATGTCACTCCCACTAGCTTTGAATGAGCATTTTTTATCTCTCTATAGTCTCTCATGGGATGACATCAATATCTTTCATGGGTTTAAATATCATATCTATGCAAATAATTCCAAGATCTATATATCCAGCCCCAAATCTTTCTCCAGAACTTCGCCCCTTGAGAATTGCCTATTAGATATAAGAAACTTGATGTTCAATAATCATCACAAACTCAATTTGGCCTCAAAGAGCTCATTATCTTTCTTAATAAACCTCTTTCCCTTCCTTCCATCCTTCCTTCCTTACCACCATCCTTCCAGTCAATTGTTTTCATCCTCAGTGTCATATTCAACCCCTCATTCTCACTCAACCCACATATCCATTTATTTGATGAATCTTGCCCTTTTTAGTTCCAAAAGATTATTAGTATAGCTCCTTTGTTTCTATTCGCCCATTCACTACCCCAGTACAGGTTATCATCACCTCTTGACTGGATTATTGCAATAGTTTTCTATTTGGTCTTCCTCAAATCTATCCTCACATGAATTCATTTTCTGTATAGTCACCACATTAATTTTCCTAAACCTTAGGTCTGATCATGTCACCCTCTTTCAAGAAAATCCAAATATAAACTCCTGAAATTTAAAGCTCTTCACAACCTGACCCCTATTTACCTTCCCAGTCATATTCTACCTATCACTCCCTTCCACGCACTGTACAATCCATCCACACTGGCCTTCTTGACCTTTCCTTACAGGTAAAACTCTTTATCTCCCATCTCTGTGCATTTGCTCTAGCATTCTTCCCCCTTTAAACATAAGCTCCTCAAAGGGAAGCACTCCTTTACTTTTATCTTTGAATCCTTAGCATTTAGCACTTTGCCTGGTATTAGTAAGTGAATAACAAATTCTTGTTGGTTGATTAATTGAAAGCATGTTTTGCATAAGAATTAGCTGAAGAAACTATGAATGTTTAACCAGTACAACAAAAGACCAGACAACAAAAGTTGATCATGGCTATATTTGGAGTTTTATCTTAGGGAAGAGATTTGCTCATCTTGGTCCTCAAGGGCAGAGCTGGGGACACTGAGTGAAGGAATGATGAGGAAGCTTCAATGAATTTTGTTTGAATGAGGAAGAACCTTCCTCACAATTTTAACTCTCTAGAAGTAAAATGGGCTCTAACCCACTAAACAACAAAGAGGAGTAAAATTATCACATTAGGGAGATTATCCCTATTTACAGGCTGAACTCTAATAGAAAGAGAGTTGGATTTAGAGTCAGGGGACCTAATTTGAATCTTAGCTGTGTTACTCTGTGTGTGTGTGGGGGGGGAGGGCAAGTTGATTCACATTTCTGGGCCTCATTTTCCTCATCTATAAAGTGAGCAGTTTGAACCCTATAACCTTTTGTGCCCCTTGTACTTAATGTGTCAACAATAGAAGCATGATAGTTATTATTATTTCTCTTTCCTTAACGGACTAGATTGGGACCATGAAGCCTAAGTCTGGGCTTTGGAAATACTGGGGCCATTGACCAAAAGGGGAAAATCCTGAGAGGGAGTTGATATTGAGAAAGAGATAATATAATATGGTTCCTTCACATTTTTTCCCCTTCATGGAAGGAGAGAAGTTACTGATAAAGCAGAATGGCAATCTGATTCAGAATGAGTCATTTGTAAGTAGTAATGCAGAAATGAGGTCTGGAAAACCCTCTTCCACAAGAAAGAGTCCAATGTTTTGAAATAAAAATTCTGCTGACATATTTTATTGGGCTGAACCAGTTTCCTGTTAAAAGTCATGGCCTCAATAAAATACACCAATTAATTTTCCTTTTAAAATGTTGACTTTTTCACAATATGAATGTGAAGAAAGTGAATATACTCTTATAGAAAGAGGCTTATGAGAAAGTTGCAAGATACTTTTTTTTTTTTTTGCTTTTTGGAGGGCAATTGGGGTTAAGTAACTTGCCCAAGGTCACACGGATAGGTTTTTTTTAGTTTGTGTATGCGTTAAGTGTCTGAGGTCGGATTCAAACTCAGGTCCTTCTGACTTCAGGGCCGACGCTCTACTCACTGCACCACCTAGCCACCCCGAGTTGCAAGATACTTAAAGCTCTTATCTCTACAATTAATTTTTTATAGTTGATTTAAAAATAGAAATAGGATTGTTAAGAATAATAGCATTAGTTCATATTTTCATAATGCTTTATGTTTACAAAGTGCTTTATACATATCTCTTCTTTGGATTGATACAACAAGTCTGGGCAGTTAGGCAGGAAAGGTATTATTGACCCAAACTTCTAGAAAAATAATCTGAGACTGCAAGAGGGGAAGTGACTTAATCAAGATCATACCACTAGAAAAGAGTCAAGCCAGACCTTGAACCTTGGATTTCTGACACCCAGTTGAAGGCTCTTCCCATTATACCATTCTGCCTCTGTAATAATATGTATACTATAGTATAATATACTATAATATCCTATACCATGCTATACTATACTATACTATAATATAATATGTATAAAATATCCCAATATTCTATAATCTCACTTCTGTGAGTTCTTCTTCTACCAATTGGTATAAGTCCTCTCTATTTTGGTAGATATCTTCAAGAATAGATATGACTAGGAAAAAGAAAAATATGTATCTTCTAAAGGCTTACCCTTTGGTTATGAGCCTCTCCAAACAGCCAACCATGCTTTTAGAGAACAAACCCACACAGTAGAAGTTTTGTTGTTCAGCCAGAATCGACTCTTTGTAACCCCATTTTTGAGTTTTCTTCACAAAGAATTAGGATTGGTTAACCATTTCCTTCTCCAGATCATTTTTACAAAGGAGGAAACTGAGAGAAACAGGGTTAAGTGACTTTTCCAGGATCATATAGTTAATAAGTGTCTGAGGCCAGATTTGAACTCAGAAAGATGAATCTTCCCGACTCACACAATGGAAGTATGTCAGTCCACTCAGTCTTTGCCTTCCACCTTGGTAGGTACCTCAAGAGCTTCTACGCCATTGACATCCCTTCCAAGAATCTTCATACTGAAAGATGGAATCAGGAGAGATTATTAATGGAGAAAAATTCATTAGTAAAATCATTTCTCCAACATCTAAAATGCTTCAAATCTCCAATAGAATCTGAGATAAGATCCTTCTTGCTCTTTAGGAAACTGACACAGTTGAACAAGATTGAGCTCAACTCCAAAACAATGTTGAGTAGATAGATTATGGTCAATCAATGATCATTTATTAATCATCTGCTATGTGTCAGGCAGGTTAGCCAGGTGGCACAGTAGATAGAGTGCTGGGCCTAGAGCCATGAAGATTCATCTTCATGAGTTCAAATCTGGCTTCAGACACTTACTAGCTGTGTGACCCTGGGCAAATCACTTACTCCTGTTTGCCTCAGTTTCTTATCTACAAAATGAACTGGAGAAGGAAACAGCAAGCCACTCCAGTATCTTCTCCAAGAAAACACCAAATGGGGTCATGAAGAAGGATCAGACACAATTGAAAAAACTGAACAACAAAATGTTCCAGACACTGTGCTAAGCAGTACGGATACAAATAAAGGCAAAAGATCGTAGTCCCTGCTCTCAAAGAGTTCATAGTTGAGTGGGAGAAATAACATAAAAACTATACACAACTAAGACACATACTTATATACATAAAATATAAATGTATGCGTATATCTATCTATCTATCTATCTATCTATCTATCTATCTATCTATCTATCTACCTATCTGTCTATCATATATTTGCATGGAACTTTACAGGTATTTCAATGACAGAGCAGCAATACAAGCCAGATGTTTTGAACACTGATGAAACAAAACTCCAGAACACTGATGAAACAAGACGTATTTGTGTGTGTGTGTGTGTGTGTGTGTGTGTGTGTGTGTGTGTGTGTGTGTGTATGATAAATTCAAGATAACAGAGGAAAGGTACTAGCATTAAAGGGAATCACAAAATGCTTCTTGGAGAAGGTGTGATTTTAGCTGGAACTCATAAGCCAGGAAAGCCAGAAGACAGAGATAAGGAGGGAGAGAATTCCAAGCATGGGGACAGCCAATGAAAATAAATGGGGCCAGAAAATAATGTGTCTTATTCAAGGAATAGCAAGAAGTCTAGTGTTACTGGGTCACAGTGAATATAGTGAAAATCATAAAAATCAATGCTCAAAAAAAGAAAGGCTCATCAGAAGAGTATTTTGATCCTCTCTGTCTCCTACCTGCCTTGAATCCTTCTGCCATTTTTTCTCTGTCAAAGGAAATAGAGGAGAATGGTGACAGATTATCACAAGGAGACAAACTCTACTGAGAAGTTTCATGTTTAGCGTATTATTTAAGACCCATACTATCTTTAGACTTCCTGGAACTTCATTTCTCCATCTGTTCTGTAACAGTCACACCCATTACCTTCATTTGCCATTTTAATTAGAAAGACTTTCATACAATTATAGTTCTCTTCTATTCAAACTTGAACTCAAATCCTGATATCCAATATTACCATACACATTCCATTCATGATTTTTCTGGGCATCTATTTTGGTCTATTCAGTATATCAGAGTTCACAAAATGCTATAGGTCACTCGCAATAACAACCAATAGGCCAGAAGATATTAACATAATAGTTCCTTCAGAATAGATTGAATTTTTCAAATAGCATTACCATGCAATGACCCTCTTGCTAGAATATTGTAATCCTCTGTGAAATGACAGTATAATGCTTCTCATTGTGAAGTTTTCAATGTATAGAAGCTAAATCAAAAGGATATTTTCTTCTTTCTAATTCACTCTAGTGTTTATCTTTTTGCACAATATGACTTCTATTCTGAAATCTATCAGTTACCCTTACAGTCTCATTATAAGAATGTTTTTATGTGGAGCTGTGCAGGTGTCTCAATGAGAGAGCAGCATTAAGAGACAGATAAGTTGAACATTGATGAAATAAGACCCCAGACAAAGAGTCCTATTATGTGTTCACTTGGTCATACCTGGACTTTTGCTCTAAGTGACTAGTTCATTAAAACCCAAGGTCACCAGCGTATATGCTGAAGTAGTAACTGATGATGAAAGTTTTTAAGAATGTCCAAGGGATAGAAAGTTGTATTCTGCTCAAGTCTGCCTTTGTTTTCCTCCATGAATAGCTACATGACTTTCACAGTGGGATTTCTGGTACTTTATTGTTTATGTGTTTCTATGTTTTAGATAGAATCATTTGTCATGGATAGAAGATGACAGGAACACATCACCTATGGGTCTATAGAAATTAAGCTACATGTACAGAGGATATACACCTATAGGCAAGTTAACACAGGAAGTTTATATTTTCATTGTTTTTACTTTTAAGATGGATTTAAGAATCCTCAGCATAGAGATGGTATTTAAATCCACAGGAGCTGATGCAATCACCAAGTGAAATAGCATAGAGAGAGAAGAGAAGAGGGCCCAGGACAGAACCCTACGGGACCCCTACAGTTAGAGGCTATGACTTAGATGAGAATCTATCCAAGAAAGACTGAAGAGCAGGAGTTTGTTAGGAAGGAGGAGAACCAAGAGAGAGTGGCGTTCCAAAAACCTAGAGAGAAGAGAGCATTAAGGAGGAGAGGGCTGTCATCAATGTCAAAGGCTGCAGAGAAGGTGGGGACAAAATCAGGATTAGGAAAAGGCCATTGGTGCTTGACAACTTAGGGGTCATCGATAATTGCAGAGAGAGCAATTTCAGTACAATGAGATTAGTCAGAAATCAGGATTAAGAAGAGAGGGAAAGGAGAGAAATTGAAGCAACTCTTATTGACGGTCTTTTCAAGGACTTCAGTTGCAAAGCACAAAAGGGATATAAGATGAAAGCATGGATAAAACAAGTGAGGGTTTGTGGTTTTTTGGGGGGATGGGAGAGACATGGGCGGGCATGTTTGTAGGCACTAGGGAATGAGGTGGTGGACAGAGAGAGATTGTAAAAAGTGATAGAATCAGGATGGTAAAGGAAACAATCTGTTGGAGTAGACAGAATGGAAGGGGGTCATTTGTGTAGGTAGAAAGGTTAGCCTTGGTGAGGACTTAGGCCATTTCTTTGGGTGAGAAAGGAATCTATCAAAGAAAGACTGAAAAAATAAAGTTCTTTTTACATGTGACTGATGAACCTAAAAGACTACCTTATAAAGGAAAGGGGAAAGCAGAAGAGAACTCCATAATCATATTGATTATGGATGAAGCAAACCACTATGTTAGATTTATCTTCCAAAAGTACAGCTTCTGTCAAGTCATTCTCCTATTCAAAAAGCCCACAATGGTTCCTTATATTCTCTAGGATATAATTAAAATTCTTAGTTGAACTCTCAACAATCCAACTGTTATGAACCCAACTTTCAAAAGTGAAATTCAACCAATATTTATTGAGTATATAGAGGGTAATGTTCTAGATTCTGGAGTTAAAAGCATAATTTGCTTCCTTCAAGGAGTTTACAGTCTACTGGGCAGATGGTTAAGGGAGAGATAATTGAGAAGTCAGGCAAAGAGCTCTTGGGATATCTGAGGATGATGAGAATATTACTAGTTGGGGAGAGGAAAAGAGGTTCAGTGAAAGCTTCATAGAGGAGATACAAACTCAGATAAATCTTGAAAGAGAATACAAATCTGAAAAGCAGAGATACCACTCCCCTTTATATCTTTGAAATTGCTATAGAATGGAGTTATTTACCAATACTAGGATATGTTTTCAGGCTCCATCTTTCCATAGTGTTCCTTATTTAGAAATATCCTCCATCATATTTCTACTTGTCCAGAAGACTACCTTCTATCTACTCTGAATTTATCTTTTATGCATTAATTCATGTATGTACATATGTAAGTACATATGTATGTGTATGTATGTGTGTATGTATGCATGCATGTATGTATCTATCTATCTGTCTGTCTATCTATCTATCTGTCTATCTCCCTAAAGTACAGCTTATATGAAGTCATTCTCCTCCTTAAAAAATCTACAGTGGCTCCCTATCGCCTCTAAGATATAATGAAGAATCCATAGCTGGCAACAACCTGACATACAGATACACATGCTTTCATAACACACACATATGTATATGTACACACATATATCCAATCGGACATGCATGTACACACACACACACACACACACACACACACACACACACACACACACACACATATATATATATATATATATATATACTTATGTTTTATCTACCATTAGAAAATAATTCTGACCTTAAGGTCAGGAATTGCTTTTTCCTTTTTTTTGCATACCCTGTGCTTAGTACAATGCCTAGCACTGTAAGTACTTATTAAATGTTTATTGATTGATCTGCCAGCTGCTTCAAGAACCTTTCATTCCCTGAGACCCAATCTACTCCAGCCAGAGGTAATGTCTTCCTTCTCTGAACTCTCAATATTTCAGAAGGAGCCTCAGTCATGTTTCATTTTACTCAAACCTCTACTCTTTGAAATTCTTCTCTACCACCATTCAAATTTGGAGATGACTCCACCTAAGGTTGGGTTCTTCTGAATGGTGACTACCTTATACAAATAAGTATTTGGTTAGGGGGACCAGCCATGCTATAGTCTACCAATTATGACATATAAACAAAAGTTCAAGAAACATAATTTTGGGGTAATTAATCATTTTATTAATTATGTCTAGAGAATAATTAATAAAAGGATTGGTCATTTGGCTCTCATTCATGAACCAAAGATGGATCATGGTGGCCTATTGACATTTATATGTTCTTGGAAGAGTGGGTGTTCCCAACAGATAGCAATCAACTCTAGTTAACAATTAATGAGAATGAAAACCATAATGAAAGTTGGCCTAATGAGGGGACTTTGATTATGTCACTTAAACTTCCAGACCAAGCTCAACCTGTACATTTTAGACAAAGGATCCACCTCCCAATAGGCTTCCCCTCTTGGGTGGGGGCTGAACAAGATTGAAGAGAAAGTTAATCTATCTCATCAGCAATGTCCTTCAGAGGCTGACTGAAATAACCTACAGGGACTGATTTTTTTTTTTAAAGCAATTGGGGTTAAGTAACTTGCTCAAGGTTACATGGCTAGTCATTGTTTATGTGTGGGTGCTCATTTTCTGAGGCCGGATCTGATCTTGGGGTTAAGTAACTTGCCCAAGGTTACACGGCTAGGTTTTTTTTTGTTTGTGTGGATTAAGTGTATGAGGCCGGCTCCGAACTCAGGTCCTTCTGACTCCAGGGCCGGCGCTCTATTCACTGCACCACCTAGCCACCCCAGGGACTGATTTTTGAATGAGGAACTAGAAAGGGAAAAATCCTGGATATCCCCAATAGTAAATGGTTATTAAATAAGAGAGAAGCAATCATTCCTCTCACACCACCACCCATACACACACTTTCCAGTTCCCCTTTATAATGGTCTTTCCCCCATTATAATGTAAGCAGCTTGAGGGCATTATTTACATGAATTCATATCTCTAACATAGTTCAGTACCTGACACATAGTAAGTCTCATTAGGATATAGGTTCATTACAAGTAGAAATTGTTCTGTTCTTTGTACTTATAGCCCTAGTACCTGATACTTAGTAGGTGCTCAATAAATATTTGCTGATTTATATATTTGGAATTTCTTTTAAGGAATCTAATTTTTAGATATTGACTTTTATAAATCATGGAATTTTAGAGATGGACTTAAGATCCAAAATCTTAAGAATTTATTTGGTCGAAATCCTTCATTTTACTGATAAAAAAAACAAACCAACTGAACATCAGAGAGTTAGAGTGATTTATCCAGCATTATTGGAGAGTATTAGAGCTAGCATTGAAGCTGAGGTCTCTGAATTTCCAATCCAGTCTTTACTCTCATTAGAAAAATGAGAAAGAAAAACATCACCTGAAAAACTTGGGGAAAAATTGTGAGTAGACATGAAAAGCCTGCAGTGTAATAGGAAGAAGACCGGATTAGGAGAAAGTGGACTTTTATTTGAATCTCAGTTTAGCTATCCATTGCCAATATGACTTTGGACAAATCACTTTGGTGCCTGTGGCTTCAGTTTCCTTATTTAATCCTATAATCTTATATTTTAAATGGTAGTTTGTAACTAGGCCTCAAGACTTGATTCAAACTCTAATTACTCAGAAAATCTCACTGTGTATGTCTCTCTCCCACCTACTTCCACCACACTTCCTGGAAAACAAGCTCCTTAAAGGAAGGATCTGCTTTCATTTTTTTTACTTTATATCTCCCCTGCCTAGCCCAGTGACTCCCAATATGAACCTAATAAATGCTGTTGAATTAAATTGGAAATGTGGGCTCAAGTTTCTGGCCTGCCAGTTGCTACCTTTGTAACCTTGGGAAATTAATTTAACTTTCTTGGACCTCTGTTTCCTTCTCTATAGAATGAGGGGGTTGAACTTCTGGCACTAACATTCTATGACTGGATGATTCCCAGCACTCACTCCTGGTGTGAGCAGTTGCAGCAGGGCAGAGAACTGAGACAAGCTTGGGGCTTGGGGATCCCTCTGTCACAGCTCTTAAAGAAAAGTATTCTAGGATATAACTCCTTACCTGCTACGGAATCTACAGAAGGAGCAGCTGGTTGTACATGTGCATCCTCCTGAATTTATCTTATAGCACGACTAAATAAAGAGGTGAAAGAAAGGCCCAATGGCAGGCACAGACAAAAGGAGGAGGATAGGGGAGGGCAAAGGTAGAATGTTGACTGTTCAAAAGAGAATTGCCTGCCACAAAAAGAGATATGGTGTCAGCAGCTTGAAAGCAAAATCTAAGGTGTGAAGCAATAAGAAAAACTTGTGGCCATCTAGTCTATAAATGTAACATCAATCACAAAAGCACTCCACAGCTGATACCCCAGGGGTCCATAAAGAATGCAGAATTCTTGTGTTGCTAGGTGATTTGCTTCTTAAAATTATATGCAACTTTATCATGGTGTTATTAATATAGGGAAAGGCTCAAAATCAGATACAACTTAGCCCCATATAGGATCAGGTTTTTTGGTTTGTTTGTTTTTTTCAGGTTGGAAAAGACATTAGAAGCTGGGTGGTGCAATGGATAGACTACTGAGCCTGGACTCAGAGGACTCTTCTTCCAGAGTTCAAATCTGACCTCAGACACTTACTAGCTGTGTGACCCTGGGCAAGTTATTTAGCCTTGTTTGCCTCAGTTAGCCATCTGTAAAATGATTTAGAGAAGGAAATGGCAAACTACTCTAGTATCCTTGTCCAGAAAACCCCAAATGGGGTGACAGAGTCAAATATGTCAACTGAAAAACAATTTAGCAACAACCAAAAAAATCCAAACCTCTCATTTTACAAAAAAAATCCAGAGGTACAAGGAAGTGAATGGACTTTCCCTTGACCTCACAAGTTGCAAGGGCAGAGCTTCTCACCTCAGACCAGCTTCTGTTTTCTGAATAACAGGGGAAGATGGAATTAATAATTGAGGTGATTAAGGTAGAAGGTGAAGCCTTGAAGGAGCTCTATTTTGGAATTTTTGTTCCCAGTCCTTTCTTTCTCCCATTCTTTGATGGAAGGCCAAAAAGTAGTTTATATTGGAGAAAACTAAGGACCTAGACCCAGGAAGCCATTGGCAACTTGTTGAAAGGAATAAGTCCTAAAATGTTTCTGAATGGATGAAGACTGGTAATCTAGTAAATGTCTAAAGATGAATTTGAACTCAATGACTAACTCATGTTAGGATTAGCTCTGACATGATACTATAGCATTAATTATCCCCAGATAGAGTGGATAGAGTACTGGGCCTGGCTTGAGGAAGACCTAAGTTCAAATTCATCTTTAGGTATTTGTTAGCTGTGTGAGGTTGGACATGTAATTTTATGACTGGCAAACTGTTCAGTCACTGCCGCAGCTTCCTCTGCGGAATATGGGAATAATAGTGGCACCTACTTCACATGATTGTCATGAGGCTCAAACCTAATAAAACCTAAGCACTTAGTACAGTGCCTGGTACCTGTTATTAGTGTTTAGTCTTGGCAGATACTGGAGTGATTTGCCATTTCTTTCTCCAATTCATTTAACAGATGAGGAACTGAGGCAAACCAGGTTAAATGCTTTGCTATTAAGTGTCTGAGGCTAGATTTGAACTCAGGTCTTCCTGACTCCAGGTCTGGTACTTTTATTTACCTATCTACCTCCTGCATAGTACATAGTAGTCACTTAATAAATGCATGTTTCCTTCCCAGCATCACATTCAAACTTTTCCAATTTGATAAGACCTTCTAGAGCTAACACTTTGCTATCAAGAACCCAAGGTTACATCATACTGTAATAAGATATCAAAGGAGAATGATATTGTAAGAATAGAGTTATAAAGGGAGCAAACCAAGCTTTCTTGTTGGTATTATGATGATTTTGCTTTACTTCATGAGGCAATATGTATATATATATATATATATATATATATATATATATATATATATATATATATACATATGATTCTCAAGATCCACTGATGTTTATAATTGTAGAATAGAAGTTTCCTGAGGGAAAAGATTGGTTTTGTTTTCGTATCTCCACTGCCTTCCACATGCTAGGTATTTAAGATATGCTTTTTGAATGGAACTGAAATGAATTGACTAGAACAAGTGATTCTTTTCTTTAGAAATTTGAAAGACTTAGTTTAAGAATAAATAGGAAAAACTAAATTAAGCAATAGGTAACATAGAATTCACTACTTCCAAAAGTTATACAGGCTAAAATGTAAAAGAATGCCATTAAAAACAATAGAATTTATTGAAGACAATGTAGTTAATGGAAACATTGCTAGAATTGGAGTAAAAAAGATGGGGTCAAATGCATTACATATGTGAGCATAGGTAAGTGTCTTTCTAAATTTCAATTTCTTTATCTATAAAATAGAGACATGATATACTTGTACAACAAAGTTCTTGTGAAGGAAGCTGTTCATGAGTCCTAATGTGCTACAGAAATAGTAGTTATGGTTTCATTTCCATGAATTCAGGTATACTTCAGGTATACTTTCCACCAAATATAATCACATAAAATAAAAACCTGATATAGCATGCTTAATTTAGAAGGTGGATATGCTTTGTCCTCTAATATCAGTGGTTGAAAAAAAAAAACAAAACAACCAACCATACCCAACCATATGGGTGTATGTAGAAGGAGAATAATAATTGTTTTCAAATGTTTGAAAAGCTGACAGAAAATAAGTTATAGGCTTTTTTTACTCCTTCTTGACTATAGTAAACAGAAAAAGGGGAAATGGGCGGAAGTTACAGAGAAGCAACTATAAGTTTAATGTCAGGACAACTTACCAAGTAGAGCTATCTCAGCAGGTACTGGGCTTCCCTTCCATTCCCTTCTGGATCCCTTCTTACAGGAGGTTTTCAAGCACATGCCTGATGACTTCTTGGATGCCATAAAAGGGATTCTGGTTTTGCTCTGGACTAATAAAATCACAAAATCATAGTTTAAGAGGGGATTTTAGGGGCCATATACTCTAAGCTCTTCATTTTTATATGTGAAAAGACTTGGGACTTAGAGGTTAAGGGTTGGTCTAGAATAGAAAATGTTTAAATTCCCTTCTGATTCTAAGCTTCTGTGTGTCTGAAACATCAATTCACTGCAAGCATATTTATAAGGCTTAGGCTTTAAGGTCATGAGAGGTTTCCAAGATGGTACCTAGCTCCATGGAACATCCAACTCCAATAGGAACATTTATACTTTCTAATCACTGACAAATGGTGTTTGGGGTTATAATGTAACCAAGGGCTCACATTCCAGTGCATCTGGCTTTATGGCTATTCTTTAAAAAAAACAATCCAATTTTTTGTGATCTTTAAAAACAAATTATTTTTATAATCAATATAATTTCCCTCCTAGGCTACTGAATACATTATTGATCATATTAGTTAGCTGTGAAATGCTACTATAACATAGCTCATGTATTATTTAACATACTGTTTAATTAATAACAAGCTCTAAGTTACTGGTTTTTGGAGGCCTCATAACCCCTTAGATTCAGTAAACTGACAAAAGGGCAAATGAAAATAGAGTATAGTGATTACATGGTGGGGGGGGGGTTGTTGGAGGGGCACTTAATTCACAATAGATTACAGAAGTTTATTTGTCAATGGATGCCTTGTGTTAAGCTTGGGCCATTGGCTTTTCTCCCAATTGCCTTGTTGGTACTACACGGAACAAAATAATTACTGTTCATTCGGTCTCTTTAGATTCAGGGAAACCCATCTGCCCTTACTTCTATTCCAGAACAGGTTAAGGCGATGTGTGAAGTGCCAAAAGAATATTTAGAGCATATTTATTGAAGATTAGCATCTGTGTCATAGCATTAAAAAGCTTTTGGAGAGTGATTATAAACATGTGACTATCAGTTCAACACGAATATTTTCTTTCACCTGGTTTTAGTGTCACCATTTCAAGCTTTGGACTCAAGAAGAAACACACTGTAGTCTTTTAAAGAAAGAGTAAGTGTGTCAGCTTATCATTCTGTCTGGTTCCCATAATATTTCTAAGGGGCCTTTGTCTGAGAACCAAGAATGTCATCTGCTCCAGTACCCATTTGGTAGCTGGTGAGATCAAGTTTCACCTTCTTGGGATCCAGAGAACGTTTGTCAAAAAACATCTAGAGCTACATTGCTTTAAAAAAAACACGTCCAACCATCGTTTGTGAAACGGTAATACCTCATATCTGTTAACAGCTTAATAAATTAATTTATACTATTTAAATTCCATCCAGATATTCCCTTTGATTCCTCACCCTCACACTTGTGCATTGATGAGCTCTTTCAATTGAGAAATAACATGGGAGGATGAGTCAGTACTGTCATATGAATCAACAAGACATTTTTTCTTATTTACAAACTCCAATTTCTAAAGAGATAATTTCTTTCAGAAGCATTCCTATTATTCCTATTATCTTTTGCTAGAGAATAAGAGAAGAGAGACCAAAAAATATCATGGAAAAGGTCAAGGAAGGAGGTGAAGGAGGCAGAGAACAGAAGTCACTGAAGGTTCAGAAGTAGAAATTTCAATACTAAAATGCCCACTAGTTTTTGAGATCCTCCATCTTACAATCTTCTTGGTCCTTGACTACCTCTGTCCCAGTGGCTAGACCTAATTAAATTTTATTTGACTTTAGACACTGGTGTCATTGATAGCCACTTATACTATTCTTTCTTACAAAGAAAATCTGGGTCCTGGGGAGTCACACATAGTCATATGCTAGTTTGCATATGTTTCACCAGGGAAGAAGGGTTGATTAAATGTTGTGCTATCCATGGTTTACAGAGTCAGCAAACATCTGTCACTTAGTACCCCTATGGGGCTCTGCTCACTTATTGTTAGAGTGTATATAGACTTGAAATTATCTCCAAATCTCCCCCACTGATATAGCTCACTTTCTTCTTTGTACTTATCCTGCACAAATGCCTTCAATATGATGGAGTTGACTCTCCATAAAAGTATTAATTTATAACAAAAGTAACATTTTATCATATCAGTAAATGATAATAAGGAAACAATGCACAATATAAAACACCTACCAGGTCATCACTAGCCTTTTGCTCTTCTTAATCTGAGCAGTTTCCCAGATATTATAGGACCTACTTCAACTCAAGACTTCTAGGAAATACCTAGTTTGTATTTGTATATTTTCCAAATATCATCACTCATTTAGTAGGTAAAAGGAATGTTCAACTCTCTAGATAAAGGGGAAGACACTCTTGAAGGAAACTCATCCCACAGGAAATGGATACAGGATCTTTGCAGACTTGGAGAAAAATGAAAGCAAGTAATTTTCTCAGCTTTGGATATATGTCAACCCACAGCTAGTATACCTTGGAATAGGGTGAACGAATTCCATGACTAATCCTGGAAAGAAGAATTTTGTCTAAACCATAGCTAGTCCCAGTGTCCCTTCCTTTGACCTTGACCTTGAGCTTGGTACTGCTCTGTTGCAACTTCATCAAGTCATTTTCTGCACCCCTCCTCCTCTCTCTCTGCCTAGCCCAAAGCCCACATTGCTGGGCAATTGAAGGAGGGGGAGCTATAGAGTAGGTCATTATACAAGAAATAGTTATCATGTCCCTACTTTTTGTAAGATGAGTAGAGATGAGTAATGTACCTTCTGTATTCTCATTGATCTCTTTAATTTAATAGATGACATGATTACAACTACTTCCCTATTTTGATAGATTCATGATTTCATTGATAAGATTATGTTCTTTTAAGCAAGCCATCTACGCTTTCTCATCCTGTATGATTCTCACTTTTTTTTAAACAGTGATTTAATAGAAGCAAGGAACTCTCAGTGTGGAAATTCCTTTCATTGATACAAATTAGCAACTCATTTGTATCTTAGATTTGTGGTGGATACTTGAGAGATTAATTGACATTCCCATTATTATGTAGCTATTACATGACAGAGGCAGGACTTGAAGAAAGTTCTTTTTGACCCTAGACCAGAACTCTATCTGTAACATGCTGCCTTTTATTCTTGCCTTTGTCTTCTTACAAATCATTCAGCAATCCCTATATGTGCATGTTATTTTTTTTTTTTTAGAAGAATATGATGATTGTATAGTAAAGGTATGGACAGCAAGATGGCAGAGTAGAAACAGGACTTCTGTGTGGCTCTGGCTTCCACCTCCTCCAATTCATGTAAAAAATGACTCTAGACAAACTTTGGAGCTATAGAAACCATAAAATGACAGAGAGAACCTAGCCTCCCATTGAAGACAGTCCAACAGGCTGGCAGGAAGGTGCGAGCACAAGTGCTCTGGGAGGCAACCCCAGCCCCTAGTGGGCCTGAGGTTTTAGCCTCAGGGTGGCCATAGCCAGCCACTGGCTAGAGGGACTACAGATCACCAGCAGCTGTGGCAGTTTCCAGAATTATCCACACATAGATGCTAAGGGCAAAGTGAGAGGTCAGTGCAGTGTGGACTTTGGGATCCAGTAGTTTGGGAGTTTGATTCGGCCTTTATCTCCTGGAGGGAAAAGCTGCTGAAGTGCAATGGCTGTGCAGCTGCCACCATGTGGCAGCTTCAACTCCTGGCTTGCAGATTATAGGGGGACTAAGTGACCACTCAGAGGGTAATCACTAGATTACTGATCTAGATTGAAGTCTAGGGTAGAGGTCCTAGAGTGCATGGCCAGCTTGCCAGAGAGTATGGAGGCTCAGAGAGGGCACCCAACTAACAGCTCCAGCAGCTGTGAAGACCCCAATGATTGGGACAAAGCTCCCCTGACTGGTAGCAGAGTCCTACTGTGGCAAAAAGCTCAAAAGTCAAGTAACAGTGTCAACATGAACAAGCAAAGGAAAAATTATAAAATATATTGTAAAAATATAAAGCTGGACATTTTGCTGGCTCCTGTTTTATTTTTTTCCTTAGACTGGCCAAGATGCAATTGAATAAATTAATGCCTTTTTTGTTTTTAAAGAAAAAATATTTAGATTTCATTTGTGTATCGGTATCCATCCACCCATAGGTGACTTCAGATAATTTCTGCCCCTGTTTCTCCATTCTAAAAGAGAGTTTATAGTCCTCAAAAGATTTGAAGGTTTTCAGGGATTTGGCTTCATTAGAGCTTCCTTGTTTACTTAGACATAAAAGGGCTAAGATGAAATGAAAAGTCTAATTTGATGAAGTCCTGAGAAATGGATTTAAGCATTAATAAGGAGATAGGTGTCGAAAAAAAAGTTTTAACATAGTTGTACCTTACTTTAAAGAAAAATTTTTAGGAGTCAAGATGGTGGAGTAGAAACAGGACCTCTTCTCAGCTCTGCTCCCAGAACCTCCAATTCATGTAAAAGGTGACTCTGAAAAAACTTTGGAGCTACAGAACCCACAAAATGACACAGACAAGCTAACCTCCCACTGAGGACAACCTGGCAGGCTGGCAGGAATCAGCCAGGACAGCACTCTGGGAGCCGACCTCAGCCCTGGTAAGCGGGAGGTCTTAGCTCCAGGGTGGCCCAGATCACAAAGCTGTGGCAGTTTCCAGAATTATCAACTCGTAGATGCTAAAGACAAAGTTAGAGGTCAGTGCAGTGTGGGCTTTGGGATCCAGTAGTTGAGAGTACAATTGGCCTTTGCTCCCTGGGTGAGAAGCCACCACCACCATGTGGCAGCTTCAGCTCCTGGCCTACAGACTGTAGGGGGACCAAGCAACCAGTCTGAGGGGTAATTGCTCTTGCTTTAACCTGCTTGGATCTGGATTGTGGTCTAGGGTGGAGGTCTTGGAGTGTGTGACCAGTTTGCCAGAGCATGTGGAGGCTTCAGAGAGGGTACCCAAATAATACCTTCAGTAGCTGAGAAAACCCCAGCATTTGGGACAAAGCTCCCCTGTCTGGTGGCAGAGTTCTACTGTGGCAAAAAGCCCAAAAGTCAAGGAATTGAGTGGCAACATGAGCAGGCAAAGGAAGCAAACTAAGCAGAGCAACCCAACCTTATACTCCTATTTTTGGGACAAAAAGGACCAAAGCATGGAACAGGAGAAAGACAGTGAAATCAGAACTCCTGCACCAAAAGCTTCCAAGAAAAATACAAACTGGTTACAGGCCATAGAGGAACTTAAAAAGGAATTTGAAAAATAAATAAGAGAAATGGAGGAAAATTGGGAAGAGAAATGAGAATGATGTAAGAAAATTATGAAATGAGAGTCAACAACCTGACTGAAGAAAAGAACACCTTAAAAAATAGACTAACTCAAATGGCAAAAGAGGCTCAAAAAGGCAATGAGGAGAAGAATGCCTTAAAAAGCCAAATTTGCCAGATGGAAAAAGAATATCAAAAGCTCACTGAGGACAATCATTCCTTCAGAATTAGACTGGAGCAAATGGAAGTTAGTGATTTTATGAGAAATCAAGATACTATTAAACAGATCCAAACAAATGAAAAAATAGAAAGCAATGTGAAATATCTCACTGGGAAAACCACTAACCTGGAAAATAGATCCAGGAGAGATCATTTTAAAATTATTAGACTACCTGAATGCCATGATAAAAACAAAAAAAAACAAAAAAAAAAACTAGAAATCATCCTTCAAGAAATTCTCAAGAAAAATTGCCTTGATGTTTTAGAACCAGAGGGCAAAATAGAGGTTGAAAGAATCCACCAATCACCTCCTGAAAAAGAACCCCAAAAGAAAACCCACAGGAATATTATAGCCAGGTTCTGGTATTCTCAGATCAAGGAGAAAATATTACAAGTAGCCAGGAGGAAACAATTTGAATATTGTGGAAACACAATCAGGATCACAAAGGATCTGGCAGCTTCTGCACTAAGGGATTGAAGGGCTTAGAATATGATATTCTGGAGGTCAAAAGAGCTGGTATTAAAACCAAGAATCACCTACACAGCAAAACTGACTATCATGTTTCAGGGGAAAATATGGTCATTCAGTGGAATAGAGGACTTTCAAGCATTCTTGAGGAAAAAAACCAGAGTTGAATAGAAAATTTGACATTCAGACACAAGAAGCAAGAAATGCTTGAGAAAGTAAACAGGGAAAAGAAATCATAAGGAACTTATCAAAGTTGAACTATTTACATTCCTACATGGAAAAATGATCATTGTAACTGATGAAACTTTTCTCAGTATGAGAATAGTTGAAGGCAATAGAAATGTATGTATAGATACACATATATATATATATTTATATAGGAAGGTATATGGGCATATGAATACATATGTGAGTGTGTGTATATATGTGTACAGGTATACATAGATATAGGGCACAGGACCAATTTAATGGGAAGGGATGATTCTTAAAAGGTGAAATTAAGAGGTGAGAGAGGAACATAATGAGAGGAGATGGGGATAGACAGAATGGGGTAGTCTATGTCATACAGAAGAAGCAAGAGAAAACGGTTACAATGGAGGGGAAGAACAGGAAGGCAAAAGGGAATGGGTCAACCTTATTCTCATTGAATTTGACTTAGGGAGGGAATAACATACACACTAAATAGGGTATCTCACCCTACAGGAGAGTAGGGGAGAAGGGGATGAGAGGGGGGAGGCAAGTTGGAAGCATCTACTTTTGAAAAGGGACAGGATCAAAGTAGAGAATAGAACAAGTGGGGAGGTGGGATGGGATGGAGGGAAATGTAGTCAGTCTTTTACAATATATCTACTATGGAAATGTTTTGCATAGCTACACATGTACAACCTATATTGAATTACTTATCTTCTCAGTAATTTTGGGTGACAAGGGAGGAAGGGAATGAATCTGGGATTCAAAGTTTTAAAATAAAATGTTCATATATATGTATATGTACATATATATACATATATATATACTATTATTAATATTCTTTTACATGTAACTGGGAAATAAGATATACAGGCATAGAGATCCACTGTGCTCTACTGGAAAATCAGAGGGGGGAGAGGGGAAGATATGGGAGAAAGCAGATTGGAGGAGGGGATATCCAGTGGGATTGCTGTTTTGGGTTGGTGGATAGGGGAAAAACATGGAGAAAATTTGTAACTCAAAATCTTGTGGAAAATAATGATGTAAACTAAAAGTTAATAAAGCATCTGATAAAGTAAAAACAAAGTTATGGACAAAATTCTTTGAAAGTTTCCTGGAGAGAATGATCAGTTCAGCTAAGCCAATAAGAGAAGGACTTCAGGGGAAAAGTAACTCCAGAGTTGTTCCTGAAAATATGAGTAACAATTCAGGAAGTAGGGAAGAGGGAGACAGCCTTCAGGTGCACTATAGTGAGAGCATACACACTGAATAGGGGGAGAGTGAGACACACAGAGCAAAGTCTGGCAGGATCAGAAAATGAAGTCTTTGAAATGGAGTAGTATCTCTTAGAGACCCTGAGTTCCTTTAAGTTCAGTTTGGTGCTGAGCTTTACATGAAGCATTTGCTTATAACTCTACTCCTCCTTCCTCTTCCAAACCTCCAGCTTTTAATGTCTCATGATAAAAATTACCTTCTATTTATGCTGTACAGACGTGTATGTGTGCATGTTCTCCCCAGATACAAAGTAAGCTCTCTAAAAGAAGACACTGTGTCATTTTTATTTTTGTGTATTCAGCACTTAGAGCAGTGCCTGGCATATAGTAGACTCTTGACAAATGTTTGATGACTTATCATGTGAAATAATTCTGAAAACAATAAGTTCAGCCAAATGATGGAAGTCCTTAAATGACAGGCTAGGGGATCTATGGATTCCTGGGGATTATGGGATATGAAGATGAGATGACAGGCAAACAAATATGAGTAAGACTCTGTCCTTATGGATGTTTTTCAACATAATACGTATGACCACCAAGACTTCCATAGTTCTAGGGGGAAACAAAGGTTTATGAATGGGCAAGTGATATCACCAGATCTATGCAACAACCAGAGACATTATAAATACAGACATTCATATTCCCAATTGTTGTAATATCCATAGCAAATAAATATCTGATGAATTTAATTTAGACTTATGATTTTCCAGTGATGCTGGAAAATTCTTCCCTGGACCTTCAGAATCGGTTTCACAACCGCTATGCACACATTTTAGCAGGTCTCTATCATCAGATTTTATGATCTTTGCTGTTGCTCACCTTCTTTCCTTCCTACTTTTCCACAGCCATCCATTCATGACCTCTCTGTAACACATACATTCATAGGAGGGGTAAAGTTTATTTAAGTCAAAGATCTGTTATAACAATTTGATTGTTGAAGTTACTTAGGTATTCAACAAGCCTTTACAAGTGGGGAATGATTCACATATGGCTTTGCAAATGTCAACTATCTCTAAAGTCTGATCAGAGAGGAGCTTCTGATCATTATTTTTTAAATGAGTAGTTTAAAAGAAAAACTTTTTATGTTTTTCTTTGACAATAAGATTGTTTTCCTGAGAATTACAGATGTACAAGTAACCCCTGACTATCTACCTAATACTTCCTTCATGAGTCATAACATCTCAGGGCTGGAAGAGAGTTTAGAGATTTAGCAATACCTAATGCAATCCTCACATTTTTCTGATGAAGAAATTGGGACCCAGAAAAGAGACGTGGCATGTTTGTGAATCACTTAACTTCAACCTGCCTTAGTTTCCTCATTTGTAAAATAGAGATAATAATGGCTCCTACCTCCCAGTGTTGTTGTGGGAATAAAATAAGATAATGTGTAAAGTAGTTTGCAAACCTTAAAGTACTATGTAAATGCTAGTTATTATCATTAATAACAACAATAATAATGATATTAATCACATAGCCAATTCTATAACTTTTGAGATTTTGCAAGTTGGCGGATCTGTGATTCTATTAGTGTATTTGCTGCTCCTCCAATGCGGATCATACATCTATAACTTATTTTATGGGATTCCTGACCATGATTCTCCATAAATTCTCCATAAAGAGTTTACCCAAGAGGTCTTCCTCTTGTGGTTTAATATTTCAGGGTTGTCAGGCTTTGTGACTGATCTACCTCTTTTTCTGGTCACTATTGTCCTCAAAACAGCATTTTATGCCGCTGCTGATACATAGGTTGGTAACACAACAGCCTAACATATACCATTCTATAAACTCTTGGGTTATCTTAAATTTGCATCCTTTCACCACTGCAGCATTTTATTATGGTTGGCTTCAGGGGCGGGGAACCTGTGGCCACATGTAGTCCTCTAGGTCCTCAAATATGACCCTTTAACTGAATCCAGACCCCACAGAACAAATGCCCTTAATTAAAGGACTGTCTGATGATCTCCAAGGCCCCATATAGCACTAAATCCTATGATTTTATGAGTATAGCTGTGTAGTATATTTCTATATAAAATAATCTTGATGTTAAGGAAACTTTGGTTCATTGAATCTCTGTGAAATTTCCCAAATGCAATGCATCTAAAAGATGAGGGTATTATTTAATTGGATCTGACAACAATTTATTAAGTATCTATTCTGTACAGAGCACAAAACTAAGAGTTGAAGACAAAATAAAAAATAGTTCCTGTCCTCAAGCAGCTAATACTCTACTGGAAAGATATTATTTGCAGTATCTACCTTTCACTATTATTTTCAACTACTATTGCTATTCATCTGGTATTCAAATATATTCAATTACTATTATAACTGATTATAATCAAGTGAGATTATTTATATATATGTATTAAATATACATACATACTAATTTTCTAATCATAAAGTAATATACAGATATATGGTTATTATTAAAGCAAACAATTAATTTTAATTATGTGATATCATAGCTTTGCATTGTTATAACTGGAAATTTTGAAATATTGCTATTTTTTTCTTTCTAACCTAGAATTAAAGAAAACATAAGTTCCATTCATCAAAGACTCAAACTGAATAATTTTGCAAGTTAAAAATGCTCAATTTACTTTTCATATTCAATTTAGATATTTCCCATTATCTTCATGAGGCAACAGATGTCAAGTTTATAAACAAAAATATGGATACTGTAATTAAACATCTGTTTATGGAGGGAAGCTAAAAAAAACAAAGCTTACTTTAAGACAACATGTTGTTATCATTAAAATGTGGTGGATACTTTTTAGCCATATTGATTCAAAGTAACAGCTACTAAAAAAGATTGATGTTAAGAATCAAAACTGAAAGGAATGTTAACTAATTAATAAAGTTCCTTGTGCTCCTGCTATTTGCAAGTCCATATACTGGGCCCTATTCAGATGCTTTAAGAAATTTAAAATTTAGTTTCAGATCTTACTGTACTGGTTTTGAGTAAGGAAGGCCTGGGTTCGAATTGCATGCCACATAATTACCAGCTGTATGACTGCAGGTAACCTCTCCGGGCCTCAAATTCCTCATCTGGATGATGAGATTTAATGTCCTCTGAGGTTCCTTCCAGATCCAAATCTATGATTCTGAGATTATTTGCTTGACAGATACTTGACAGGACAGATTCCCCAGCCAAACTCTTACATAAGGCAGTTACAGGAAGAACCCAGAATAAACAATTCCTTATAACTTAATCCATTAATTTAGAATCAGAAAGTCAGATGTGTTTGGGACTTTCAAGATGATTTGCTCTAAAACCTTTTTTTATCTAAGATCCATACAGAGGAAGAGAGATAATGGGAGTTAGGGGTTGGAAGTTAGTGACTCCCAGGGACTGCTCTTAGGACATGAATCTATGTCTCCAGGGGTGCATGGGGTATTCAGGGATGATGAGCACCTCTGGTTTGAGAGCTTGCTGAACCCTTTTCAGGGCTGCTCATCCACCTTTGGTGTCCAACTTCACCTCTCTCTGGTGACTCCAAGAAGCTGTAACATTCACAGCAGTCATACCCTGGTAAAATCATCTCAGCAGATGTGATAAACCCAACTGAGGGTAACTGAGGGACCTCAAACCTGTCAATGAATCAGGGGAATGTCTACCCCAAGCATGCAAAGACTTCCCCAAGTGGAATGGGTAAATGAGAACAATTTGGTCCAAAAGCCACAAAGGCAGTGCAGGCAGGCACTGTGGAGCACTTTGAGCTTGGTTAGTCACCAAAGAGGCCAAGATCATTCACTGTATCCCCAGCCATCACTAGTTGTCTTGACTTTTGTCTTGCCACTGAACTGATGACTCTGGAAAAGAAAGTGAGGTTGACAACTTTGTGCAACTCTGCCTCACTTAAATCCAATTTATGTGTGAGTCAAAAGACATCACCCATATAATTTTACCATTTTTACATATCTTAAAGTCCTGTGATGATGGGCAAGTAATAAAGCAGCAGGTGTAGATACACTGGGAGCTGCAGTCACAATCCTGCACACAGATGGCCCAGGCCATAAGGTTGTTTTCTCACTGTATTGAAGTAGCAGTAGGATTTGACAGCCCTTGGGGTGTCTAAGTAGTCTTTTTTAAGGACTTCACCACTTACCTTCTGACATGAGGAAGGGACTAGGAAAGGTGCCCTAAAAATTGTCTGCTTCACCTAACCCTGGCCTGCTTACTGTAGCAGATGGGGATTCTACCCATGGTCAAAAGATACACACACACACACACTACAAAAGCTTTTGCAAGAATGATTCCACTGACCACTCATAAGTGGAATGTGTGCATGCTTATGGATAACGCAAAATTCAGTAGACCTGGAAGAGGAACAACTCTTGTTGCAAGAGAATTTATCAGGTATTATAACCAAATAGTAGCCCTGAGTGAACACAAGGCTGGCAAATGAAGATGAGCTTACCCAAATCAGAGTTGGATGCATGTTTTTCTGGAGTAGCCAACAGCAATAGGGAGCACCATGAGGGCAGTGTAGGTTTCATAATCAGAACTAATATAGTCAGAAATGCCTCCTAAAAGCAGTGGACAGACTCATGACAACATGATTGCCACTTGCAGGAAATCATGACATCACCATTATCAGTACATATTTTTCCACTATGATGAACCCTGATGAGGTCAAAGAAAAATTTTATGAAGACCTGGAGACCCTCATCATTATCAATGTGTTGAGAGAGGACAAGCTTGTAATAATACTGTATGACTTTAGTGCCAGAGTAGGCACAGACTATTAGACATGGCAGGGAGTCTTGGGAGGAATTGAGTCATCAACAGCAATGGTCACTTACAACTGAAGATTAATGCATCTCATGATCTTCCCATCACCAACATTGTTTCCCATTTACCTAAATGCAATAAAACTTCATAGATACATACTCACAGCAAATACTGACTTTTAAGAGACTATTTCACTGTAAGGAAAAAGACAGACAGGATATGAGAAGGACAAAGGTGATGTGTGGCACAGAGTACTGGGCCAATCATATACTTGTCGTCTCCAAGCTAAACATTCACACTGACCATAAGTGGCAGCTCCAAGGCAAAACTATCAAAAGACTTAATATCAACAGATTAGAGAGTTTCTCCATACATGAACAGTTTGTTGCTAATTTGGAGGGAAAGCTAAGCCAACACACGGTTGGCAACAGTAGAGCAGAGGAGTGGGAAGCTTTCAGACATTTGGCATGTAGCCCCACATTTACTCCTCTGTGTCAGAACACTCACAGACATCAAGATTGGTTTGCTGAAAATGATGGGAAAATTCAGAAGATGCTAAATGAAAAATGAAAATTGCATAGGGTTTACCAGTAAGATAATGCATCTGTCTCTGAGAAGGCAGCATTTAGCTCCATCAAAACTAAAGTATAATGGAAGCTTAAAGAGATGCAGGATTCTTGATTCAGTAAGACAGCATATGAAATTCAGTTATATGCTGATAGTAACAATCCAAAGTGCTTTTATGATGCCCTCAAGACTATTTATTGGCAAAAAATCTATGGGATGTCTCAACTACTCAGGGCTGGTGGAACCATATTGATTAATGATAAGGACATGATCCTGGAGAGATGGGCTGAATAATTCCATGGCATTTTGTTATGAGAATGGGGATTTAAGATCTTCCCTGCCCCTAGGCCCTTTGATAGGCTTAAGTGACTCTGAGAACCTTCCTTGATTTGAAAATATACTCTTCCCCCTAAAAGGCTGAATGTGGTCACTTGGAGCCTGTGGCAGGAGGCTTGGTTTTCAGGAATGGCCATACCTGGTTGCTTTTTGATCTGGCAGTGGAGTCTAGAGGGCTGTAACATTCTCTGATCCAGGAGAAGACTATATATACTCTGTTGTGAGATTTTGTTTTGGGGCTTACTTTGAGAAGAGTTATGTGATTTGACCAGACAAGACTCTGGGCAGCCATTGAGCACCCTTGCTTTGAAAACCCAGATATTGGTGCTTCTCTCTCTGGTAACTGACTAGGTATGGATGTAATGGTCAGAAAGCTGGAAGCTTGTCTGCTGATGTTTCTCTGTATTTGTTGTCTGCTTGTAACTTGTTTGTATTCTCTGAAGTTTGGGGTGTTAACCTTTTCCTTCTGAACTAGGTAAATGACATATGTTTGATTAAAGCAAGATTGCTAATCCATTTTGAGTTGCTTTCCTTTAGAAAAGCAGATCTAAGAACTTATGTTGGTAGCCACCCTGGTATTCTACAGTGCTTGTTGCTACACATTCTCAACAGACAATCATCAATCAATGCTGAAGCCACTGAGGGTGAATTCAATTCCCCTCTAAACAAACTTCCAACTGAAGAAGAGGTTTTGAATTCCATTAGCCTCCTCTTGTGCAGCAAGATGCTGCACAGGTGCTGATTCTGTTCTACTTGAAACTTACAAAGCAAAGGGTGCATACAAAAGTTGACTGAAATCTTTCAGATTATATGGGAAGAGGAGATTATCCCCAGGAATTCAAAGATGCCTCCATTGTCCATCTCTATAAAGGAAAAGTGTATAGGTCATCCTGTGACAGTCACAGAGAAGTCTCTCTCTTAATCATTGCCAGCAAGACTCTTGCCAGAGTCCTTTTAAATAAATTGATCCTTCACTCGGAAGATGGTCATCTACCTGAGAGCCAGTGTGGCTTCAGAAAGAGTCAAGCAATGACTGGTATGATGTTACTAACAACTCCAGAAAAAAATGCTAGTGGCAGAGCAGAAGTGTGTATACAATGTTTGTGGATCTGACCAAAGCTTTTGATACTGTCAGTTGAAAGGGCTAGTTGAAAGATCATGGCAAAATTTGGTTGCCCAGATAAGGTCATTAGTATTGTACACCATTGTACACATTCCACATTGGCATTCTTGAATGGGTTCTGGATAAAGAACAATGCTCTTGCAGTTTTCCAGTCTCCAATGAAGTTGAAGTAGAGCTGTCTGCTTACCCCCATGCTTTTTAGCATGATGTTTACAGTGATATCGTCAAATACCTTTAATAAGGACAAAAATGGCATCAAGGTCAGCTACCTTGGTTTTTTTGTTTGTTTGTTTGTTTGTTTTTTTTGAGAGGGGAAGGCAGGATAATTGGGGTTAAGTGACTTGCCCAAGTTCACATGGCTAGTAATTGTCTGAGGCCACATTTGAACTCAGGTCCTTCTGGTTCCAGGGCCAGAGCTCTATTCACTGCTACACCTAGCCACCCTAAGGTCAGCAACCTTATTGATGGTAAATTATTTAACTTGAAAAGGCTTAAAGTCAAGACTAGAGTAGAGAGAGAGTTGATACATGACATTTTGTTCATAGATGACTGTGGCAGCAGCATATGGATCAATTATCTGTCTATTGTGCTAATTTTGAGCTGACAATTAACACCAAGAAAACAGCTCTCTACCAGCCAGCACTATAAAAAACACAATTACATTTTTGTTGTTTCTTTTGTTTCTTGTTCATCCTTCATTTTCAATTACTTTGTGCAACACCATGTCACTTAAATCCAATTTGCCCACAAATTACCCCCTTTTTATTAACTGCTTTGTGTCCAAAGTGAAAAAGATACAACTTCATCTCCCAAAAAGAAATGAGTAGCACAATTCCTATATTAGGGGGATATTTCCTTTCCTCATTTATGGGCAATCTCATCATCATTGTTACATTCCAGTTTTTCTCTTTAGGAGCTCTTGTCTCCACAGATATCAGCTTTACCTGAAAAAAAAAAAAGAAACAAAAACCTGAGTGACTCAGGGGCCACACCAAAGAAACACACACAAACACACACACACACACACACATGCATGCTTGCACACACACAAAACTTCTTGGATGAGAATACCCCCTAGAAATGTGATCACTGGGTTTCACCTGCAATGGAATTCTCTGGCATCCCCTCCAAGCCAAAGTTGGGCTTTGGGATGATAAGATCTGACAGTCTCCGTGTGACTTTGCACCATGTGGCTGTTACAACATAAAACTCGATGAAGCTGAAATAGTTGGACTTCAACTTATTTGATTTCAGTGGCTTTCGAATGGCTATAATTCCGGCATGGAGAAGACCCTTTGTTGCTAAAATGTTATTGAATCTTAATGTAATTAATTGGAATAGAATTCTATTGTTCCTTGAAAGATTAAATATCTCCCTGATATCTGATCAGGCCCTTCTGAGAACAAGCTACAAACAGAGCAGCCTCTTCTCATTTTTTTTGCTTTCCTTTGTAGTTCTTTAGAGGCTGTTACCAATCCTTTTTCCACTCCTAGGGAGATGAAAGGTATTATGGAACTCATTTGGTCTTTTTTCAAAAAAACTATGGTTGGTTGTTTCTCAAGTGTTCTAAGTCATATTTTCCTTATGCCAGGCAGTGCCATCAATCTTTGCTTAAGAATTTACCTAACCACTTTTTTCTCCTTTAATACAATAGTGTGTAAAGAAAAAGGAAAAGAAAGTGTATCTAGAGTTAACAGAACCAGGGTTTTTATATTGGCTTTTTCACAAACCATATGCAATATTTCCTTTCTCTGGGAACCTATTTTTTCATATGTAAGATGTCAAAAGTTATGTCAGATTCAAAATCTGCTTCTTTGCCTTGTTCCTTGTGTGACCATGGCAAGTCATAGCTTCTCTGGGGATCACTTTTCTCATCAAATGATGGCACTGGACTAAATGAGCTCTAAAGTCCCTTTAAACTATAAATTTATGATCCTATAATATGTGAGTTCCCTTTTTAGCTTTATGATCTATGACAATTAGAGATTCTATAGGCAGACAGACAGATAGATGGATAAAATAGATGGAAACAATAGAGCATTTATTAAGTGCTTACTGTCTGTCAGTTTGGTTTTTTTTTGTTTTTTTTTTTTTGCTTTTTGGAGGGCAATTGGGGTTGTGACTTGCCCAGGGTCACATGGCCAGTTTTTGTGTTAAGTGTCTGAGGCTGGATTAGAACTCAGGTCCTCCTGACTCCATGGCCAGTGCTCTATTCACTGTGCCACCTAGCCACCCCTGTCAGACACTATTCTAAGCACTGGGCAAACAAAATCAAAGATAATATTCCTTACCCTCAAGAAACTTACATTTTAATGGTGGCAAGACAACACAAAAGTGTGCTGAAAGCGAGGGGGGGTATAGAACTGAAGTAAATGGGTGAAGGACAGTTTCTCAGAATGATAAGGCAAAATGTTCACCTATGAGAGCCAGAGGTAGAGTCCAAATGTCCTGTTTGGGGACAGGGAATGCTAACATATTATATGTATTACATATTAATATATTTATATAATATACATGCTTCTTGTCTAAGGTCTCCTTCATGTTTAAATTTCTGTGTATCTATGAATTACGTAGACTAAGATTCTGGTAGCATAAACTGAATTTAAAATGGGGCTGTTTTTAATTATTTAGACACTAATTTTTTTTTCTTCAAGTCACAATGTGTGAAGAAAGAAAGTAATAGAGAATGATGTGTTCTCTTCCACTTTACAAAACAGGTCATAAACACAGAGTTGATTATTTTGTCTATTTAATCAACTTCTAAGTCACTGAAAATAGTGTACTTGTGGAAGAAAGTACAGTATATATATCCTGCATTCTATGCGTGTATGGAGGGGGGTGCCTATGAGCTGGGGATACGAAATGAAATAGTTCCTATCCTCAAGGAATTGACATTCTTCACTCATTTATTGATTTTGTACTTATTCATAAATATTTAAAAGGTGACTGGTAGGAACTGGGCATAGTTGATATTTAGAAATGTACCACCTGTGGATCAGAGGGTTCAGTGCCTTCTTTTCCCATCATTTCTACAAAAACTAACTCTCAGTTGTCTATCTATGGATATCCACTTTGTGTACTTTTATGACAAATACTGAAATCCACACTAGCTTCTCCATGCCACCAACATGTCAACTGTTCTTGTTCAAACTAATAATCAAAGAAATCCAAACTTAAATAACTCTAACATACCATATCCCTCCCAACAAATTGACCCAAACAGTTAACAACAATACAGATCAATACATTTTTCATTTCTTAAATATTTAGGGGACTGAGCCAAGCTTATTAAAATGAGTCATTCTGCAAGTGAGAAATGTTCAAAGGATATGAATAGGCAATCTTCAAAAGAAGAAATCAAAGCTATCAATAGTCATATTAAGATGCTATGAATCATTAATAATTAGAGAAATGTAAATTAAAACAACTCTGAGATACTCATCATACTGGCTAAAATGACAGAAATGGAAAATGACAAATGCTGAAGGGGATGTGGAAAAATAGGTACACTAATGCACCATTGGTGTAGTTTTGAACTGGTCAAACCCATTCTAGAAAATAATTTTAAATTATGCACAAAAGGTTATAAAACTGTGCATGCCCAGAAATACCATTACTAGGTCTGTACCTCAAAGTGACTAAAGGAAAAGAACTCATATCTACAAAAATATTTATGCTAACTCTTTTTATTGTGGCAAAGAATTGGAGATTGAGGAGATGTCCATCAATTGGAGGATGGCTGAATAAGTTATGGCATGTGATTATGATGGAATACTATTGCAATGATGAAGGATATGGTTTCAAAAAACCTAGGAAGATTTATATGAACTAATGCAAAACGAATAAAGCAGAACCAGAAGAACAATATATACAATAATAGCAATGTTGTAATGATAATCAACTGTGAAAAACTTAGAAACTTTGATCAATATAATCCATGACAATTTCAAAGGAGTCATGATGAAAAATGTTATCCACCTCAAGATGGAGAACTAATGGACTCTGAGCACACATTGAACCATTTTTTCTCTTTATTTTTCTTGCCCTATCTCCCCTTTTCCCTGCCCCCACAATAAGGTTAATGTGGAAATATGTTTGCCTGCCTTCACATGCATAATGAGTTTCATATTTCTTGCCTTTTTAATGGGTGATGAGTGGTTGAGGGATGTAGAGAATTTGGAACTGAAAATAAATATAAAGAAGGAAAAGAACCAACAATACAGTTAAAAACTGATGGAACAGTCAGAAGAGAGGTAAATTATTATCACATGGCTGGTGGAACTGTAAATTGATACAATCTTTTGGGGGAAGGATTATGGAATTATACAAAAGTTACAAAACTGGTCCTACCTTCTGATCCAGTGGCCCCACTACTAAGAGTGCATACTCAAGATGTTACTGATAGGGGCAGGGGGTGGGGGAAAGGTGTAAGAAAATATTAATAGTAGCTTTTTTTGAAATAATATAAAACTAGAACCAATATGTGTGTTCAACAATTGGGAATTAATTTAAAAATTTAGTGTATGAATGCAATGGAATATTTGGAATACTCTTGTACCATAAAAAATGACAAATAAGAAAAATGTAAAGCAATGTGGAATGACTTATTTTTAGTAATGTAGCATAAAGAGAGCAAAATCAGACCAAAATATACATGTTAATTATGTCAAAATAAAACCTCACTTATAACTCCACAAACTCCATGAAAAAACTCATGAAAGAAAGAGTTGGGAAAAGGATACATATTAACAAGAGAATTTTGTTATTCTATTTACCAGGCATACTTAAATAGTTAGGAATTTGAGGTTTTCTGTGTCATCTCATTTTTTTCTATTTGTTTATTTCAATGTTTGTTTCTGTTGATAGTTACTAAGCTTATAATTAAAATTACTGTTTTCAGGGAATGAAGATTCATTTCAGTAGTTTAAGAAAAAATCCAATTAGTAATACAAAACTGTTGCTCCTGCAACAACAAAATTATATTCCCTTCTTTGTTATTAGGAAATGTGATTTCATCAGTATGGATAGTCTCTCCACTCATGTGGATCCCAATCTGTCTAAGCTGTTTCATCTTGTGTAATTGTTGTTCTGCAGGAGTATGGGGGAAGGGTTGTTGTGGTGTGCTGATAAGGAAGGCTAGTCCCTCCCTTCTTCTGTACCCCATCTCTGTATGGACAGAATCACTTTTTTCTCAGTCTCTCCAACAACTCCTCCTATCTGATGTCATTTTCTCTCTAGTCACTCCCTCTGCTCCATCCCTCTTAGGGAATAGGTTTCTTTTCTGAGTAACTTGGGACAGAGAGAAGAAAGATATAATGGAAAAAGAAAATTTTCATGCTACCTCTCATATGAGTCCCAATTCAACTAAACAGGAGGACATTTTCCTTTTCCTCCCTCCTCTGGGAAAGTAATGAAAAGAAAAAGAAATAATAATTCTCATTTGTTCAGACAGAGCCCCAAGAGAAGAAAAAAAGTCTTGATTGATATATTTTGCAGTTATGAAATTTCTCTCTCTCATGTTTCTCCCTTTTCTCTACTGTATTTGAATATTGAAATATGTTGATCAGCAACATAATAGTTAACTACATTAATCTTGGAAGAAAACAGAAAGCTAGTGTTTAAGAAAATGAATATTCTGGGAACTGACACATCCCCTCTTCCAAGAAGCAGAGGTAGGAGGCAGATGGGGAAGGGATCTGAGTGATCATATGCCTTGATCTCAGAAATTCAATCAGTTTCAGTAAATTCAGGATCTGCTCCATTCCCTTGTACATGGAAGCCTCTACTCTTCTTCTTCTTCTTTTTTTTAGGGGGGAAGGCAGGGCAATTGGGGTTAAGTGACTTGCCCAAGGTCACATGGCTAGTAAGCGTTAAGTGTCTGAGGTCACATTTGAACACAGGTCTTCCTAATTCCAGGGCTGCAGCTCAATTCACTGTGCCACCAAGCCGCCCCACCCCCATTCTTCTTTTTCTCCATACTGCTAGTTATAAGTTCAGCTTTCACAAGGTTTTGCTGCCTGCCCTGCTTCTCCCATATTCCACTTTTGGTTCCCAGCATTATACTATACCACACCTATTTATACTCACCATACATGTTCCCATCGCATTTTCAGTACAGTAAAATAATATTCTGAATTACAAGTCAAATATAACTCTGATGGAATAATTGTCCCTTCTTTAAGAAGCTGAAAGGAGGGCGGCTAGGTGGCGCAGTGAGTAGAGTGTCGGCCCTGGAGTCAGAAGGACCTGAGTTCAGTTCCGCCCCAGACCCTTAACGCACACACAAACAAAAACCTAGCCATGTGACCTTGGACAAGTTACTTAACCCCAATTGCCCTCCAAAAAAAGAGAAAAAAAAGAAGCTGAAGGAATTTCATAGGGAAGACTGTTTTTTTAAATGTCTCCTAATTATGAAAGGATTAATCTTTTCATTTAAGAGGGTAACAAACAGATTTACTTGAAGGAAGAAGAGGTTGCATGGCCATGGAGCTCCATCAATTCAAACTCCAAAATAATGCAAGAAATTATAGGATCTCATTTTTTCTACTGTGCTTGTGAAAAATGTCAGAGATGATATAGAGTTCCCTAAATGTCAGAGATGATATAGAGTTCCCTAGAGCTTATAGATTTCTATGATTATAAAGAAAAACTCCTAGCCCCAAATATTTTTCTAATAAAGTAAGTTGATTATAAGAATGATAATCTTCCATGTTGAGATAATCTGAAATTATTTTATCAGGTCTTTTGCTTACAGCTTTTCTGCACTTTTGCAAATTTGTTATTAATGATATGGAAAACACAGGGTTTAAAAAAGTAATTTAAGGGAGCAAAGTACCAATAATCTTAGACACTATGTGACTATTTACCCTCTCCCAAAACAGCCATTTAAAGGTAGATTAGAGGGCTTGTATTTCTGGAAAAGTTGTTTAATAAACACAGACTTGATCTTTCCTTTTTTGTTGATATATTTCATTTTTCCATTATCTTAATTTCCCAATATAACTCTCCTTCATCCCTTCCAAAAAGTCAATCCTTAAAATAATAAAAAGAAATGGAAGAACAGTTCAACAAAATTAACCAACTCATCAGCTAAGTCAGAGTTCCATACCCCTAGTCCTTCTCCTCAACAAAGAAGAGAGGGAGATATATTAGCATATTTTTTGGAGGGATGCGCCTGCTCATTATAATTTCACAGGATTTAGTTCTGATTTTCATTGCTCTCCATTGACATGTTTTCAGTCATTGTGAATATTGTTTTCCTGGTTCTGTTTACTGCTTACTTTGTCAATTCCTGTACGTAAGTCTTCCTTTCCATGCTTCTTTGTATTTTTCATCTTCATAATTTCTGACAGTGTAATGCTATTTACATGTATTCATGTGCCTAACAATTTATTTAACATTCCTTAATCAAAAGATATCTACTTTTTTTTCAATTTCTTTACTACTACAAACTACTCTCGTTGTTGTCCATAATAGAAGAGGACCAAAATGACATCACGATGTTGGGGTCAATGTACAGTGTGTCTAACTATGGCTGATCAAATCCATATGAGCCTAGAAGGTCTATCACAGCTCAGGTACAAATAGTCCATATGAACATTTGGGAAAGAGATGTCTCTAAATTTGTGCACCTAGTGTTTCTTTTTGGCTACTGCTATTATTATTATTATTATTATTATTATTATTTACTGTATATGGGGAACTTTTTTATCACTGACTTCCTTGGTATATGTGCCTAGCAGTGGGAACTCTGGGACAAAGACTATATGGAATTTGTCTACTGTATTTTTATTCTTAAACTTAGAATCTGTACTGGTTCAGAAGGAATGGCTCATAAAGGATGCCATCAGCAGTGCATGTCTGAGCATAATTGAACTACTGAATATCCTAGCAACCATGATGGCAAAGCCTAGATACTACTAAAGATGGCTTCAGTTTATCTTGCAAGTTGCCTCCATGGAAATTTTATTTTTCTAACCTGATTCCAGAACAAATTAACTCCTACTCTATTAAGAAAGTAAAAGTATGAAGATTAAACTTAAAATATGCTGCTATTCAATCTTTTTATTTTATAGGATCTCAAATTCTATTGGGACAATATAACATGTTCACAGATTAGTTAATATAAGGTAATGTGAGGAGAAAGATAGGACCAACAATTGAGGTGGTCAAGGTATAACATCTGAGCTCATCCTTGAAGGAAGAAAAGAATTCTAAGGGGCAGACACACAAAGGGAGTGCATTCCAGGTTTGGTGGATGGCCATTGCCAGGGAATAGAGTACTAATGCTATGATACTTCTACTTCATTGGCTGATACTATCAGGAATCTGCAGAGAGTAAAGAGCAGGGATATCAAGATGGAGAAGGATGCTGAGGTCATGTCATATGAAGATTAGTTAAAGAACTAGAGATGCTTATTCTAAAGAAGACTTACAGGTGGATGTAATAGTTAAGTACTTTAAGGGCTCTCTCCTGAATTAAACTGGTCTATTTAGCCCCAGAGAGTGGAACAAGGAATGATGGAGGTGGGAGGGTCAGGCAAAGGGTCAGCAAAATTAGGCTTGGACTTTTGGGGGAACCATCCTAACAATTAGAACTAGACCAAAGTAGAACTTCTAAAAAATGAAAGAGACAAATATCAGAAGGATAAAGTAACTGAGCAGAAGTTAGAAGAGAGGATAAACATGAAGAGGATTAAGAAGGATGATAGCACATGCATAAGAAGGAGATTATTCTTGGTTATAATTAGCTGAGTGATGAAGGTGAAGTGGGAGGCACGCTATGTGTCTGATCCCCCTTAGTGGGAAGAAACAACATGGTAGGGAGGAGATATTAAACCATTTGGTGACCACAAGGTGGTAATGTCGACCCAGGACAGCTTGGGTATTAACTGAAGTGAAACCAAAAGTTAAGGAAGTGGAGAATAGGAAAGATAGAGGGCAAAGAAAAATAAGGGTACGTGTGGGGAGTGTGACACTATCTCTACTAAGCTTTCCCTTTATTGACTCTACAATCAGGATAATATACTTGTTGTTGTGTTTATTCTTCATTTTCGAAGTGGACCATGGCATCAGGGAAATGATGCAATTGACTTTGATTTGAGTGAGGGAGGGCTGCATGAGGTCACCAATCTCACTGTCTCCTCCAGAGCCATCTGGATCCAGTGACCTGATATTTATCAGAATGACTGGAAACAGCCCAGGATACAATGGGAGACCCTGGCCCTTTTAAGGGTAAGGCCTTTGCAGGTACTCACTGAGACTGTCGTGACACCCATTCAATTAATAGACCTCTTTAAGAAGTGAGTCAAGGGATAGTCCTTTTAAACAGAAAAAGAAAGAAAAATCAAGCTGGGAGGGGAAGACCCTCAGATTTGCTGTTTCAAAGAATAACAGTTGCCATTGCCATTCACTGTCAGCCAGGAGTGCCCAAAAGACAGCCATTAAGTGGAGTTGGTGCAGGGACCTATTGCTTCAGAGAGAACTGGGAGAATGAGTGCACACTCATTAAAGGAAAGGCCTACTTTCCTTTTCCTTTGCATTTCCATTGCCTAGCTCTGTGTCTATTATATACTGGGTACTTTATCAAAGCTTGTTGAATTGAATAAAATCCTACCAGTACTTTATATTTATCTTTATAAAAATCCAAAAGCACGGAGTCATTTTTAATGTAATTTACTGAACTTTATAAAATTCTATGAAGGGTTGTTTATTCGTTGTTTTCTATGTTTTTACTGTTAGAAGCTTACATTCATTTCTATATATTTAAAATGTTTGAAGCAAAAGGAAATTTTGCTTTAAGGAAAATTTAAGTATCATTTTGTTTCATTTCAAAACATTTACTGTCTTGTTTATAAATATTTTATCTAATCCATTGTAGGAGAAATATAAAACAGGATTGGAGATTATGAAATTAGCTTATAAAAAGATTCACTGAGGAAAATGTAGACTAGTTTTATATTTTATGCAGTAACAAAGTACCTTTACTTTCTGTAATTTTTTATATTTAATTTTATATTTTCTGTACTTTACTGAAGTGCAGAAAAAGTTACATTTTTAACCAAGAGAAAGTATATAACCTCCATCCATAAAAATGATGGGATGATATAGCATTATGTCTTATGCCTTATATTTAATATATTCCATATTACATAATGCTTTTGACTTTGACTTTTGACTTTCACATTTATTATTTCATTTTGTCCTCACAAAATTATAGCTATGAACTAAGGCAGGTGTTTTTATTCCAACTTGATAAATAAGAGATCTGAAAAAGTCTGATATTTGCCCAAAGTCACCCAATCAATGACAGACAGAACCTTCTTCTGTTCTTTCCATAGAACGTATGTTTTAAATACTACATTAAATCTATCTATCTACCTACCTATCTATCTATCTATCTATCTACCTATCTATCTATCTACCTATCTATCTGTCTCTCTGTCTATCTATCTATCTCTCTGTCTGTCTATTATCTATCTAATCTATTGTAACCATTGTCCCAAAGCTCATTGATATAGGACTCTTTCCTTATTGGTGGAGATGAATGTCCTGCTGTACACGAGAAGCACGCTCTCCTGCCTCTCGGCTCTCCCCACTGGGGGGAGACTGGAGTCCTGATCAGCCAGACCTTGTCCCCCAGCTGGGGTGGGGAGGGCCCTCTGGAATCACTTACTCTGTAGCACCTTCATCTCCAGCTCCAGACCCACTCTGGACCCTGCTCCCTCCACTGGGGGAAGAGGATCATCGAAGGGTCCTGGAAGGGGCTGCAGAGGCTGTTGGGCACTCCTCATTGTACAGAGGAGGCAACTGAGGCCCAGAGAGGGTATTGGCCAACTCGGGATCACACAGCATCAGGGCCAGGGTCAACTTCAATCTATTTCTAATGGAATTGTAGGGTAGCTAGCCATTGGATAGCTGAAGAATCAGTCAAATCCCTGGTATCCTTTAAAAACACTTTCTAAGAAGTCAGTGGAGAGTATCATCTCTGGTAGTGGAAAAGAAAGCTAGATTTGGAAGAAGAATCCACATCTTGAAAGAGACTCAGTTTTTGCCTTTTCCCTTCTATGACTTTTTAAGTGTGTGTAGGAAGTGGGACAGTGGTGGTTGAGAGGATGTATGTGTGTGATGAAGGAGTGGGAGACAAAGACAGAGACAGAGATACAGAGATACAGAGAGAGAGAGTTCTCTACCCCACTTTAGAGGTCCATCTATCAAAAAAAAAAAATCAGATATAATGATTTCAGAGGAAGCAGTAGAGGTCATGTCTCAGGGGTCCAAGTAGTCTCCATTTATCCTAAAGACTTATTTATCCTCTCTACAACTCAGAGGATATTTGATAGGAGGAGGTTGTGATATAAGATGCTGACCTATATTAAAACTGATTATCTGAAACAAAACTGATTATCTGAAACTGAGGACAAAGTTACTAAGCTATCTATGATTTAATTTGCAAAGCTAGCATTTGGTTATCAGATAAGGTTATTTGACTCTTCTAAGGTCAGAGAGACAGAAACAATTTACAAAGCTGACTTTTATAACAAAAAAGAGGAACAAAAAATACAGAAACTTGTTTTGAAAATAATTCAATTGGATAAGGCAAGTCACCTGTCCAGTTAGACTTTCTTAATTCTCCCCCAGAAGTCTTTGCTTTGCTTCTGTTATATTTTGAAACCAGAAATAATACTTTGAGGGGCCTACGGATCAAATGACATGATTTCTCAGCTTCTAGAAAGTGGGACTTGCTTAGAGGATTCAAGGGAAAAAGGTAACTGGAACTAGGAAAGTAGAACTTGTGGTTGGTACTTGATAAGTCAGCCTCCATCCTCCCAGCTGTTAGAAGGGGAATCTTAACTTTAGGAGATCAGACTACTGAGACTCAGAGAGATTAAATGAGAGGTGGGATTCAAATTCAAGTGCCCTGACTCGAAATCTGCCACTTTTTCCACTATAAATGGAATATGCTAGTTATGCCTTTTATCTACTCCAACCTGAACCTGAACAGGAATGCATGTGCGTGTATTGCCAGAAATTGACATGGGGGCCTTGTTCCAAACAAATAATATAAAAGTTCACTTATCAGAGTGCAGGGCCCCAGCAGGTAGAGTCTAGTTGGAAGGGGATGAAGATAGCCAGAATAAAGTCCCAGAGGTTAGCACAAGATCTGACACATAGTAAGCACCCAATGTTTATTGACTGGGAAATCCTCAATATCATCTACAAGTCGTCATAATAGCTAATAATAGATATTTACACAGAGCTTACTATGTACCAGGTACTGTATTAAGTGCTTTACCATTATTATCTCATTTGACCCTCACAGCAATGCTGTGAGATAGATGCTAATATTTCTCTATTTTATAGATGAAGAAACTGAAGCAAACAGAGGTTAAGTGGCTTGCCCAGAGTTGCACAGATAATAAGTGACTCAGGCCAAATTTGTCTTCAGGTCTTCCTGATTCAGGGCCAGGAAACCTCCACTTGAAAACTAACAGAGGGCAAGAACCCAGTAGCAAACTACGTTGCACTTTCCCATAGCTCTTATAAGTTTTCCCTTTTACATTAGGAAGAAAACATGGTATATAGTGGCAAAAACATTGAATTGGATTGGAAGTCTTGAGATTTATGCTTGAGTATCAGATGTGCCATTCACTTTCTAACTATATGACTATGAAAAAAGTCATAACCTCTCAACTATCTCCTCATCTATAAAGTGGAGGTAATATCTTGCCTGGAGAACATACCCTCTTTTATGTCAATTATTCTTTACATTATTGTTTGGTGTTTACAATATTGTTTGGTATTTTAAATATACCATATATTTTCAATATATAAAGATATAAAGGACAATTTTCCATGTGGAAGCCAAATTGTTCTTAATATGTCTGGATCTATATTATATTTGTAGTGTATAAATAGGACAAAAGTTTGAAATTCATTTGAAAGCTTTTGCCAAAGGTCTTACAAAATTCACAGTGGTGTGAATGTTGTGGTCCTTTGGAGGCCTTGTTCAGTAATCACCAAATTGATGAGTTGCTCTTTATACCACTAGAATTTGTTTTAACATACATTTTTGCTCCTAGGTGACTGTTATTTTCTTCTGTTTAAAGATTTGTGAGTTATACAAATGATTAATGCTTTGTATATATAGATAAACAAAATTAGATCACATCTGGAGAGATTACTGGTGTTCTCATATTTTGTTAATAGATTTATGATGCCTTTGATTAAGAAAGATGGAGGCAGCCTTCCATCATCAGAAGAGAGGAAGCTGGAAAAGTACTTTTCCTGTCATTCATACACCACTATGAAGTATGAGCCAATAATTACGGGTTTCATATGAACCCACCACTTTTCTTTTTTTCCATAAAAGCTAGAGTTTCAGTTACCACCAATGACATGACAGTTATAGTATTCACTTTTTAAATAGTGCTTAAGCTTTCTGTTTCACACTTGATCTAATTTGTACTTTGTGTTAGACTCTTAAAGGAGATTGAACACTAAGGTGTTTTGTCTGAAGCATTGCTTCTGTTTGGGGGCTCAAAGATAATCTAGAAATCTAGAAAACATTTCATTCTATTTCCAGGTGTAGAGAAGGATATAAAAGACTGTACTAAGAAAATCCATCTAGGCCACATCTAGGTAGAGTGAGGGGCAAATAGCAATGATTCTCATACCCTCCCTTTAACAATGCTGCTGCATTAAAGGAACTATAGCACTATAAACCCTCTTCTGGGGTATTTTTAGGTCCTATGCATATCCAAGGACTTGGCTTGGGCCTTTGGAAGCCATCACAAAGATCCACTGGAAAAAAGTTCACATTTTAAAAAATTTCAGCTAGGATAATTTTCCACTGTGGTTCTTGTACAGATCAAATAAGAATTTTTGAGATGATCTTTGCTTATTTGAATGTTTTAATATTTGTTGCATTATATTCCCATAATGAGCATGGAAGTTAATAAGAGAAACATGGACTTTTGTATCCTTAGAATACTGATGTCTAATAATTTGCCTAGATAATACTAGGAACTCATTCATACTTTTTTTCTGTTTTCTTTTAAGATCTAAAATATTTGCCTATTGTCATGTGAGTCAAAACAACTTAACTGAGAATTTTATAGACTGCAGATCCATGTAGAATAAGGTTTGTCTACTGGGCTAAAAATTGCTAATTGTTAAGCCAATTGTTTAATCCCTTTTTGTAGCTTTTCTGGGCTTGTTTCTCTTCCTTCCTTCCTTCCTTCCTTCCTTCCTTCCTTCCTTCCTTCCTTCCTTTCTTTTTTCTTTTTTTCTTTCTTTCCATTATACTGCTTGTCCTAGTGAGAAGAGAATTTAGACAAAGTGAATTCCTTTTTGCAGAGATAACTGGAGACACTTTGAGTGCCCTATACACTTCAGATACCAATAAGAATTTCTGCTGTTTCCTAGAATTGAGCCAAATCTGCATATGTGAGTCCAGAAGAGGGGGATCTCTTTAATGGAAGAGAGTGAGTACCCTAGCCTGCCCCCCATTCCAATCTTATGCCCAGTGTAGCTCTTGGTACCAGACATAGGACAGAGTAACGATGCCTCTTCACAGAAGAGGAAAATACCCTGAGCCAAGCATGTGTAGGTAATGTTATATAAGTGACAAGATAAAGCCGCTCAATTTCTCACATGAAGGGTGAGGGGCTTGATCCTATTGATCTTAGGCCTCAATTCCTTATAAGAAGAGGCTTAAGTGTGCTGGAAGCTCTGTAAAGACGATGTTTTTCTTCTAAGAAATAAAGCATGATTTTCTTTTCATTTTATAAGCCATAAGACAAATAGTAGTGAGAACTTTGTAAAACAACATCTGTTTCTTAAAGTTGTTTAATCAGTACTCTGGGAGTGAGTATAATGTCCACTCACATCAGCTATGGATGAATGTTAATTTCTGAATGGTTTGGTGGTGCTATATGAATTTTATCAAAAGTATCATAAATGATTTGCTGAGGGCAGCAAATGTTTACCTTGTGGAGAGGAGGGAGAGTATAAGGGAGGGCTTGTTTCTGTGTGTGTGTGTGTGTGTGTATTCTATCTCCAGTCGATATAGTCATAGGATCTAGTCATGTGTGATGAGGTTTTAATGTTTAAATAAGATACATTTATATTCTGATCTTTTATGAAATGGGACCGCCTTTCTGATTGAGTCCAGAAGGGAACAAATCAATTCACTAAACAGACAGATTAGCCCTCACAGTCTAGGGTATTAAATAGCTAGGCCTGCCTGAATTTCAGAGTTGGAGTCATTTCAGTCTGGGAGCTGCATTTGAGAGATCCTTGAAATCAGAGAGGGTGATTTTTTTTTCCTTCTCCTTGCATCAGTTATGGAATCTAGGAGCAACCCTACCCAGAGGGAAACTCAAAATTTAGAAATTTAAGAGTTCATTAGTTCGAGAGAGTTCTAGGCAAAACCATAGGCAATGCAGATACTCACAGATACAGAGACAGTCACACAAGAAAAGGATCAGCATCAGAAATATGATCCCTGTCGGCAAAGAAAGAAGTTAAACTACCCAGAGGAGAAGACTGTGGAAACTCAGTTGAATAATCCATAAAACAGAGAGGGATCATCCAAGGGAAGCTTGAGTACTCTGCAAAGAAAGAAAGAACTTCTAGGGTCTGCACTATGAGGAACTGTGAGTTTCTTTGACAACTTTATACCTCATTACCATTGTACTCCATGGGTGAGCCCACTCTGCATGAAAACTGTGGATTTTTGCAGAGAGCCCATCCCCGGTTTACTGGGGGAGTGGCATGTTTTGTAAGTGCTATACCACTTGAGTAAATATTTTTGCTAAGAGCTAATCATGTCTACTGGATTTGCTGCTAATAGGAAGCATTCTAGTGGGGGCTTATGAGCTATCATATTAGAGTATAGCAGTTGTCTCTATAAAGTGAGGCAACAGTTGCTTTCTTGAGCTCTAATCTTGAAAGTGTGAATGCAAGTTATAGGAGAAACCCAGAGAATGTGTTGCATGTACAAAACTGGCTAATGTTAAAAAAAAAAGTGAGAGGAGACTGGAGGGAAAAAAGAACCAATATAAAGAGAGGTTATAACCATTTTTGTAAGGAAGTTTAACTTCTGTAAATCAATCACTACAGCAATACCAGAAGAGCTTATAAACTAGTCTTAGCCAGAGAATACTTGATCTCTGTGTCAAGTACAGAGATGTAGTAGCCAAAAACAACCCAAATTTAAAATATAAACTCATCTGTAAGATCTTATGGAGGAAGATAGTGGAATATTAAGATTAGTATTGTCTTAGAAAATATAGACAAGTTTAATAGTATTGCTTTATAAAACACTGAGAACCTGGAGATAAAATTGGGGCAGAGAAGCAAGTTTAAAGAAAACTCAGTTTGTAAGAGACTAAGCAAGTCATACCAGGAATATTTTAGAATGAAACTGAAGAAGAGTAACAAACGGAAAAAAATGGAAAATATCAAGAAATTATTTTCTCCAATAATTACACCCATTTGGAATCCCAAATTACAGTGATAGGCTTGCTGTATAAGGAAGTAGAAATGACATTAAAGAAAACAAAGATGGGAATGGAAAGAATAGGTAGACTAGACCAATAACATACAAAGGAGGTACTGGGGGGATAACATTTGGAGACCAGCGAAGATCCAGTCTTATGATATCATAAAGAGAGGAGGCTAACGAGGGCTTAGGTGTGAAATGGATCTTATTGTTACCACAAAGATGACCAAGAGAATATTAATAACTACTGATCTATATACCTACTTCCCTATATGTACAAAACTTTATGAGGAAGCTTTGAAGATGCCCTTGATGAAAGTATAAGAGAATATTTGAGGTTTTGTTACAATTTTTTCTCTCCCCATCTTTCCCTTACCCCCCACCTCAAAATAGCAAACCTACAGAATACCCCTTCCCCAAATCTATTCTCTCATATCCTCTCCCTTCACCCCGCTAACTTTCTAGTAGGGCAAGATGGGTTTCTATACCCCAGTACCTATATATCTTATTTCCCAGTTGCATGTAAAAAACCAGTTTTTAAATATTTGTTTTTAAAACTTTGAGTTCCAGATTTTTTCCCCTTCTTCCCTCCTCATCCACCCCCCACTGGGAAGATAAGCAATTCGATATAGATTGTACATGTGTGGTTACCCAAATCATTTCCATAGTAGTTACATTGTGAAAGACTAACTATATTTCCCTCCATCCTATCTGCCCCCCACTTATACTCCTTTTTAATTTGACCTTGTCCCTTTTCAAAAGTGTTTGCTTCTAACTAGCCTCTCCCCCAATCTGCCCTCCCTTCTATCCTCCCCCTCTTATCCCCTAACCCTCCTATTTTACTAGAGGGTAAGATACTCAATTGAGTGTGTATCTTATTCCCTCTTTAGGTCAAATTCAGCGAGAATCAGGTTGTCCCATTCCCTTTCACTTTCCTACTCATCTCCTCCATTGTAATAGTTTTCTCTTGCTTCTTTTATATTAGATAATTTACCCTAATCTAGTGTTCCCTTTCTTCTTCTCCCAATAAATTCCTCTCTCGCCTCTTAATTTTATTTTTTAGATATCATCCCTCCATATTCAACTCATCCTGTGCCCTTTGTCTATGTATACATGAACATACAAATGCCCACACTCACATATATATTTATATACACATACATCCTCCTACACACACACACACACACACACACACACACACACACACACACACACGCACACACACACATGCCCTTCAACTCTCCTCATGCTTAGAAAAGTCTTATGAGTTACAATTACCATTTTTCCATGTAGGAATGTAAATAATCCAATTTTAACAAGTTTCCTATGATTTCTTTTTCCTGTTTACCTTCTCATGCTTCTCTTGCTTCTTTTATTTGAAAGTCAAATTTTCTGTTCAGCTCTGGTTTTTTCATCCAGAATGCTTGAAAATCCTCTATTTCAGTGAATGAGCATATTTTCCCCTGAAGCATTATATCAGTTTTGCTGGGTAGATGAGTAAAGTTCTAAAACCAGATTCTTGGTTTTAGTCCTAGCTCCTTTGACCTCCAGAATATAATATTCCAAGCTCTCCAATTCCTTAATGTAGAAGCTGCTAGGTCTTGTGTTATCCTGATTGTGTTTCCACAATACTCAAATTGTTTCTTCCTGACTGCTTGCAGTATTTTCTCCTTGACTTGGGAACTCTGGAATTTGGCTTACCCCAGGAGTTTGCCCAGTGGGCCTTATTCTATGAGCCTTTCTTGGTAGATTCTACTAGAGTATATAAGTAGCTAGTATCAGTACTGTCTTTTTCTTTCTTTCTTTCCTTCTTTCTTTCTTTCTTTCTTTCTTTCTTTCTTTCTTTCTTTCTTTCTTTCTTTCTTTCTTTCTTTCTTTCTTTCTTTCTCTTCCTTCCTTTCTTTTTTCTTTTCTTTCTTTCTCTTCCTTCCTTTCTTTTTTCTTTTCCTTCCTTCCTTCCTTCCTTCCTTCCTTCCTTCCTTCCTTCCTTCCTTCCTTCCTTCCTTCCTTCCTTCCTTCCTTCCTTTCACAAAACCTTAAAACCACTTCACTCTGAAGCTCAAAGATTGGATTAGGTCCCTGCCCAAGCTCCACTTAATGGTTGTATTTTGGGCCCTCCTAGGTTAAGAGTGAATGTCAATGGTAACTGTTTCTCTTTGGAATAGCAACCCTGAGGGTCTTCCCTTCCCAGCTTGATTTTTTTTTCTTTTTTTGAATTAAAGGGGCCATCCATTGACTCACCTCTTAAAGATGCCTATTTATTGAATGGGCTTCATGGCTATAAGTCATGGAATCCCAGTCTCTGAAGAACATCAGTTGGAGGACAGAACACCCAAAGAACCTTGAAGAGGTACATACTGTGTGTGAATAGGTTACAACATACTATCAACCAATAGTTGTGCAAGAGAAACAGTGCAAAAAATGACTTTGGAGACATGCAGGACTAGAATAGAAGGTGGACCAGGGAAGCTGCCAGCAAAAAGACAGTACTGATACTCCCTACTTGTATACTCCAGTAGAATCTGCCAAGCAAGTCTCATAGAATAAGGCCCATTGGGCATACTCCTAGGGAAGATTTATAGGAGAAAATGGATAAGAACTTCATAGGGTAAGAAGGGATAGATGACTTACATAGATAGAATGAACTTCTATATCAGTAAGATTACAATGGAATATCAATATTAAATTATTTTTGTCTTCTTTTTCAACTGATTTTAAAGAATGAAAATAGTCTACCAAAATTCTAACAATTCCCTGTACAAAACGTCAATAATTGTGTAAAAATTGAAAAGATGCCCTGACATACTATCTCTTCCACTTAACATTCTATCAATAATAAGGATATTAGAAAATGAAATCAATGAGAAATGTAAAATCTGATATGCAAGTCTTAGCTGGCTCATAAATTCAAGAGAACTTATTACTAAAAATCATTCAGAAACACTTTCTAAATATAACATATTCCATTGACTAGAATATAGTGATTCTATTAAAGAGTCTATTAAAATATTATGATGTTATTTGAATTTGGTTGAACAAATTTGAGAAACATTCTTTATACATATTATCTGTATACATGTTGTGACTGTAGCAGGGAAGAAGAATGAATAAATTAATGAAGTATGTTTGTGTTTACACTTGCCTTCCCAAAGATAATTGGAGAGTTTTTTGAATTTTGTTTTATTTTGTTTTTTTAGCAATTATGTCCATCTGTGATTAAATATATGCTTACACTTCCTAATGAGTTTAAATTTCTCCAACCTTAGGGATGAACATGTTAGGAAAATAGCGTTAGCAAATATTTAGTCTCCTATCTAAATGGGAAATGCAAATTATTAGCTTTGAGAGAGTTAGTTTAAAATCCACCTCTGACACTTTTTAGCTTTGTGCTCTCAAACCACTTAATCTCTCTGAGACTTCAATTTGTTCCTCTATAAAATAGGGATAATAATACCAGTAGCACCTGCCTCACAGGGTTTGGTTTAGTTTAGTTTGTTTTTTTGAGGCACAAATGTAATAGTGTTTTTAAAGTATCATGTAAACCTTTAAATGCCTGCTGTTATTATCATCATTATTATTAAGATTAAATGCAAAATGGACTTGTTTCATTGAGGAAATGGCAGAAAGTAAGGAATGTCTGTGAGATCCTCAACCTTCTTAACCTCTCTGCAGGCTTTGACATTGTCCATCACCTCTTCTCTTTTCTCTAGGTTTTCTCTAGGGAAATGGCTATTTCCTGTCTCCTCCTACTTATCTGACTGCTATTTCAAGTCTCCTTGACTGGATTTTCATCAAAGTAACATCCAAAAAACTAGATATACTACGGGGTACTGCCTGGGCCCTCATTTCTTATCCCTCTATACCATTTTCATTTAGTGAGTTTATTAGCTCCCGTGATATCAATTGTCATTGCTATGCTGATGACTGTCAAATCTATGAATTCTAATGGCACTTCCATCTCTAATTCTATGGTCTTGTGAAAGATGACCTTTAAAGGTACATCTAGATCTCTCTCCTAACCTTCAGACTCATATAATCAAATACTTAATAAAGATCTCAAACTGTTTTTCCCATAGATATCTTAAACTTATCAAAAATTTAACTAGACCTCCATCTCCTTAATTTCCATATTACTGTTGAAGGCACAACCATCTTCCAGTCAACCAGCCATGAAATCTAGATGTCATCTTCAACTTCTCATTGTCTCTCATCTTCTATATCCAATCTGCTGTCTGTTAATTTTACCTTCACAATATCTCTTGAATTTGCCTCCCTTTCTGCCTTGACACTGGTGAAGGACTCATCACTTCATTGTGGGTTGGTCTTCCTGTCATAAGTGTTTTCCCATTCTAGTACTTCCTCCATTCAGCAATCAAAGTGATCTTCCTAAAGCACAGTTCTGGCCATGTTACCCCTGCTCCTTACTTCATAAACTGCAACAACTCCCTGTCACCTCCAAGATTGAATAAAAAATCCTCTGGAGTTCAAAGCCCTCTATAAGCTGCCCTCTTCCACCTTTCCAGACTTCTTAAATCTTGTACTTCATTCCACCCCTAACATACACCATGATCCAATGACAATAGTTTCCTTACTGTTGCTCAAACATCTCTTAGCTCTGGGCATTTTCATGGGCTGTCCTCCATGCCTGGAATGCTCTGCCTTTCTCATCTTTACCTTTTGGCTTCCCCAGCTTCCTTCAAGCCCAGCTAAAATCCTACTTTCTGTGAGAAGTCTTTCCTGATCTTTTTGGATTCTGGTGTCTTACCTCTGTTGATTACTTCTAGTGCTGAGCAAAGTCCTTGGTATATAACAGGAGTTTGATTATTGCTTATTGACTGACTGGTGGCTATGTCCTTCAGTGACCATTTAGTGACTTCTAGTGCCTAATGTAGTACAGTGAGAAAAGCACAAGATGTGGAGTCAGACACTGGGGATTCAAATGTGAAGTCAGACACTGGGGACTCTGCTACTTACTATATGAAAGACCTTTGGCAAATTGCTTAATTAACTTCATGATCTGTAAAATGAGGGAATCAGACTACATTCAACTCTTGACATTTGCCTTTCTGTGAGAGTATGGTATATTTCATGAGAGTGCTGGATTTGACAGTCAGGAGGACCAGAATTCAACTCTGCCTCAGGCCATTACCAATCATGTGATCCAGGACAGTTCACTTAATGACTCTAGGCCTCAGTTTCCTCATCTGTAAAAAGAAAGGGTTGGATTTATAAATTCTAATGGCCTTTCCATTTCTAATCCTATGATTCTCTGAGAGAGGACCTTTAAGGTTAGAGATCTAGAACTAGAACCAATGATACTGCTAAGATACTGGGATATGGGAGATTATTTAAGACCTAAGACTGACAAAGGAAATTATTTCAGGTCTTAGGCGGACAGTTGTATCCATAGAGGGAAGAACAAAATCCTAACTTTAGATGTGAGGTGGATATTAGTTGAGCCCACTTGTTTTGTAGAATAGGGAAAAACCCAAAAGAAAACAAACAAACAAAAAAGCCCCAAAAGGTTAAATGACTTGTCCATGATTACACAGCTGATAAGTGTCAAAAGCAGGACTTCAAATGTAGTTTTGTTTTCATTGTAGAATATTGCCCTTCATACAAGATTCAGGATTTGTGTGCATTTTGTTGTCAGCACAGGGAAGGAGAACTTGTTTTTTGTTCTTGTTAATTAAGAAATACTGTTCCACAAGAGGGAAAAATCAACTGAGGACTAAATAAGTAAAAACCACATAATAACCAGATGTGAAGTAAATTATTGTTAACACACTTACCTTTCCCATTTTAAAGAGGGAATAATGAGATTTCTTTCTGAATATAATGTCCCCCTGGTAGACAGTTGCACTTGTCAACTGCCAAACTCTCTAAAGGTTAGGTCAGAGTAGGTGACAGGCATCAAAAAGAGCACTGGACCTGGGTTTAATGTCGGGTCTGACACTTTGGAAAATATCCAAATGTAGGTGAATCACTAAATCACTCTCATTTAGGGCCAGGGTCTCCCATGCTTCCTGGATCATCTCCAGTCCGTCATCCATCCTGATGAATATCAGGTCACTGGATCCAGATGTCTCTGGAAGATATTTTCCATTTTTGTCTGTATGTTGCTCTTCTTAAGGTGTAAAATTGATGCAATAATTATAGGGTTATTATGGTTAAAGCATTTTGTAAAACTAAATGCTAAAGAAAGGTGTTGATTATTATTAAGGTTTCTGTTTGATGAAAGATCAATAGTGCTTGTGTTTAAGTTCCTTTTATACTCTTCTCTGACCAGGCCTTTAGAGGTTCTTCCAAAAGGTTAATTAAACATTAAGATAAAATTGCCAATACTCGGCCCATACTGGGAGTTTGTAGAGGTTGTAAAAAGGCTTAATAGCCTAAGATCAAAGGTTGTGGGTTTAGAAAGAAACTTAGAGAGCATTTAGTACAACCAATATAGAATTATATGCAGAAAGGTTTTGTTTGTTTATTTGTTTTAACCAAAGGGTTAAATTTATCAATTCTAATGACCATTCCATTTCTAATTCTATGATTCTCTGAGAGATGACCTTTAAGATTAGAGCTCTAGATCTAGAACCAATGATACTGCTAAGATATTGGTAGATATGGGAGGTTATTTAAGACCTAAGACTGACAGAGGAAGTTATTTCAGATCTTGAGTAGTAACTTAATATGTTGTGGTATATGAGTATGATGGAGATGAATTGTGCTGAAAGAAATGAAGAAACAGATTATTTTGAAGAGAACTGGAAACACTTATATTAAGTAATTCAGAAGGAAGTGAGCAGAACCAGAAGAACAATTTATAGTATAATATCAACATTATAAAAAAGCAATTTGCGGGACTTTTATAAGCTGATAAGGAAAAAAAGTGAGCAGAACCAGAAGACTAATATGAAACTAATGAAAATGCTTAGAGACAGAGTTTCTGGGTAATTAATAATCAGTTTATTAATTAAGTTAGTTGGTAATCAATAAATTGATGGTGTGATTGTAACCGAAGACACCAAAGGAGACCATGAAACGTCCTAAACCTATTCTGAAAAGGAACTCCCCTAACAAGTGAGAACCAACCTTGATAGGTAGACATTTAATGAGGAGGTGGGTTAAAAGTTTTCAGCTCTTCCTGCTGAAAAATAGCTTGATCATGAGCCTCAGCGGCCTCAAAGCATCTGGACAAGGTGAAGCCATCTCCAGTCAGACCTCTCTAGTTACCCTTCTCCTTGAAGTGTGTTGCCCAGGGGGGACCAAGGACTGGGTGTTCCTCCTCCTCCTAGCAAAGGTTCACCCAGACTGGATTCTGCTTATACTCTAAACAAAACTTAAGTCTCTAAATTTAAACTTAAACTCTCCCAATTGGGTTGGATGCCACCCAAAGTTAATGAGCATGTGCCTTGAGGACTTGGAGCAATCTTATCAGCTAGGTATACCCTTCCAAGGTTTACTGATCTTTTCAGGAATTGGGTTTTAACAGAAATAAGGGGCAAAAAGTGGATCCATAATCTAATAATTATCTATTAATATAATAATATACTATTAATTTTTTCATATACAACAACTGTCAAACAATCAACTTTGAAAACTATTTGAACTATGATCAATGCAATGACCATTCATGATTTCAGAGGGCTAATGATGAAACATGCTATCCATTACACAGAGGTGATGGATTTATAGTGCAGAATGAGATAGACAGTAGATAAATGATAGATAATATATATTACATTTGTTACTTTTATATAACATTATATGTTATCTACATTATATATTATATACTATATATTATATATTTTAGAATATATATGTTATACATATAACTGAGGGAGTTTTTTACATGACTACACATGTTTGTTATACAGGATTTTTTTCTCTCTTCTTTTTGATGGGTTGGGAGTGGGAAAGGGAGAAAATAGATTTCTAGTCATTTAAAAAATAGAGAGGTAGGGGGCTGATAAAGATGCAAAATGTTGCATATGATTTCAAATGAGGTTACTGTATTATTAGTTTTATTTAGCTATTTTATTTGGTTACAAAAGACCTCTTGTGAAATGGGAGTAGTTTGTAAATGTTTGTAATAAAATAAAAAACTGAACACATCAATAAAAACAGAACTGTAGGGTGCATTTATTCCAACCCCCTTATTCCATGGATTTAGAAACCAATGCCTATGGAGGAACAGTAATTCCCTCAAGTTCAAATATCAAGTAGATTAGGGAGAATAGGAATTCAAACTCAAGTCTTCAGAGGGCCCAACCAAAGCTATTTTTTGTTTGTTTGAAAGACTGTGTCTTCCTGTCTTGCCCAGGTTGTAAACACAGGTAATAGCCATGGCCTGATGCCACTCTGATAGGCAAGGGAACTTTGACCTGCTTCACTGCTGACCTGAACTTTTCCTCTCAGGCAACCTAGTAGTCCCTTGCTTCCTAGAGGGCTCTCTGTTATAATGACAATCAGTATGGACACAATTGGCATAGCCTCCAATGGCTCAGCATTTCTAAATTCTTGAGATCCATCAACCTCAGTTTCCCCAACAGTTGGGACTTCAATCATGCACCATCACATACTAGCCCAGAGGTTTTCTACTCCACTATTGCAGCCTTAGACACTTGTAATGGAAATGCAGATTTGAAGATCTTCCCTGCCCCTAGGCCCTTTGATTGGTTTAAGGCCCTTTGATTGGCTTAAGTGACTCTGAGAATATTCTTTAATTTGAAAATATACTCTGCCCCCTAATAGGCTGAATGTGGTCACATGGAGCCTGTGGTAGGAGGCTTGGTTTTCAGGAATGACCACACCTTGATGCTGAGTGATTGGGCAGTAGGTCAAGAGGGTGGTTACATTCTCTGACCCAGGAGAAGGCTATATAATTTCCTGATGTGAGGCTTTGCTTTGGAGCTCACTTTGAGAAGTGTTGTGTGATTTGACCAGATGAGACTCTGGGCAGCCATTGAGAGCCCCCGGCTTTGAAAACCCAGATGTTGATGCTTTCCTCTCTGGTAACTGTGATTTGGTAATGATATAATGGTTGGACAGTTTGAAGCCTGTCTGTTTGATCTGTCTGAATACTCTGAAGTTCGGGGTGCTGACCTTTTCCCCCTGAACTAGGAAATATATATTTGTTTGATTAAAGTAAGCTTGTTAACCCATTTTGAGTTGCTTTCCTTTAGAAAAGCAGATCTAAGAACCTGTGTTGGCAGCCACCCTGGGGATGTTGGGGTGCTTGCTGCTACAACAGTGAACAAGTAAACTGGTCATTGGAAAGCCAGAATATGAGCCTGAACTTTTTTTTTATTTTGATCCAATCTAATCTAATAAAAATTTATTAAGCACCTATGATGTGCCAGACACTTTTCTAAGTGCTGGGGATAAAATTAATAAAAAGAAAAACAGGTCCTGCTCTCAGTTAGCTTAGAATCTAATGGTGAGACAACACACAAAAGGGGGCAGGAAAAGTGGTGGGTAATGGGACACAAGGGGATACTTGGCAACAGTGCTTCTTATTCAGGGGAATTGAAACCAGGCCGTGCAGCAGATGCAAGGTGTTCCTACCTATTCGTTTTGATGGTTTGACTCCTCCTTTAATGTTCTCTGTAGACCTCTGATTGGCCATCCTGCTGAGTGCCAGATTCCTACTGCCTCACTTCACCTCCTAGCTTCTGAATCTCCTCGATACCCCTTAAGGCTTATGCTCTGGGAATCTTTCTTGTCAGAATGAAAATCTATCTCTTCCTTCATCCCTCACTCCCACACTTGACTCTGCTCTTTCCAATTATGACTGACCTATAAAATATTCCTTCAAGCATTCTCCTCCCCGCCGCCCCAGCCAAATTTAACGGTAAAATACTTGTTTAAAAGAGAAGACATTTTTCATATGAGTGAAGTTCTGAACTTGGAGTTCCAAATTCAAATCCTGCCTCTGCTACTTAACACTCATGTGACTTCAGACACATCACTTTACCTCTCTCAGACTCAGTTTTCTCACCTGCAAAATGATGAGATTGTACCAGATGACTTCTGAGGATCCCTCCAACTCTAGATTTAGGATTTTGATGCATTAAGGAAAATACAGCGTCCTTAGGAAACATAGTAGGTTGTCATGCTTTGAGATTACATGCTTTTGAAGTAAAAACACCTGGCTACTTTGTGTAAATCATTTTGTTTTCTCTGACCCTCAAGTTCCTTATCTGTGAAATGGGGCTAATACTACCTCCACTACCTAACTGACAGGCTTATTGTGAGACTGTCATGGCATACTGGATATGAAAGCAATTCATAAACTGGAAAGCACTATGTAAATCTGAGACAAGCTTCTATGGCTTAAAAAACAAAAACAAAGCAATATAAGCCTCCAAGTTCCTTTAAAAGTTATGTATCAGTTCTGTTTTCCAGTCTGGTCAATACTTAATCACATAAAAAAATGTTACACTTTTTTCTGGAAAAAATAAGTTTAATCTGCATTACTAATATTTTCTTAAGTCTAAACAATCAGCAAACAATAAATCAAGTCCTAATTTATAGTGATTCTCAATTTCTGGGGTATAAATGTTCATGCTGAAAATTTAACAAACTATTTTTTAACTTCTTATTTTCATTCAATACATATGTTCATGTTAACCATGTAGCAACAGAAAACATACATAAAATTACACACAAGATAGAGCAAGCTAAAAGAAAGGATGTTTCAATTTGTACTCAGAGTTTATCAGTTCTCTCTCTGGAGGTGGATAGCCTTTTTATTCTCAGCATGAGTCCTTTGGAACTGACTCGGATCATTGTCTTGATCAGAGTAGCTAAGTCTCACAGTTGATCATCATTATAATATTGCTGTTACTGTGTAGAATGTTCTACTGGTTCTGCTCACTTCATTTTGCATCAGTTCACAAGTTTTCCCAGGTTTTTCTGAAACCATCCTGCCTGTCATTTTTTATAACACATAGTATTCCATCACAATCATATACCACAAGTGTTCAGCCATTCCCCAATGGATTGGCATCAACTTGATTTCCAATTCTTTGCCACAACAAAAAGAACAATTATACGTATCTTTATACAAAGAGGGTATTTTTCTTTTTCTTTGATCTCTTTGGGATACAGACCTAGTAGTGGTATAACTAGGTGAAAGTTCAGGCACAGGTTCATAGCCTTTTGGGCATAGTTCCCAGTTGTTCTCCTGAATGGTTCACAACTCCACCAACAGTGTGTTGGTGTCCCAGTTTTTCCACATCCCCTCACATTTGTCATTTTTCTTTCCTGTCATGTTAGTCTATTTGATAGGTATGAGGTGTTATCTCAGCTGTCTTAATTTGCATTTCTCTATTCAATAGTGATTTAGAGCACTTTTCCATATGACTATTGATGACATTGATTTCTTCTGATAACTGCCTGCTCATATCCTTCGACCATTTGTCAATTATGAAATTGCTTGTATTTTTTATACATTTTGCTCAGTCCCCTATACAACTGAGAAATGAGGCCTTTACCAGAGAAACTTGTAAAATTTTTCTCCATTCTCTGTTTTCCTTCTAATTTTGCCTGCATTAGTTGTATTTGTGGAAAACCTTTTTCATTTTATATAATCAAAATGATCTATTATGCTTCTCATGACTGTCTATCTCTTGTTTGATCATAAACTCTTTCCTTATCCACAGAGCAGACAAATACATTAGGAAAATGTCACATTTTTGAATGCACTACAAATCTTCACATAAAATTTAATATCTGTCTCTTCTAAGTGTTGGACTATACTAGAGAAGGATCTCAGCTAAAAGCATTAATACAGTCAATTTTATTCCTCTGTAACTTATATGATCAAAATCAGTTCCTTTTTTTTAAGTGAATCTCTAAAATCTGATGAGAACATCAAAGCATTATGGGAGCAAGGAGTCTTGAGGGATAGTTCTGCCTTTGTCACCAACAGTCAACTGTGTGACCTTGGGCAAGTTATTTGACACTTCATTCATTAGCCATTCTTCCAAAAACATATATGAATTAGAATCACAAGATTTTAGAGTCAGATGGGGCTCTAGAGATGATTGAATCCAGTCCCTCATTTTATAGATGAGTACAGATAGCTGGTCTGGATTCTTTTAACATATACTTTGAGAACCCAGTATCACTTCCATCATATGATGGGCCAGAAGACCTCTAGTAGAGAAACTAAGAAAATGTTTTTAAAGACACATTCAGAAAAGTCTGACTCATTCATTAGTTTTTAATAATTCTGCTGGCCAATATGTACCTTTAAAGATTACTCTAAGAAACTTAAGGCTGCTGGGGTGGCTGGGTGGCTAGGTGGCGTAGTGAGTAGAGCGCTGGCCCTGGAGTCAGAAGGACCTGGGTTCAGATCTGGCCTCAAGACACTTAACACACACAAACAAAAAAATCCTAGCCGTGTGACAGTGGGCAGGTTACTTAAACCCCAATTGCCCTCCAAAAAAGCAAAAAAAAAAAAAAAAAGAAACATAAGGCTGATTTAATGATTCTCTCTTCTTTAAAACTTTTGTCTAGTAATTGATCATTGCAGTTCTCTTGGATATTCTAAAATATTTTTCAAATAAAAGCTAAATGGAAAGCTACATGTACCAACAGATTTAGAAGCAAAAAAAGCTAAAGTTTGTCATGAGTATGACCAGTGAGCTTGTGTACTACTGTGTTTGTAGAATGCAGACAAAGGTTAGGTTATTTTTGAGATTACTCCCCTAAGGTCATTTCACTTTCTTATCAGTTCATACAAGTTTTCTCAAATTAATTTGAATTCTTCATATCTATCCCCTATAAATATCCTGTCATATTCATATGTAATAGAACTTTTCAATCACTGATTATTCACAGTCACCATTTCAATCAACTATTAAGAAGCTTTGGGTTCCAGACTTGGGGATATATGACCCATAAATGAGAGTTCCCCAATTGGTTGTTGAGCAAGAAGAACTGAGAACTCAGAAGATCTTAGTGCTCTCTTGCCAGTAACTCTCTAGGTGAACAAATGTGATTGTAATTAGGGATGAGGAAGTACATAGTCCTTTATATGCTCCAGATGCCATATCTATCCCATCATATGACATTTGGGGCCAGATACCACAACAACATGCTTGCACCTGAGTCCTGAGCAACCCCTTTTTCGTGTTTCCTTTCCTTGAACAGGTGACCTCATGAGTGTGAATTGTCTGAAGCTTTGCAAGCAGCAAAAGTATCATCTACCTAAGCAGCTGCAAGAGTAGATTGGCCACAAGGGGAGCATCTACATGAAATAAAGGTCACCAGAAAGAAGGTCAGTCTTGGATCTTTCATATGACAGTGGGCAGATGAAGAGGAGAAATGTAAAATGCAGTATCTCATAATAAAAATCATCACTGTAATTTGTAAGGAACTTTAAGGTTTGCAAAACTCTGTACAGAGGCTAGCTCATTTGATTCCCATAACAACCTTAGGTAGGTAAGGGACCACCTATTATTATTATTCCCATTTTGATGATGAAGAAACTGAAGCTGAGAGGTTAAATAACTTAACCAGCTAGGAAGAGTCTGAAGCAGGATTTGAACTTAGCTCTTCCTTTCTCCAAGGTTAGTGCTCCGTACCACCTAGCTGCCCCTGCATAAGTATATTATGCTTTGAGATCTCTCAGCCTTTCAAGTCAGTTATATCTGTAGTTATATGTTCCATTATAAAATCTTATTTAAATTGTTCTATTTATGTGTGCTGTTGCTCTGCTAGGCTTAACATTGCTTTCTTTCTGTTGTGTTCTTTCTAGTAAGAACAAATGATCTGTTTTATACCTACTTCACATTATGCATTGGGCATCCCTTTTTTTCCTTTTTCCTTATTTCATTTTCCCCTTGGATTTTAGAGCAATAATTGCTACTTTAATTAGCAACTTTCCCCAGAACTCTAGAGCAAGGATGATGAATGGGCCAACGAGTGTGACAACAAGGGACTCAGTCTTCTAGGAGAATGATCAGGCTTCCCCAGAGATGAACCCAGGCTGAGTAAAGAATAGGGATCACCAGCATCTGTGGCAACAGCTGAATGGTGTCCCTATGTTTTCTGTTAGACATACACTATAGTTTGTTTAACATCTCCCTATCGATATTCATGTCTAGTTCTTTGCTGCAATAAAAGTGTTGCTTATAAAATATTGCTAGGTCTTTGTTGTAATAAAAGTTTTACAAATGCCTAAATATGTTTGTACATATGAGTCCCTACTTCCTTTGACCTCTTTGGGAAATATGCTTAATAATAGCATCACTGGGTCAAGGGGTATCAATAGTTAAATAACTTTTGGGGACATAGTTACAAATTGTTTTCTAGAATGGTTGGAACAATTCACCTGATGATTTGTTGTGAATTCATTGGAGGTTTGTGTTTGAGAAAGCAGCTGGCCTGGGTAACTTCTATAATCTGTTGCAACTCTAAGATTCTCTGAGCTTCATCCAAGTTTGTATAGCTAATAAATGAAACACATAGAATTCAAACCCAAATTTTCTGACTCATAATCCAGGATACCTCAGTGTCCTCATCTACAAAATAAAAGAGCTGAATTAGATGGGGTCTAAGGGTTCTTTCTAGGTCTAAAATTTTATGAGTCTGTGAATTACACATTTTCTTTGACAGAATGAAAAACAACCTATCATCTATTGTACCTGAATAGACCTATTCTATCCACACCTCCATTTTAAAATGCTATTCAACTTCAATGATTATTGGTTTCACAATATTTTTTCTTGGAATTGAGATACAGGAAGGGAAAAGAACAATTGGGCTGCCTTGATATGTCTTCTAATCCTGTTACTCCACCTGCTATTTTAGTCTCCTTAGGGAAAAAGTACTCACTTGGAACCTTTGAAAGGTCAGGATGTTCCTGGCATTTTTGTAAAGTAAGAAATAACTTGGACCTTCAGATGCCTGGCATAGTTTCGTAGTCATTTATGCAAACTTAGGAAAGAATGGAATTTTGCAAATACCTTTTGTGTATGTTTCAGCTTGTGAATATCTGCATTCTCATCCCTTCCTTACTTTTATGAACACAAAATTTTTCATTTTTTGGGACTGAGCCATAACAATTATAGTGATAGTAGTTATACCTTTCAAAGCTGTGTTATGTAAACTATTTTATTTAATCCTCTCAATAGTCATGTGTAGATGCCAGGGGCTATTGTTATTATCCCCATTTGTGAAATGGGAACGTTGAAATATAGAACAGGTAAGTGATCTACAGACCAAAAAAATGCTTAAATAAAAGCCTTGTCACCTAAATACTTCTAGAGACTCTTCCAGTAGCTATGTGACATGGGAAAAGCAACTCAGCCTTCCTGGATCTCACTTTGCTTACCTATAAACTGAATCAAGATGGAATATTTATCTCTAAGGTCCCTTCCAAGTCTAAAGCACTATGATTTTCCCAAATCAAATTATTAGTTACCTAAATAGCAGGACTAGCACTCAGAGCTCCTGGCCCCAAATGGGAAAGCAGAAAGGAAATGAGTATCTGTTACGTGCCTATGACATACAAGGCCCTGTTCTAAGTGCTTTACAAATATGATCTCATCTGATCCTCACAATAGCTCACTTGAACAACTGAGGAAGACAGAAGTTAAGTGACAACCAGGGTCACACAGCTACTAAGTGTCTGAGGCTAGATTTGAACTCAAGTCATCCTGAATCCAGGCCCAATTCTATGTCTATTGAGTCACTTACCTGCAGAGTAGGTAATCCACAGAAGGGGCCTGCACAGCTCCAAGTCATAATCTCAAGCTACTCCAAAAAAAAAAAAAAAATACACTATAGATCATCCATCTCTAAGTATCATGTAGAAGTTATGTGAAAATTTTTAGGACAGAATTTGTTTTTGAGAAATGCAAAGGAGAAGTTCCTGGGATTTAGGATTAAATAAGGGTAGTCAGATTCTGCATGTAACTAAGTAGGAAGCTTAGGCAGGGAAGAGTTACCATGGCTTAGAGAAATGGTGCCTCCTTTTCCAGCTATTGGACTAGAACTCAGGTCTCTTGACACCCTGCTGGTATTCTTACCAGCACCCCTGATCAACAAACTCCTTAACTCCTAATGAGGGATTTTCAAGAATATCTAGTCCAAACTTTTCATTTTATTTTAAAGGGAGATTGCAATCCAGAGAGGTTAAGTAACTTGTCAAAGGTCACATAGCTAGTTGTTGGCAAAGGAAGGACTAGAACCCCACTTTCCTATCTCTAAATCCACTAAATCTTTCCATCACATCAACACCCTTCTCCTCTCCCTTTCTCTCCCCACCACTCTCCTCCTTTTCCCTCACACCCTAAAACTTTCAATTTCTAGGATGAGGCATACTAACCTCCATGAGGTTACTCAATTTTTGGTTTGGTTTTATTTTTCTTTTAAAATGTGGCAAAGGAAGAGGAGTCTGCTGATAACATATGCTAAGCAAATACTTTAATTAGGGCTTGTCTTCCCTGGAGGCAGCAGTGCAGTTGGCCCGGGCTCCCCCTCTCCCTGTCAGACAATCCCACTCACTCAGGATTGGCTGCTGTGAGCTAGGGGGCTGGTTCACTGGCAAGGTATCCGTGAAAGGCAGCAAACTGCCGGTAAAGGTGAGGAGTTGGTGTTTGTAGACACTACTGACTGGTGCTTAGAGAGCTTGGCGTGTCTGGCCCTCCTCCAGCACTAAACAATCGAGCTAGGGACTTTGAAACTAGACTAAGCTCCCTGGACATTGATGTGGGAGGCTGTCCTAACACCAGCCTCTTGCGTTTTTCTGCCCTGAGTTCCAGCCACCTAAAACTGACATGCCAACTGAGCTTGCTCCTAGCCTGGGAATGTATGCCCTCTCCAACCTGGATTCCTCCCCTACGACCCGGCTACTCCATAAGGGTCCAGAGTACCTGCGGAGGAAGATCGAAGGAGGTGACCGGGCCAAGAAGAGTGCTGTGGAGAGACTAGCAGCGGATAAAGCCAAATATGTCAAAAGCCAGCAGGTAATTGGCACCAAGCAGGAGCCTGCTAGGCTGAGCTCAGCTTCAGAGAGCAGTAGTGAAACCTGTTCTGTGGAAAGCAGAAAAAGCAGCAAGGACTCAACAGGGAGAAAAGAGGCCGAGAATGGGGACACCTGGTGCTCCCCTCCCCAAGCAACATTTTCTGTGGCCCGGAGGGGCATTAGCAGAAGGCAACTGAGGCCAGATTCTCTGGTCATCTATCGTCAGAAGTGTGAGTTTGTCAAAGGCCAAGGCACCGAGAACACAAGAGGGAGGAAGATCCTCCAGGGTCCCGGCAAAGAAAAGATGTTAGTGTCTCTTGACATACCCAAAGTGAAGGAGGAAGCCAGAGTAGAAAGTGAGGAGGCCCGACCAGAGAGCAAAGAAGCCAAACCAGAGACTAAGGAAACCAGACTGGATGGAGATGAGACTAGATTGGAAAGTAAAGAAACCAGAATGGAGAATAAGGAGACAAGACTGGAGAGTGAGGAGGCCAGAATGGAGAACAAGACCAGAGTGGAAAACAAGGACACTGCTCCTCCCATTCCCTTAACAACCATCCCCTTTGTCACCCCTTCCAGTGAGGAAAAGATGCCCATGAAAGCACCTGTCATGACAGGTGAGCTCAGGGATGTGAAGAGAAGGGGCCTGCACCGCTCCAAGTCTGACATAAGCTCACGCTACTCCAAATCCTTCTCTGAATTTGACACCTTCTTTAAATACTGCGGCCTGGACCCTGAGGTGGTGGAAGATCTTGGGAGGGAAAACTTCTCTGCAGGGTGGGACCACAGATCCTTCAAGATTCGCAGTGTGAGCATAGCCACCTCTGAGGGGGGCTTCTCCCATCACAGCGGGGATGAGGGGCTGCAGGAAGAGGAGCTCACTGAGCAGGTTCCTAGCACCACATCAGTGATTGAACGCAATGCTCGGATTATCAAGTGGCTGTATACATGTAAAAAGGCCAAAGAAACAGAGAGCAACGGGGCCCAAGACTTAGCTGGAAACGTGCTGGTTCCCAAGCCCACGGAAACACGGTAAAACCAAGGTGTGTCTTAGGCCAAGGCAGAAAAGACAATCCAATGTGTATACATTGGAAAGGGGGGATGGGGAGAGGGGCATTACAATGCATTTGGGATGGGAATGTGACTGAATTTGATAACTGTTGTTAGGAACACAAAATATTTCATAGTATCATAGATCTGGATCTGGAAGGGACCCCAGGGACCATCTAATCCAACCCCTTCATTTTACAGGGTTTTTGTGATGAACTTCTTTATTAATGCTGGATAAGGAAAAAGAGGAATCAGCCCAGTAGTTCCTAGTAATGAGAACTGAGAAATGGTTTGAGGACTGATAGAAATGAAACTACGGTGCAGGTGCAGGGGGAGGACAGGATGACATCTGGCTGGGTTCCAGGAGTCTCCTAATGGAGCAGAGTTCTCCAGGGTTATTATCCTAAAGCAGGCCCTGTTAAAAAACATTGGTACACTTCCTGTTGTTTCCTGCTTCTTTATTGGCACATCTTTCCTGGATCACAGGTGAAAAGAACCATAAAACAGTCTGGAAATTATCCTAAGGCTTCAGCAGGACACAAAGTATACCTGTGTACACCAAGATCATCTGTTTACTGGGCAGACATGGGGTCTTTTGTTTCCTGTGAATGTTATGCTCAACTGTCCTGTGCCAAAAGGACAGGTCATGTGTCCCCAAGTCAGACACAAATCACATTTCCTTCTAGGCTTGAATAGAAGTTATCTGTAATAGTGTGGGTTGGTTTTCAGCACTTGTCAAAGTACCTGGGGAAGAATTTACTGGGGTAAACCTTATTTAAATTGACTTACAGGCTTTCAGATGGAGTCAAAATGTTTTCTAATTTGGCACCTTGTTTCTCCACCCATGACTGAAAAAAAAATCAACTTTAAGATTAGGTGTTTTTAGAACTTTATTCAGTTATGTTCATTCTCATATGGAATATAGGAGCTTGAGAATAGATGGCTTCTGAGGTAATTTGCAGCTCTAAATCTTGGCTGACTGTTTTCAAAGAAATCTAGACTTTAAGAGGAAGTACTTTGCCTTCAGATTGAAGGTTGCACAGTATGTATGTAGCCCAAATTAAAAAAAAAATGTCTAAGCCTGGAAACTATGACAGGTAATACTTTGAGAGAAACACTTGCTGCATTTGATTCTTTGGTTGACTGGACTTAAGGTGTCACAGGGGGCCAAATTCAACAATATACTAAGAAAGGATCTGATTTTTCCAGCTATAATACACAATGTGTCTTCAGGCCATCATGAAAAGAACATAGATCTAGGAGTCAGGAGTTTGGGCCTTGTTACTAACTTGCTGGGTGATTTGGGGTCATTTAAGCACTCTGAGGCTTCTTCCAGCTCTATCTATCTATCTATCTATCTATCTATCTATCTATGCAACTATCTTCTAGTTGTTTCCAATGAGTATGGTCTAGAGGAAAACATATTAGACCTGATATTAGAAGATTAGGTAACACTCTCTTTGATGCTTTTTACATTTTGTGACTTTAAGCAAGTCACTTTAAATTTCTGGGCTGGAGAGTTTCCTCTTCTGAAAATAGGAAGAGGTGATGGTGGAGGTAAGAATAGCTGAGCTCTAAGGTTTCTTCTAGTTCTAACATTATCTAATTCTTTGATTTTAATGCAAGAGCCTAATCCCTTTCTTTTGGACAATTGGGATGAATTTCAAGGGCTCTATTTGTTGATGTAATAATTTACCCCAGTAACTCTAGCAATGCACCACTATACACATACCAAACTCCTCCCTTGTCACCAACATACACAAAGAAAGACTCAGGGCAGGTTATTTCTAGGAGAACTGGACTTTGCACAATTCTGCTGGGGACCAAAAATTTAAATTGATGCCTCTGGCTCTTTCTTTTGAAACATGTCTTCCCCTGAATCCTTCAATAGCAGAGATGATCTCATTGCATTAAAGTTATTTCTCACATCCTTAAGGTAGACTTTAAAAAGAGAGGTACAGTCTGGGCATTTAGAAGCCTGGAGAAGTATGGCATGCATGTGTATAGGGGAAGGTTGGATGGTGGAAAGAAAGGTGTTAGGGTTAAGAGTAGCTAAATTAGAAAGGCTTCTTTTGTTCACACATATTAAACAAGGCCCAGCAGAGTCCTGGGACCTTTATGATCAGTGGAATGAGCCTAAATACAAATATAGGGTGAATCATATCCTTTTAAAATATTGCGTAATGAACTATGTAAAAGATACACAAAGAAAGCAAATTTCCTTGCAAGACCTAGACCCAAGATTACCCAGAATCTATGTCAAACTTTGCTTTTAAACAGATAAGATGGAGTCATGTTTGAATATTAAACAGTGTAGACCTGAAAATAATACCTGAATTCACAGAAATAAAATCTGAGAGCCTCTGAATGATAGCACTTCCTCTCCCTGCTCCCTCCCCCGCCTCAGTGCCAAAACAGTGATTTGCAAGGAATGATCTAATTCCTTTCATGAAGTAATCTTTCCAAAGCCTGCTTTACTTTTCAAACTAGGAGCAAACACAGGAAGTTTGCTTGGGCGGTGAAGGCTGTCACCTGTATGACAGAAGCACGTGGTTTCAGAGTTAACTACCTCTCTCTCCCTTCTCTCTGGCCAAAGGGAAACAATAATGTCACCTGATTTATGGGAGGGGATGGAGGCACAGGGTTATGAGTTTATACAAAGAGGCTGAGGCACTGAAATTCACTTGCTAGCTAGCCTTTCTCTGTCTCCCTCAACCTTCAGTCAGCACTGAGAAGGATTTTGCTCACCTTGAAAGTTGTTTTATGTCAGCATTAAGAGAAGGTTAATGAGTGGGACATGCTATACAAAGCTTACCATAATAAATGTCAGTCTAAATCACATTTCTTTAGTATTTTAATATTTATAAACTACTTTTTCTATAATATCTCTGTGAGGCAGGGCTTTAACACTGTTCTACAGAGATGGGACCTGTGGTTTAGAAGGTTCTAATGACCTGGCCATCCATGGCTAATGCTAAAAAGCATTAAGCCCAAAAATTGAACCCTCGACTCCTGATTCCAAATCTAACATGTTTTAAACTGTATCATACTTGCCCAAAACAGTCATCTCCCAATTCATTAGGTTCAGCACAGGAAGGAGATCCCTGACCACCTCGTAGCCGGCTCCAGGTATGATGGGAATAGCACTGGATTTGGAGTCAGAGCATCCTAGTGCCTCCACCATGCGACCTTTGGAAAAATCACTTAACTCATCTATCTGTGCCTCAGTTTGTACATTTATAAGATGAAGAGATTGAACTAGATATCTTCTGAAGTCCTTTCCTACTCCAGAACCATGATCCTATGAGCCTTACGCCCTGTGTAATTTGGGGGCAAGCTGCTTAACTTCTTTAGGTCCCAATTTCCTCATCTGTAAAATGAAGAAGTTGGACTAAATAATCTCCAAGATTGCTTGGGTACCTAGATAGTGTTGTGGATAGAGCTGGGAATCAGAAAGACATCCTCCTGAGTTCAAATCTGGAGTCATACTTACTAGCTACATGACCTTGGGCAAGTCACTTAACCCTGTTTGCTTCAGTTCTTCATCTGTAAAATGAGCTGGAGAAGGAAATGGCAAACCACTAGAGTATCTTTGCCAAGAAAATCCCAAATGGGGTCACAAAGGGTGAGACACAGCTGAAGAAAAAACAGATTCCTTGCAATTCTGGATATGTGATCCATTTATTAATCCTAGAGCACTGGGGAAGATATGAGAAAGTAGAACAACGAGATAGATAGAGAACTGGGTTGGGGGAGGGGGAGAAGGAAGAAACATTTATTAAGAATTTACTACATGCCAAGCCCTGTGCTAAGCTCTTTGCAAACACATCATTTGATCCGCACAACAATCCTGGCAGGTACGTGCTAGTATTATTCCCATTTTAAGGATGAGGCAATTGGGACAGAGGTTAAGTGATTTGCCCAGGGTCACATAACTTGGAAGTATCTGAGGCCAGATTTTATTTGAGGTCTTCACTCCAGGACCAGTTCTCTATGCACTGTGTCACCTAGCTATCTTGGAGTGATGAATACCTGGTTTAGAATTCCTCTGAAGGTTTTTATTAGCTGTGTGATGTTGGGCAAGTCTCTTAATCTCTCTAAGCCTCAGTTTCTACACCTATGAAATGGGAAACATAAAACCTACCTTGATGGGTAGTGGTGAAGTTTGAACCGAATGGCATGTAAAAACCCTCAGCCAAGTTTAAAGTACTAGATAGATGTCTGCTCTTATTAATATATGACTCTCCTCCACCACATTAAGGGCATGGAAAAAACAATGCAATAATCTTTGTTCATGACCACAAAACCACCTCCTAAAATGCATTGCCTACAAACATAATGGGCTCTTCAGAAGAGGAGCCAGCAGAGAGACTAAATAATCTCTAAGAACCTAAGCCTCCAGTCCTATGGAGCAACACAGGAAGTGAAGCAACGATTTTGCAGCAGGAAAATACTGTTTGTAACCTGGAAAGTAAACAAAGACTTTCTCCACTGGAATGACGAGTTCCTGAAACCCATTCCTTCTGTCCTACCAGTATATTATAAACAGGATCTCTATTCCTCCCCCAAGCCTATTGGTATGAATTCTTGTGTAATTCACATGGGACTCTCCTTTGATCTTACTTTAAAAATTCAAAGAACCTAAGAGGTGTGTGTGTGTGTGTGTGTGTGTGTGTGTGTGTGTGTGTGTGTGTGTGTGTGTGTTCAGAGGTTTCTTAAGTAGGAGAGCCAGATTATTTAATTGGATGCCTTATTCCTCAAAGGAGGTAGAGGTGTTGATACTTCTAGCTCTAAATGATTTCTAGTTTGGGAAATTAGGTTTATAAATATCTTTAATGAAAAAAAACAGGACTGCTTCTATTTTTGATATATCTGTAAAATATCAGAACTAGAGAATCACTAAAGAATCATGGAAGTTAGATGCATTTAGCTTACTTAGCCATGAATAATAGACAAGAGATTATGTATTACACTATTCCCTTGGAGGGGGACAGTGGGAAGCTGTATTAATTTTATTTTGTTACTTTTAAATTTTATTCAGTAGTTAAGTATCCTCCAAAAGAACATTTCCATATACAAAACAGATAGAAAAAGAGGTCTGTATATGAGACCATGAATCTTTGTTACATATTGCTTATTTTTGTAAAAAAGTATATGATAAATCTAACATGTTAATTTGTATGTATTTGTATATGTATTTTTCCTTTAGAACTTTCTTACATTTTCTTTTGTGCATTTTATTTTAAATATTTCAATGATCAATTTTTTGGAGGATGGAGGAAAATCTCAATCATTTGCCCCTCTTTCTACACCAATTTCCCCCACTTGAAAAAGGAAAGAAAAGAAAAACCCTTGTAATGAATATGACTAGTCAAGCACGTGTTGGTCAGCCACTTAAACATATTATCTACCTTTTATTTTTCCATTTCTGTATTTATTTTTCAGATACCTAGCCCATGATAGGAATCTTTTTTTGTTTTGTTTTGTTTTGTTTTTCATCTGTTGTGTAATGAAGTTAAAGTCTTAGTGATTACATTGTTGTATTATCTACTTTTGCACTAAGAGTTCATCATCTCTGTCCTCTGGAAAGGACCATTGATCAAAATTCTTAATTCTTTCCAAATTATTTGTCTTCACAATATTATTATTATTAGTATATAATTTGTTCTCCTCGTTCTTCACTCTGAATCACTTCATGCAAGTCTTCCCAAGTTTCTCTTGCCTCTGTCCCTTTCAGCATTTCTTATGACACAAAAAACATTGTTCATTCTTGATAATTGTTTTTCCTTCCAGTTGTTCTCCATCTGTCAGTTTTAATTTGATAAGTTGGGGAAAATTCAAAGCTTAGCCATAGGTGCTGAATAAATGTATGCGGAATAAATGTTTTCACATAATTTCAAAGCCAATTTAGTTCAATAGTGTTCAAAAACAACTCAACAGATGTTCATTAATGCCTACTATGTGCAAACATCTTCCTTCAGTGGGTTCTGGAATTTTCTGCTTGCAGTCACCCCCAAAGCATTCATAAAAAATGAAAAGATCACTAAATGATATAGTCACTGCTAATATTCACAAGATTTAAAAGTCACAACCATTTGGCCAATCCAGAAAAAGCAGAGTAACATCTGAACACAGATCCAACCATTTTCAAGTATCAGTAGGCTCCAAAGCCATGACTAAGGAGAAGGAATGGGTCATCCTCCAAGGTTCCTATTGGTTGGGCTGCTGTAGCTAATAGCATCATTCACTGACTCATGCCTTGGTTTTACATCTTTATTTGGTGCCACATAGTTAGATTTTTTTTAAAATAAGGTCTATTACATATACATTTTGTTAAGTTGAGGGTTGTAGCTTTATTGCTGGTCCAATAATTTAATATCTTATAGCATAATACAAATTCCATCCACTTCTTAATCATGGTCCTAGTATCAACATCCAATAAAAGTAGAACTGGAATCTTATTCTTTATTCCTAGCTAGACTATTCAGGTGACTCAGACCAGCTTTGGACACACTAATGTCTTATGATTCACTTTTGATTAGTTTGCAATTTTGTTATTGTTGTTATTGTTTGAGGTGTAAAGAGGGAACTTGTGATTTCATCAATGGAGAGAAGCTCGGTCTCTGCAATTTAGTCTTAGAAAGTTGCCTAAGGTAATTTGCTCAGGGTTGTACAGTTGGAATGCAATAGGAGGAAGTTTTTGAACCCAGGTCTTTCTGGCTTGAAGCCATCTCTCTATCCATACACCCTCCTACCTCAGTTCAGGGTTAAAATTTTTTTAAGATGTGAGGGGGGAGTGGGAATCAGCAGTTTTCCATAAAGTTAAATTAGAGATTGGTCCCTCCCCTAGCTGATTTTGTGAGCCAAGAATTGCCAAGTAACCCTATCAAGCTAGCTTATAATTTAGAACTTTATGCTACATTTTCTGAAACCTTTCTCTTAAAACACCAGACTTGAGAGTCTGACCACAGGCCAGTCTTTATGGTATCAACATCTACAACAATTGCCGTGAGAACACAGAACAAATGAGATAGGCAACCAAGGAATCAAATCCAACCTTTCTTCTCCCTTCACCCTTATCCTAGACCTGAAACCCAGCAGTAATCAGGTAGGCATGTATGTCAACTAATAAAGCTTATGAGGACTTCTGAGGTCTTTGAAAATGGTGGCATCTGTAACTGCTCAGATGTTTCCTTACTTTTTGTGAATTGTAGTTTTCAAATCTTATAAGTCTTAGCAGTCAGTATTTTAATACTCAAAAGCCTTCTCTTAGTTTTTCTTTTTTTCCTTTTTATGTTTTTCTTTTTTTTCTTTTTTGCTTTTTTGGAGGGCAGTCGGGGTTAAGTGACTTGCCCAAGATCACACAGCTAGGTTTTGTGTGTGTGTGTGTGTTAAGTTTCTGAGGCTGGATTTGAACTCAGGTCCTCCTGACTTCAGGGCCAGCATTCTATTCACTGTGCCATCTAGCCATCCCTTCTTTTCATTTTTCATGATTCTCTAGGGTGACTACAGACTTAAAACCCAAAGCCCACTGACATGGTTAAAGGAAGAGAGATATTTGGATGTGGTGATCATTTGATAAATAGTGCATTTGTATTGAGTGCTTTTGAAATTGAATAGCCTGAGAAATTATATGAAAGCATTCATTCATTAATAAATTTAAGTACATTCTGTGCATAGAGCTAAAAATTTACGTAAGCCATATAATCTGCCCTCATGAAACTCACAATTTAGGTGCAAAATAAAATGAAAACACAGATAGCTTTAATTTCCAATGTAACATGGCAAATTCAAACAGCAAAATCAATTTCTGTTAGATCTGAAGATAAAGAGATCAAGGGAAGTTTCCTATAGGAGGTGGCATTTAAGTTGGTCTTTAGAGGATGAACAAGCATTCAGTAGAAGAGACTAGTCCAGGCATAGAAAATAGCAAGGCATAGAGAGAGCAAAGCATATTTAGCAGTCCAATTTGACTAATAGCTAGAAAAAGATGGTGGCAACAGATTACAGAAGGCATTGAATGCCAAGTAAAAGTTGTAAGATATAAAAAGGATTTTTTTTAAATTTAGTTACAAAAAAAGGTCACTGGTACATTTTCCTTCCCCATTCTTTAGAAGGTCCAACCAGTTATTTTAAAGTAGAAAGGCTGTCACAAAACCAGAGAAGAAACTTGGTATTCTAATGATTTGGCATTTGCATGTTTGCAGGGCCCTGGCACTCATAACTCTGATCTTTTCCTTCTTCCCCAGAATGAAAACTTTCCCTAAGATGGAGGATACACAGAACAGATCATGGACTGCTTAGAACTTTCTCATCTCCTTCAAGTTTCCATTTGTCTGACAGAGCTTGGGAAGGATTTGCTACCTTACCAGAGGAAGCCTTCTCTCTATGGACATCTCAAATGAGTCTGGGAGCTCCACAGCAGGGGAGGTGAAGCTTTGAATGCCAGAGAAGGTGGGAAATCAGCTAAGATATTTGGAGAAAAGATCAAGTTCAGATGGATCTAATGGTATAACAAGCTGCTAAAACATTATTTTGAAGGTGGGTCTGTGCCTTGAGATCGTGCTGAGCCAAATGAGGACAAAGAAAAGGAGAGGTTTTAGGTGATTATGATAAGGATATCTGCCTATCTGTCTGCCTGTGGAGAGACCCAGAGACAATGTTACAACAGCTTAAACCAAATATTATATTCTATTTTTGTACTTATGTTACTGTGGTGAAGCCCTTGATTTGATTAAGTATTTATTTGAGCTATTTGTAAAATCATCAGACAACCCAGGTAGCTTATTTTGGGGAGGTGTTGGTAAATAATGGTCAAATATTCTTTTCTATGATAAAGTCATATGATAAATATGACTATCTGTACCATATGGAAGACTGACTACTCTAATGACCACGTTTGTAAGCATGAGATTATTATCCTCAGCATCTCTGTGGGTCATGGAAGGAAAAAAAAACACCTGGCCACAGTGACATTGATAGACATTCATTTTTTTTTTTTTTGCCAACTGATATTATATTATGAGGATATTTCTTTAGTCATTACTCTATAAATGCTGCTAATTATCTGAATACTGGGTGATGCCCTTGGTTAAAATAGATAATGTAAAGATGGGATTCATTCTATTTGAAGGTATGCAGTTAATTCTTCACATAAATGGACATGTATTGCTTCAGACAAGATGGTTTAGTACTTTTCTGCTGTTAAATACAATAGTGGTCAGTGTTCCAGGCCAAATTCTTCTTAAATCAAAATGGTAGCTGACGTCTATCCATAGAATAGAGGGAAAAGAGTTTGGTTTCCAATTCAAGATATTAGGAGACTACTGAGCATTCACAAAATGTATGGGGGCTGAACCTGGACATCTCTTGGAAACTGGACATTTAGATACAGGTAAAGGCAATACTCAGAGTAGAACCCCAGATCTCCTGCTTTAGTAGCTCATACTCATCTGTGATCTGGGAGTTATAAACTAGACATCAGAGTAAGTTAGCATTGCCAACTCATGCTATGCTCTTTACTCTCCATTTGGAGATAAAGTTCTTAAAACTGGTTCTGGATACAAGAATTAAAAATTGCCACCTTTGCTTTAATAAAAGATTAAGAGTGAGGGTACCTTTCTTCTAATTCTGTATTTCTTCCTGACCTGCAAATCACTTAACCCCTCTATGTCTTAGCCTTACCAGAAGAGGACTATTTGTGAACCACCAGAATGAGGAATAATCTACCCTAAAACAAATTTCATTATTAGTAGAAAATTTATGAGAAATAAGAGATTTAGAGATTGCAGAAGGCAGAGCCATTATATAAAATATGGGAAATAACAGTAGCCTTTTTACTCATGTATACAAACAGATAAGCAGCTTCATTTCAAACTGTACACGTGCAACTGCTAACATTAATTATGATCATAAAAAAGCCTATCAGTTATTAGTCACTTGCTGAAAAGAAGTTCTTTGTACATTGCCCCTTTTTATAGGGTTTAGAGTCCATCATTACAGTAATAGTTTTGCAATAAAGGCATTAGGTCCAGACTATAGCTACTTCTATTTAGACTCATGTTAAAACCTACTTTTGACACACAACTACAATGCTGTATATTCTGTATAACAAAAATAAAGTTGTATATTTCATTTACAAATGTGAAAATTTCACATCTTGTCTATGAGGTTCTTTTATAGAAAAGAATGAATTTCAAAATTAGAATAACTAATTTTTAAAAATATCTTTTGTTTGCTTCTATTTTTTCTTTTTGATTCTCATCTCTCTTTAATACTAATAATAAATATCACTGGCAAGTGAGTACAAGTATTAGCGCATAACCCAACTTCTCTCTGGAAAGAAATCCGTGGATATCAGTGACTTGTCAACTTTCTGAGTTTGGATAGAATTGGTCTCTTTATGGAAGGAGTTTTTTCTTTTTATGGCTTCATTGTCCTAGCTTCTAATCTAGATTAGCAAGGCTAAAGGTGGTTGTCTATCACCACCTAGTGAATTATTTCCTTTTGCAGATTTAAGTAGAGTTTCAATTAAATTGAGTTTGAATTCTGGTCTGGTTTTGTCATGTCCCGTCCTGGAAAAAATGACTATACTGTCTTAGTGGTTAGAATTTCAATGAAGATCAATCCTGTCTCTTGCTTGGAGAACTATCATCAAATCCATGGTATTTTGATCCGTGCAGAGTATAACCTTTGAGCTCAGTATGGCCAAACATAGTTGTAAAAAAGTATTTAATTCTCTTACAAGCAAAACAATGAATACTCTATACAAGAACTCTTTGATAGCCAATCCAAAGTCTACTCTTGGATTACAATTACCCTCTTGATCTCATGGAGGGGCACACCTCTAAGTGAAAAGTGTAGCTGTACTAGATTGGGGAAATCTTCAGGGTAGAATAGAATAGCTATTATATAAGTAAAATAAATTTTCATAGATACCGTTTTACATGGGCATATGTATAAGCACACATACACGCATCTTGTTATGAAGAAATCTACCTATGTGTGTGTATATACATGTATACAAAAAAATACACATGCAGACACATAAATAAAATGAGACCCAATATAACATAATGGATATAGGGACAAACATGAAAACCTGAGTTCAAGTACAAATACTAGCTGTGTAACCCTGAGCAGGTGAGGCAACTGTAACTGTAAGTTGCACAGAAATTCCTAACCTATGAATGAAATCACAGATCCGGTCTCTCTCTGTCTCTGTCTCTGTCTCTCTCTCTGTCTCTGTCTCTCTCTGTCTCTCTCTCTCTCTGTCTCTGTTTATCTCTCTCTCTATCTCTCTCTCTGTCTTTCTCTCTGTCTCTTTCTATAATAGGATCATAGATTTAGAATTAGAAGGGACCTTAGAAGTCATTTAGAACAACCCTTTCACTTTCAAGATAAGGAAATAGGCTCAGAGATGCTAAATAACTTATCCAGTCAGAAATAGGATTTGAACCTAGGTATTCCTGACTTCACATTCAGCACTTAATCCACCACCCCATATAGCTTCTCTATGACCTTGTGATCTTACGATGGAATAATTATTTATATATGTATATATTGCTCTATTACATATATACATATGTATGAGTGTTTATGTATATCTATGGATGAATTGATCAATCTGTCTAAACTCTGACTCCCCATCTCCTCCAGAATCAAAGATGAAATACAAATTCTTCTTTTTAGTGTTCAAAGCCCTTCAAAACCTAGTTCCCTCCTATCTTTCCAGTCTTCTTACATTCTACTCACTTCCACAGATTCTTCAATCCTATGGACACTAGCGTCCTTGCTGTGTCCGGAACAAGACACTCCATCTCTTGGCTCTAGGCATTTTCTCTGGCTGCCCCTGCTTTGATAGCTTGCCTTCCTCCTCTCTGCTTATTGGCTTCCCTGGCTTCCTTTTGTTACTGTTATTTAGTCAATTAGTCATATCTGACTTTTTGTGACTTTATTGAGGTTTTCTTAACAAAGACACTGGAATGGTTTGTGATTTCCTTCTCTAGCTCATTTTACAAATGAGGAACTGAGACAAACAGGGTTAAGTGACTTGCCTAAGGTCACACAGTAAGTATCTGAGACTAGACTTGAACTCAGGTTGCCCAGGCTCCAGGACTCCAGGGCTGGCCCTCTATCCATTGCAGCATCCCCTTTGAGTCCCAACTAAAATCTTTCTCATTCCCTCTTAATTCTAGTGCCTTCCCTTTCTTAATTATTTCTGAAAGCTATATATAGCTTGTTTGTGTGTGTATGTGTGTGTGTGTATATATATATATATATATATATAGTATATAAATATATACATATGTGTGTATATATGTACATATGTATGTGTGTATATAGTTTTTGTCTTCCCAATTAGATGTAAACTCTTTGAGAGCAGGCACTATCTTTTGCCTCTTTATGTATTCCCAGTGCTTAGTATAGTGATGGGCACATAGTAGGCACTTAATAAATGTTTTTTGACTATCATCTTTCTACACAGAATACAAAAATAAAATGGGAGTCACCATTAGCACAGTACCTGGAACATGGTAGTCACTTAATAAAAGATATGATTGCCTAAATGATTGACTTACTAATAGGAATAACTATTCCTGACATAATTCCCTCTACTGATACAGATTAGCACTGATTCTACAATTTATAGTCTTAATTGCCAAATCTGACTTGCTTTTTCTGTAATTCTCCTACACCAGGGGTTCTTAACCTTAGATCCACTGATGCCCAAGGAGTTCAAGGATAGATAGATTTCAGGAGTTAATCTGGATGGGAAAATTCATATACATACATACATAAATATGTATATAGTGTTATACATGCATATATTGTATATATATATGAATGCATACATATAAATCATTATTTTCATTAACCTCTAATTAAAATTAGTATTTTCTTTCATTATGAATTTTTTAAAAAATTCTGAAAAGTAGTCCATAGGTTTTAATAAACTACCTCAGGTATCCATGGTGGAAAAAAAAAAATTAAGAAATCTTATTCTAGAACCATCTGTTGCATTTGTTACTTTTGGCTACTCTTTCTTCCTGGATTCATGGAATCATTCTTTCTCTCTATCTCTCCCTTCTTCCTATCTATGCCTCTCTCTGTGTCTGCCTTTTTTCCCCTCTCTCTTTCCCCACATTTCTTTCCCTCCTTTCCTCTTTGATTCCTTGCTTCCTTCCTTCATTCTTTTTTACTGGTGACCTTCAGAACCCTCTTTCATTTAATTTCAATTCACTTGCAAGTCATGACACCATCTTCCTGATGTTATAGTCCTCTTCAAGAATGAAGGACAAACAACATGGTCCTTGTGTAGGCAAATGCCCCAAGCAACAGACACTGGTATGTATTAAAAGTTGTTACAGGTTGGAAGAAGCTTCTAGAGTTTGTGCTTCAATGACTTGTTGAGAATGCAGATCAACATGACAATACATACTTTGGAGTGTGGCTTTGGTGGACAAGAACATATGGTGGGGAGGGATGTATCTGTTTTTATATATGTATACAATTAGAATGGGGCCAAAAAGTCCATCCTTGACACAGGACATAAAATAACTTCATTCTTTCCTCTTAATCATTTAAGGTAAGTGATTAATACACAATTAATGAGCATTTAATGACTATAATCATGTAAAAATGTTCTAAATCACTATTGATAAGAGAAATGCAAATTAAAACAACTCTGAGAAACCACCTCACACCTATCAGAAAAGACAAATGCAGGAGGGCAGGGGAAAAATGGGTGCATCAATTCACTGTTGGTCCAATCATACTGCAGAACAATTTAGATCTATGCCCAAAGTGCTATAAAACTGTGAATATACTTTGACTCAGCAATACCACTACTAGGTCTATACCTCAAAGAGATAAAAGACAAAAGGAAAGGACCTATATGTACAAAAATATGTATAGCAACCCTGTTTGAAATGGCAAAGCATTTGAAATTGAGGGGATGCACATCAATTAGAAAATGACTGAACAAATTGTGGCATATGATTATGTTGAAGTACTATTGAGCTATAAGAAATGACCAGGGTGGGGTGGGTTCAGAAAAACATGGCAAAAGTTATATGAAATGAGACAAAGTGAGAAGAATTTGGAGATTATTGTGCGCAGTAAAAGCAATGTTGTAATGATGATCAACTCTGAAAAACTTGGCCACTTTGATCAATATAATGATCTAAGTCCATTTTAAAGGACTCATGATGAGAAATGCTATCCACCTCCAGAGAGAGAAATGAAGAACTCTTGAGTAGAAATTGAAGTATATTTTTTTACTTTATTTTTCTTGCTTTTTTTTTTACAATATGGTTCATGTGGAAATACATTTTGTGTAATTTATTGCTTGCCCTCTCAGTGGATAGGGGAGGGAGAGAATTTAGAACTCAAATTTTAAGAAGACAAGAATGTTTAAAATAAATTATATATAGTAAGTTATTAGAAGGGCAATCTCAAATTAGAAAAGCCTGGGTTTGAGTCCTGTCCCTGGCATATTTGGTCAGTCACTTAACTTCTCAGTGCCCTAGACAACTCTCCAAGACTGTTAAGTTGCCAAGGTGTTGCTGATCTGCATTGATGAAGGAGATGTCTACATTAGGACTTCCTTATGAAAATGAAATCATGGTTCCAGACTGAAAACAATAACAGCTTCTTGATCTGGAAGACCATGACCATCAGATAGGCTTCTAAAGAGGAAGAAAATGATGGTCCCTAGATTCTTCTTTCAGTCTTCCCTTTTTGCTGCTGAGAGATTCTTCCTAAAGCATAGATCTGGTCATGGAGAGAATTCCTGACCTATGACCTCTATACAAGAACTCCTTGATAGAATTCCTCTGTCTAGGTTCAAGGCCATCTCACAATCTGACATCACCATATTTTTTCAACCTTATATTACACTCTCAAATATTTCTTTATTCTAGTCAAACTAAATGGCTCTATCCTTCCCAAAACACACACATACACACACAGTTCTCCCTTTAGGTACCTTTCTTCATGCAGTTCTCTTTGCCTGAAGTATCTCTCTACCTTCCTTTTATCTATCAAATTTCTATCTATCCTTTAAAACTCAACTTAAATATCACCTTCTCAGGAAGATTCCTCTGAAACCCCATCTTCAATAAGAAAAATTCCCCCATCGGAACTAACAGGTATTTTGTTTGCAAGTCTCTAATGAATTTATTATACAATGTTATGTGCTATATGTATCTATGTTGATTTCTTATCCTTCTGCTATAACCTAAGGCTAAGCTCTATGAAGGCAGGTTGTTAGGTTGTTGTTGTTATTGTTGTTATATATTCCCCTAGTACTAACCATATTGCTCTGTACATAATAAACATTTGCTGAATGGACAGTTAGATGAATGAAGGAATGAATGAATGGGGAAGGGGAAAGGGAAGGAATAAACATTGATATAGAATCTACCATGTGCTAGTGTAAAGCCAACCATGAGCAGCTTTCCAGAGGACTGCTGCTGTGAAGCTTTCAAGGTTCTGATTACACAGTATAGTGAACTTTCTATTCAGTAACAAACTAAGCAAAGCATTCACAGAAATCACAGTACAGCATTCACAATGTTATAACTTCACAACTTACCACCAAAGTGGCCACATAGTTTTTGCCAAAGTGGTCACATAGTTTTAAACAAAATATAACATTCATTTAGTAAAACAATAATTTAGTAAGTCCTTAATTCAATCATCCTTAAAGAGGGAAGTCTCCTTAATTGACACAGAGTACAAAGGTCAAAGTCCTCCACCCCTAGGTCAAATTGTCTTAACCTCTTCAATCAAAAAGTACTCTTTTTTCCTAATTGGAGAAGTCTTTAACTCAATCATCTAAATGTAAAGGTCAGAGTTCTCCACCTCTAGTAAATCATGATCTTCTCAGTCTACATTAAATACCCAAGAAGAGGGCTTTTCATATTGGCTTTCTGTTTCCATGGTTCCCCTTCAATGGTCCCAGCTCCTGCCAGCTCTTTGTTGTCCAGCTCCTTGTTCAGTTCCTGTTCCATACTGAAGCTCACAGTGTCTAATCCACTTCAAGTCCTTCACACTTTCTGTTCCTGGGAAAACAAAGCTTAACAAAGCCACAATAACATTCATACACATTGCCTGCACCCTCTTCAATTCACTTTCTGCCTGTGAAATTAACATAGACCCAACAACAAGGTTTGAGGAATCAACACAAATCATCAGTATAGTCCCAGGACCTTTGAAATCATCAGCAAAACCTTCCTCCAGGATTTCTGTAAACATACAACAAGAAACTCCTCTTTCAGGGCTTCTGAACCAGCAGCAAGGTCCCAGGGCTTCTGTAACAACAGCACCATCCTCTATCAGCAGATAAATCTGACAAAGTAACATCAAAACAGAGAGACAAAGTACTGGCACTACAGTCATGCTTTCTCCCAGTTCTCCTTTCTTTGTATTTCTCAGAAGTTCTCATTTCAGTTCTCAGAAGTTCTCAGTTCTCTGTTCTGCCACCACAAGTTCTGTTCTCCATTCTGTTCCAATTCGTAGCAGTTCTCAGAAGTTCTCAGGATCCTGGCAGTTCTCTCTCTCTCTCAGCAGTTCTCATTCCCGGCACTTATATCTCTCTCTCCAGCAGTAGCTTCTCTGCCTCCATGATGCTCACTCCCAGAAGTTCTGGCCTCTCTCAGCTTAGGCTTTTCCTTATCTACAGTATTAGCTCCTCCTTGTTCTTCCCCTTCCTGTTATGTCAACAAGTCAATCCCACTGTGGGATTCACACGTTTTGGGTCTTAATACTTGACATAATCATGAACTTACTTGGAACAAGGTGCTAAGTATTTGTTTGATTGCAAAAACAAGGGTCAGGGAAGATCTTAAAATTCCCATTATCATTACAGCTAGGCAGGGTGCAAAGCACTTTTTGTTTGTTTGTTTATTTTTAATCAAATGCTTTATTAACTCCTAGTTTACATCATTCATTTCTTCAAGATTTTGAGTTACAAATGTTCTCCCCATTTTTCAGTAAGCTTTTGAGATTTTTTTTCCATCTGGCAAATTCGGCTTTTTAAGGCATTCTTCTCCTCATTGTCTTTTTGAGCCTTTTTTTGCCATTTGAGTTAGTCTATTTTTTAAGGTGTTATTTTCTTCAGTCAGGTTGTTGACTCTCATTTCATACTTTTCTTGCATCATTCTCATTTCTCTTCCTAATTTTTCTTCCACTTCTCTTATTTGATTTTCAAAATCCTTTTTAAGCTCCTCTATGGCCTGTAACCAGCTCATATTTTTCTTGGAAGCTTTTGGTGCAGGAGTTCTGACTTCACTGTCTTCCTCCTGTTCCATACTTTGATCTGTTTTGTCCCCAAAATAGGAGTCTAATATTGGATTCCTCTGTTTGCTTTGCTTTCCTCATTTACTCATGTTGCCACTCAATCACTTGACTTTTGAGCTTTTTGCCACAGTAGGACTCTGCTACCAGACAGGGGAGCTTCATACCAAATGCTTGGGTTTTCTCAGCTGGTGAAAGTATTTGTTGGGTACCCTCTCTGAAGCCTCCACATGCTCTGGCAATCTGGTCACACACCCCAGGACCTCCACCCTAGACCGCAATCCAGATCCAAGAAGGTTAAAGAAAGAGTGATTACCCCTCAGACTGGTTGTTTGGTCCCCCTACAGTCTGCAGGCCAAGAGCCAAAGCTGCTACATGGCAGTGGCTGCATGGCTGAGGTGCCTCAGCAGCTGCTCTCTCCAGGGAATAAAGGTCAACCTCACTCCCAAATACTGGATCCCAAAGCCCACACTGCACTGATCTCTCACTTTGTCCTTAGCATCTATGGGTTGATAATTTTGGAAATCACCACAGCTGCTTGTGTTCTGGAGTCCCTCCAACTGGTGTTTGATCAGGCCCTATGTGGGGCTAAAACCTCTGGCTCATGAGGGACTGGGGTCAGCTCTCAGAGTGCTGTGCTGGCTGCTCCCTGATGGTCTGCCAGGCTGTCCTCAGCAAGAGGTTAGCTTTTCTGTGTCATTTTGTGGATTCTGTAGCTCCAAAGTTTGTTCAGAATCACTTTTACATGAATTGGAGTTGGTGTAAGTCAGATCCCAGTGGAAGCCCTGTTTCTACTCCACCCATGCTAAGCGCTTCTTACAAATATTATTTCATTTGATCTTCACAACAATTCTGTAAGTGCCATTATTATCCCCATTTCACAGTTGAGGGAACTGAGACAAACAGAGGTTATGTGACTTACCTTAGGTTATGGGCTAATAAGTATCTGAGATCAGATTTTAACTCAGGTCTTCTGATTCCAGGGCTAGCACTCTATCTACTAAACTACCAACTGCCTCATGAATGAATGAACATGCATTCTTTTATAAGTGTGTATGCAAAGTTTATGTATAAGTCCTCAGAATCAAAGGATCTTTACTTTAATAATATCTGTCACTGAGAAACAACCCTCCTCTGTTATAACACTGGTACTAGAACAGAAGAACAATGAGAAAATGCTCAGGTAAGATTTCCTGCCTAACATGATGTTTTATGTATATTTGCGTGTGTGATGGTACAAGAGTATGCTTCTTCTCTACACTCTTATACTGAGTTTCACCTAGGCTTTGCCTACATGGCCTTTGATGTAACTTGTCCAGGAAGCCAAAGTAGAGAAATCACAGAAATCAGCACCTTCTGTAAGATAAAGAAAGTGGTAAATTATCCAGGGCATTGGCTGTAGAATATGGGAGAGAACACAGGATTTAAAGCTAAGAGCCTTGAGTTTAAACTCCAGCTCTGACCCTTATATTATGTATTATTGCAATATTATGTAAGATAATTTTACAGTCATTGCACAGGGATGCTTTGAGAAAAGGGCTTTGTAAACCTTAAAGCAGTAGATAAATGTAAAATGTTCTAACTCACAGGAAAATGTCAGTTGCCTTTTTTCTTTCTTGAGTCAACTGTTGAACTCAATGGAATTGTTTTCACATTTCATTCCTTGAACCCAAAAGAAAGTACTGAAAGAATAGAAGCTTGCTTTTCATTCTTATGGTCAATCATGATGATTGCTATAGGTATGACAACCCTAACTTCAACCCACTTGTGCTCTGCTTGGGGGCAAGGCAAATTTCTAAAAACTCATTTAATTTTACAATCAGGAGTAGATATTTCTCAATGTCATGGGCAAATCTGTCATTTCAGTAGGTGGTGGTGAAGTCTACTTAGTGATTTTCAAATACTTGGAAATTATATGACAGAGTTATAGATACTTGTGTAGTGCTAAGCTAGGACCTAAAAATTATGCCTGGGGTCCCTTCCAGTTCTGGGATTTTGGGATATTTTTCAGTAATATCTTTCTCAATAGCTCTAGCAGCATCTCGAGAAGGAATTTGTGACCTTGTTTGCATCTTAGGTAGGCTGGTGAAGTCTATAGATCTCTTCTAAGGATAATACCTATAAATTCATAAAACAAAATACCTAGAATCACAAAGGAAACTGATTATAGTGAAATATGCTACCAACCTAAAAAAAAGTCCTGGACTCAAGGTTAAGAACCCCTTGCAGTCTACCCTGTTTATATCTGTAGTGCTAGTGGTTGTCAGTGCTGAGTGATTTAAGGGAAAGAAGAAGTGTTCTTGCCAAAAAAAAATTTCCCTATCCCTATTATGCTGTAGTGAAAAGGGCACTGAAGTTGAGTCAGGATACAGATTTCATTCATTCAACAAATTTTTATTAAATACCAACTCCATGAAGAACATTGAGTAACACTAAGAGAGATATGAAGTTTAGGCTATAGTGGCAAAGTTTGGGGGGAGATGTTTACTTAACTCTGACACTTACTAGTTGTTTGACCATGCAGAAGTAATTTGATCTCTGTGGGGTTCAATTCTGCCATCTGTAGCCCCTACCTCATAAGATTTTTATTAAGATCACATTTTGATTAATCTACAAAGTGATTTATAAATCTTAAATCTCTATGTACCTTCTAGAGTATTCCCTCTCACATTAAATTCCCTAAATAACTACTTCAGGCTTATATGTGTAGTTCTGGCGTGTTTACTTTCCTTCTAGTCAGTTGGAGGACACAATTAGTCCACAGCAAGAGCATTTCATGAAATAGCATGGTAAGAAAATTGGGAATAAAATATTCTACCAACCTATCCCCATAAACCTATGTAGCAATATTCCACAACTATACACACCATCATAAGAATATGTGGTGATCACACATATGGCATACACATTTGAAAAACATATATAGCCATTGGACACACACAACAAGGCAATTCATCTCCAAGGATGCAAAACTACCAATGTCTTCTTATGATATCCTTATGCTCATGGCGCTGTTCTCATTAAACCTGCTCCTTGATTATAATTTTTTCTCATTCTATTTTCACCTATGAGTTATGATCTTTAACTCTGTGTAGCACCAATGTAATATCTATAGCACCAACCATTCCCACATGGTGCTCAATCTCAAAATATAACAGACTCTCCATATATAAGACAGAAGTGAAACATTTATTCAGATACCAAAAAACCAAATCCCCAAACCAGTAAGCTGATTCCATCATAGTAGCAAAGAACTTAATAAGCCATAACAACACAGAGAGCCACAGCATACTTTATCCTTCCCACAAACCAATATAAGAGCAATATTTCACTCATGAGCCTGACTCCTTGCCTGAGTGTCATCTTTCTCCCACCATCTATCTGGCCTGACTCCCAGGTTCCTGTGGGCTCTGCTCCACCCTTCAGCAGACTCTTCCCACATCAGGCTCCTTGTGACTACATTCAGCCTATTAGGGGGCAGAGTATATTTTAAAAAGTCGGAAGGTCTTTAAATTCCTTTAGGCTTATTAAGGGACAGGGAAGATCTTCAAATTCCCATTACCATTACACTCTGCTCTTCATCTTCACCATAACTTTCATTCATTCCACCTTGCAGATCTTTCCCAGGCCAATGACTTTCAACTAACTAGTTTCTTCCCTTCCCTTTCTCAATCTGTTGGTGAACCAATTCAACCCTACATTAGTATCTACACTCAAATCCCTTGCTTCCCTCTCTTATCATCAATCAAACCTAGCCAAACATCAGTCTTAAATTATTTCCACCACCTTTGTCCTTAGCTCCTAGTCACAGGGTGCTGAACAGAGCTGGAGAAAATCCTCAAACCATGCAGAATGGGGTCACTACAAATGATTGATTGTTGCATAATCTTAACTAAACCTTCCCTATCATCCCTTTCTCTCTTGTATCTTTCGTCTCTGTCTGTGTCTCTGTCCCTCTCTGTCTTTCCCTCCCTCTCTGTCTCTCCTAACTCCATCTTCTTTCTCTCTCTCTACCTCCCTCCCTCTCTCTATGCATATATATATATATATATATATATATACATGTACATGATACATAATTTACATTTATATATATTTATAATTTATATAGCACTTCAAGGATTAAAAAGTGCTTTACCAATATTATCTCATTTGATCCTCTCAACAATCCTGGAAGGTAGATACTATTATTATCCCCTTTTTAGAGATGACGCAACTGATTCAGAAATAAGTTAAATGACTTGCCTAAGGTCACACAGTTTATAATCATCTCAGGCTGAATTTGAACTCAGAACTTCCCGACTCTAGGTCCAGGACTATATCCACTGTGCCAGCTAGCTCCTCAATCTTCATCCTTTTTGGTCTTTCTACAGCTTTTGACTCTGTTGATCACCCTTTTCCCCCTAGATACTCTCTCCTTTTTAAGTTTTTGTAACACTATCTCTCCTGTTTTAATTCTCCCTGTCTGACTGCTCCTCTCAGTCTCTTTTGCTAAATCTTCACCCAGGACATGCTCACTAACCATTGGATTTCCCCAAACATCTGTTTTGAGTCCTATTCTCTCCTCCCTTTACACTGACTCACTTGGTGAACTCATCAAGCTATAATGGATTCAATTATTATCTCTATGCAGATAATTCTCACATCTCCTTATACAGCTGTTGAGTTCCAGTCTCACATCACCAGCTGCTTATTGGTCATCTTGAACTTGATGTCCCATTGACATCTAAAGCCCAATATTCCAAAATCAAACTTACCATCATTCCCTAAAAACTTTCCTATTACAGTTGAGGAAATCACTAACCTCTCAATTATCCAGGCACAACATTGATAACATCTTCTATTCCTGACTCACACTTACCCCACATATACAATCTGTTATCAAATCTTGTTTCCACCTTCACATGTCTCATATACATCTTCTTACAACTCACATGGCAATCACCTTAGTATGGTTCCTTAATAAACTATGTCTGGACTATCACAGTAGCTTTCTAATTGATCTCCCTTCACCAAATACTCCAATTCAGCCTTCACTGAGTGACCAAAGTGATTTTACCTAGGCACAGGGCTGACAATATCACCTTACCCAACCTTCCAACTCAGTAAACTCCAGTGACTCCCAATTATTTCCAAGATCAAATATTAAGTCCTCAATTAGACCTTAAAGCCAACCCTCATAACCTCATCCCTTCCTACCTTTCCAATCTTACATGTTACTGTCCTGAATATATTTTATAATTCAGTTTCCTATCTATGCACCTTTGTGCTGGATGTTCTCATACCTGTAATGTCCTCCCTTATCATCTCCTATATTCCTTTGTTTCCTCTAAGACAGCTTAAATCCCACCTTCTGCAGTAGGCTGTTCCCAGTAAACCATCCCCATGTCTTGCCCTTTAAATTATCTTTCATCTACTTTGTATATGTTTTGTATATATAGTTAGAGTATCATGTTGCCTCCTCCATTCCAGTGTGAGCTTCTTTAGGATATGTATCACATCCTCCCCTCTCCCCTGTGCCAATTTTTGTATTCCTTGATGCTTAACATTAATATGGTAAGCTTTTAATAAATTTTAACTAATGAACATACTGCTGGCCACTTTGTTTCCCTGGTCTTATGGTGACTATTGTTCACATAGTCTCAGGAGATCATTGGTTTTGGTGGTGACTGGAGTCAGAATCTCTGCTGAGTGTTTTTACCTATTACATGCTTCTGCATTCACCTCTTCAGGGATACCCAAGCCACCCTGGTTCCAATCTGTTAGGATATTGTGGCTAGAATTTCTCCCTTATAAAAGCAGGTTAAAGACTTTTTACTTATAGCCAGACAGAGTACCCCTATACTAAAGTTAAGTCTTTTGGACCCCTATATTTGGACCTTAGGTCAAAGTCCCCTATTACAGATAGTACTCGACTTAGACTTAGATCCCTAAGTCCTTTTTGGTTGGCATCAGTATGATATGGAGCTCAAAAAAACAAAAGCAGTTTAAGTGGGCAAAGTCCTCTCTCTCTCTCTCTCTCTCTCTCTCTCTCTCTCTCTCTCTCTCTCTCTCTCTCTCTCCTTATTTTATTATGCATATCTATCCACAGCAATGCCTAGTTGTTCTGATGCTATATTTTGGCCAACAAAAATCTTTAGTCTTCTTACAGCTAAATAATAGCCATGTTTACTTTAGGGACAGTCTCTGCCCTTATATAACTCACATAACATAGGAGATTGAGGCACAAGAACTAACTATACACTATATTCTTGTGAAATACATTATAAGGGATCGGAGGGAAAAGACTGTTACATGTTAAGTGAGATTTTGTAGAGGAGACAGCATTTGATTTGGGTATGAATTCATACCTAGATAATTCATATTGGGACTATCTTTATCTCTAACAACTGAGGTTCTCTCCACTCCTTGCCTCCTCCTTTAGCCTGAATTAACTTGATTTTTCAAAAGGGTTTTTATGAGTCGGGAGTCAACAACTGTATTACTTCAGATGAGGTTGAGGACCACTAGACCTTCACATAGGCCCTACCACTGTTTCCTAAGGTTCTTCACCCCTTACCATTCCCTTGACTCTATGCCCTGAAATCACCTAACATTGTTAACTGGCCTAATTATATAACCTATAGACCCGCCCCCCCCCCCACCCCCGCCCTGGGCCTTGCTTTCTGTTACACCACGGAACACTAAGGATTGCTAGCCTTTCCATCTGCCCCCAAACTGAGCATTCTTTAAAGTGTTGTTTCCTCTATTTTTTGGAGGAAGGGGGTCAATTAGTCATGGATGACTCCATGATTCCATTTGGGGTTTCCTTGGCAAAGATATAGGAGTGGTTTACCATTTCCTTCTCTAGGTCATTTTATAGATGAAAAACTAGAGTAAATAGGGTTGTGGCTTGCCCAGAGTCACACAGCTATTAAGTTATTAAGAGGCCAGATTTGAACTCGGGTCCACCTGACTCTAGGGCTAGCATTCTATCTTCTGTGCTACCTAACTGTCCCTCCTTTAATTAGTGTATAAGTTTACTGAGAACAAGGATTGTCTCATTTTTTTTTCTATTTGTATCCCTAGAACTTAGCACAATGCTTAGCACAAGTTAAGTAAATGCTTAATAAATGGTCATTCATTCACAACATTGCAAACATCTTGAAGAAAACACGGGTTTTAGAACTGAGAGAGACTTCAGAGGTCATCTAGTTACTTCCCTTCATTTTAAGAAGAAGGAAATTGGGGCGGCTAGGTGGCGCAGTGAATAGAGCGCCGGCCCTGGAATCAGAAGGACCTGAGTTCGGAGCCGGCCTCCGACATTTAATCCCCACAAACAAAAACCTAGCCGTGTAACCTTGGGCAAGTTACTTAACCCCAATTGCCCTAAAGGGGCGGCTAGGTGGCGCAGTGAGTAAGAGCCCCGGCCTCGGAGTTGGGATGACCCGAGATCAGATCCGGCCTCAGAAAATGAGCACCCATGCATAAATAATGACTAGCCGTGTAACCTTGAGCAAGTTACTTAACCCCAATTGCTTTGAAAAAAAAAAAAAAAAAAGAAGAAGAAGGAAATGAAGGCCCAGAAAGCTAAAATTACTTGTTCAAGATCAAAAGTAGTAATGACAAAGGTAAACTTTTAAGCTAGGCTCTCAGACTAAATCTTGTGTTCTGCTTTTTCCTATTACACTACTCTGTCTCAGTGCAAATCTTCTCTAGAAAAACTGACATTGAAACTGCTATCAAAACTTTAGATGTAGAGCATAGGTGCTCTGAAACAATGGGACACAGGACAAACATTTTGTATTTAGGGAAAGGAAAAAAGAGTGTGAGTGCAGACAGGCCCCTCTAGAAGTCCTACAGTGGGTCTCAGGGTGTGGCATGGACAATCTGATAGCTAAAAGGTGTCGTTCCCAAGTGGGGGAAGGAGCAATGAAAGGCTGTAAGAACACCTAGCACAAACTATCTTAACTTCACAGTCTTGCTTTGGACCAACCCTGGATGATGATGCTAAGGCCTTTATTTCCAGATGGGGCTTTTTTAAAAATTCAAAATAAGTTTTAATATATGATGTTATAAAACTAAAGCAGTGTTTTCTCATTTTTAATAATTGATTTCCATAGTGACCAATTCATGCTATGTATCCTGAGAAAATTCTCATTTAAAAAACTGTTGAAATGGGAATGTTTTTCTAGATATTCTTTCCTTATGCAAAGAACGTGAGGTAAGATAATTACTGCTTCAGTTTAGGTAAATAGTACTTCCTGATTTCCATTCAGAAAGTATTTTTCTCCATTGAAAGCACAAACTATCTTTCTTAAACTATTTTCTGTTATACTCTTAATAATTAAAATATAGATTTAATTAATGTCTTATATACAGTGAATTGCAATTTACAAAAAATAGGTTTTGATATAATTGATATAATTTGATATAATTTCAGTTCTCAGTATGCAAAGAGCTAATAAAATAACTAGCCACCTTCCTGTGAAGTTTATCTGACCAATATTTTGTCTCCAAACAAGTAATAGTAAGAACATGGTACATAAAATGAAAAGATTAGACCAAAAAGTAACCTGCAATAGGTGTCATGTCTCATGAATCAAAATCAGAATCATAGAATCACTGGAATTTGGAGTTAGAAGATATCTCCATGACCATTTAGTCCAATATGGAATAAAAAGGGATCTCTAAATAACACACCCCAAAAGTGGTCCTTCAGGTTATTTTTATAGACATCCAATGAAGGAAAATCTCCTGTGCAGTCCAGTGCATTTTGGAATAACTCAACTGGTTAGGATCCTGAGAGATTCCTGAAATGATACCTAAGATTATAAGTTTCATATTCATTCCACTACTCAGTCTTCAAATACTGAGCTATTAATCATCACAGCCAATTAATGAAGGGCCAGATAAAAACATATGTAAGATTCCTTCAACCTCTAATTCCTTAATTCTGTAACACGTTACCTGCATCTCACTCCACTTCCCAATATTTGTCACATGAAAAATAAAATTCTTAAGAGGGCATTACCTTGCTCTGATGAATTAGAAAACAGACCTAAGCTGATCCTTACCAACCTGTGTTCTTTTATATTTCAAAATTGCTGTTCTATTACTGAAAAAGAAATTGTGTTTCCTTCATTGCCCACATATGGTATTTGCACATCCAAAGCTTATTCTGGTGGACATTGGGTTCTTGTTTCTGGGACATGGATCCCAGAGAGGAATACAGTGCTGAGTTACTGATAACATCAGTCTGATTCACCCTAGCCTAAGGACTCTTGTTTACCCACATGGGAGTGTTCCTCAGAGGCAGCTCCCAGGGTTTAACCAGATGCAAACCTTTTCTTCCTTGTCCCTTCCATGTACTGGCCTGTCCTGGCTTGTGAGAGTTCCATTTTATTGCTTTTACTTTTCTCTTTGCCCAAGGTTAAGTAGCAAACTTCCACCAAAAGCCAAATGAAGGCATTGGGCTCTTTACCATGCTCTCTCCAAGCCTCCAAACTTTAAAAGCAGTGAAATCTTAGGGTCTTATTTATAATACTTTCTCATTTGACCATTTGTCTTTCCTTGGTTTAGAATTAAAACAATGTGCAAGAGAAATGTATCGTTAATTTCATAGGATAGGGTGTGAATCTGTGATTTCATTGGTGTAAGGAAGTCAACATAGGGGAAGTACTTAGATCAATAAAGGACAGCACCTTCTCTGAAACTTGGAGAATTGCCCAGAACACTGAGTTTAAGTGTTAAGGCCAGAGTCACAAAATCTCTATGTGTCACAAGTAGGACTTGAATTCAGATCTTCCTAGTACTGAGGTAGGCTCTCTATGCACTAAACCTAAGTTGACTCTCATACTGAAAAAATCCTTGGAAGATTAATGTTGTAGGGGCAGCTAGGTGGTGCAGTGAATAGAACACTGGCCCTGAAGTCAGGAGGACCTGAGTTCAAATCCAGCCTTAGACTCTTGACTCTTAACTAGCTGTGTGACCTTGGGCAAGTCACTTAACCCCAATTGCCTTGCCTTTCCCTCTCCAAAAAATAAAAAAGATTAATATCCTGACATTTTAATTTATTCTACCTCCCTGTCTTATTTACTTGGATCTCTTTGTCTGATTTCATTTACAGGAACCAGCTATAGATGAACAAGATAATTGAATTAAGATGAAAATAAAAATAATAAGAAAGGTTAATATCCCAAGAAGAATTTTAAAAAAATCATAGTAATTAGCATTTATACTCCTATTTTTGAGATTAGACATGTCTTTGTTCTAAGTAGATCATCTTGCCTTGATTACAATTCTTTCTGCCGACAAAAATGTTTGTTTGACTGTTGTCACAAGGTTAAATTTTATTCCCATCCCACTTCACTGAAGAGATCTAGACTCAATCAACACATTTCTCTATTTATATCTTTAATCAAGGTTTTTACTAAAGCCAATAATAGAAGTATAAATATGCATAATTTGTAAATCTACTAACTTTGAGTCAGGACTCTTTACTTTTATTATTACTCCTATAGGACTCTATTCTAATTATCTGTGTCTATATATATGTCTATATATACACACACATATATCATGATCTTGTGGCTTTGCTCAGAACATGGGGATTCCACCATCTCTGGGGTTTTATTCATATTTCTTTTGCTTAAAAAATCAGTTTTCTCAAACCACCTATTCCATTTTTAAGGATATTTACTAGGTAAGACAACTGATAACTGCTGATTAATGTTCATAAGGTATTCCAAATTTCCTAGATAATAACTCTGAGGCCATATGGTATAGTAGAAAAGAGAAATGATGTTGAAATCAGAAGACCAGTCTGAATCCTAAACCTGCTAGTTATTACCTGTGTGACCTTGAGCATATCCCTTCTTTATGAGCATCAATTTCTTCATTAGTAAATTGAGGGGATCATCTACTAGATGATCTCTCTGGTCCCTCCCTTGTTGCTCAAAGTCCTATAAAACTATCTTCTAGAGAGCTTTAAGGTTTGTAATGTATTTTCCTATAGTACATTATATATAGCAGTTCAGAGGTACATTGATATAGTGCTAAGCATAGAGTCAGGGAGATTTGAGTTCACATCTGGCCTCAAATACTGTCTAACTGGGTGACCCTGGGTGACCCTATTTGCCTCAGTTTTCTCAACTATAAAATGAGGGTGACAATAGCACCTACCTCAATGAGATAATATTTGTTAGGTGTTAAGAGTGGTGCTTGGCATACTGTAGGCACTTAATAAATGTTTGTTCCTTTCTCCCATTTTCTTCTTCTCTGAGCCCAAGTTAGGTAAGCAATGCAAGAATTATCATCCCCTTTTTACTTATGAGGAAACTGAAGCTCAGAGAGGTAAACTGATTTGCTTAAGTAGTGGCAAAGCCACTACTCGGACAACAATATCATAAATTTAGAACTATAAAGACCTTAGAAAACATTGAGTGCGATGTCTTTGTTTAAGAAGTAAGGAAACTGAACTTGAGAGAAGTTAAGTGACTTGTCCAGGGTCACATGTCAAGAAAGGATCTGAGGCAAGATTCCAACTCAGGTCTTCTAGATTCCAAATTATATGTTCTAACTGACTTTACTATTTAGCTGCTTCCTTCCAGAATTGCATTATCCTATGTAACTTCAACTTGAAAAGGCTACAAGTCAAGACCAAGTGGAGGGATTATTGGTGCGTTATTTTTGTTTGAAGATGATTGTGCACTCAATGCAGTCTCTCAAGCTGAGATGTAACAAAGTATGGATCAATTCTCTGTTGCTCATGCTAGTTTTAGCCTAACAATTAACACCAAGAAAAAAAACAGGTGCTCCATCAACCACCATCACACCATCCATATGTGGAACCATTGGTTACAGCAAATGGAGAAGTTTTGAATGCTGTGGATAAATTTACTTACCTTGGCAGCGTACTTTCCATGGATGTACACATTGATAATGAGGTTGAAGGTACTGCCAGAGCTAGCTCAGTGTATGGAAGGATCTGAAGGAAAGTATGAGAGAGAAGGGGTATTAGACTGACTACCAAACTGAAGGTCTACAGTGCCATGGTGCTGACCAGTGCCATGCCAGGAAACTGAATCGCTTCCATTTGAATTGTCTTAGGAAGATTCCAATGATCACCTGGCAGGATAAGGTACCAGACACTGAGATTCTTACTCAACTAAACTTCCAACCATTCAAACTCTGCTTCAGAGATTGCAACTGCAATGGGCTGGCCACATTGTTCAAATGCAAAATGTACACTTTCCAAAAAGACTATTTTATGGAGAACTCACGTAGGGCAAGTGCTCACATAGAGGTTAGAAGAAGTGATACAAAGACATTCTCAAGGTCTCTCTTAAGAAATTTGAAATTGATTGTGCAAAATGGGATACACTGGCACAGGACCACACAGCATGGCATGCCCACATCAGAGAAGGTGCTGTCCTCTGTGAGCAAAGCAGAATTGAAACAGCTCAGAGGAAATGCAGGATGTGCACATTTAGAGAATCCACCCCAAATTTTCACGCAAACTATTTGTGCCCAATTTGTGATAGAGCATTCCGAACTCTGATTGGTCTGATTGGCTAGTCATTGAAACTTAATGTCATGTTGGTCCTCTTCATGAACAAAGGACAACAACCAAGCAACCGTACTATGTAACAAATTGTCTTGGATGTGCCAATATGTTAGGTAAAACTCTGTGTAAGATTTTAAACTTATATGCAATATCATTTGACCCAGAATCAGTATGGTAGAGTAGACGTTCTGACTTTACAGTCAAAGGATCTGGGTCTGTATCCCGGCTCTACTTCCTACTCCCTTGGTGTCCTTAGACATATATACTCACTTGGGCCCTCAGTTTTTCCCTGTGTATAATGAGAGAATTATTGGACAGGTGATTTCTAAACACTCCTCCAGTTCCACCTCCTTCCTACTACTAAGATTTTCCTTCGATGTTTAGATGAATTTGAGGATACTATCTCTAATTAGGTTACCTGCTCTGGAATCTTTCTCTCCCACCCTTGACTCAGGGAGTCAAAGTCAGGGCAAGGTGTCTCCTCCTTAGATAAAGATATAATTTTGGCATGACTAGGACTATTGAGGATGAGACATTTCTAAAGATGAAGGAAAAGTGTATGCCTCACCTCCCTGATCTCCTTGATAGACTATGGCTGCTGCCTGTGGGGCTGACTCATTTTTATATCTTCCCAAATGGAAGGCAGTTGTGTTCAGGCTGGTGGTGGAAAAAACCCTGAAGTAATTTAATTGCTAGATGCCACCTGTAGGACCTGACTCAGGAAGAGTTTGTAGGTTTATGAGACCATTGTCAGTGGCAGAGAAAAGGGGTGAGGGAAGGAAGAGGTTTAGAGAAATAATTACACATTTTCAAAACCATAATTGATTGGATGGAGACAACAAAAATAGGAAGAGGAACTTGATACTGAAATAAGACTTTGAGGTATCAGTCTTGCCCCTCCATGAGCTAGGTAAGTCATTGGTGAATCAGCAAAACAGAAGTGTTACCTCACCAAAGAAACATCAATAAGGAAATAAATTCACCAGCTTCATACAAAATAATTTTCAAAAATAAATAAATAAATTTAACCCTGTGTTTCCTTTATGTGATTCAATGTTTTACTGGTGTTTCACATTTTCTTAAAAAAGGATGTTGTCATTGTGTAATTTAAATTCATCCAAATGATTGGGCAAACATATGACAGGCAACATGGCATAGTGGACAGAACATGGGATTTGGTATTAGAGAACCTGAACGCAAATCCTGACTCTACTGTTTACTGTCTGTGCCACCAAAGTCAAGTTACTTCTGCTCTCTGGGCCTCAGTTTCCTCAACTATAGAATGAGGGGATTGGACCAAATTACCTTTTAGGTCCTTTCCAGTGCTAAACTGTGATGCTCTTTGTTGAACACCTACCATGTGCAAAGTACCACAAGACAGGCACCAAAAATACAAAAGTAAAAAGGAAGCAATCCCTTCTCTCTAGAATCAATTGAATCTGGTGATAATCCTGCTTCTGATACTTACAACCTGTGTGTCTTTGGGCAGGTCCCATAACCTGCCTGGGCCTCAGTTTCCTCATCTGTAAAATGAGGGAGTTTGGGTTAGAGGGCCTTTGAAGTTTTCTTCCAGTTTTTGGCTTATGATCTTATCACCTTGTGATCCTTAGAGGAAACTACATGTATAAGTCAAGTACAAAATGATATGTAATAAGTAAATGCAAAATAATTTCAGGGATTGAAGTAAAGAACACTAATTACCAGGGGCTCAAGAAAGGCCTCTCGTAGTTAGTAAAACATGAAACACTTTTTGGGACTGCTGAATAGGCATTCCACTTTCACCTTGGAACTGAACTATCTGAGAAACAACTCTTTAAGGTCTCATCTTCTGGCAAGTCAGAACTTGGCTTCAGTTTTCTTAGGCCTTTCATCCATTGTACCCTGCTAGAAGTGGCCATCTTCTCCTTCAAGGAGTCGTTGCAGATATCATCTCCTTATAAGCAACCAGAATTGGGACCCAAGGGCATCCCAGCTCTCAAACTCATAATGTTGTCATAAAACCTTAGGAGTAATTGTTTCAGAATGATGAGATAGAGGGGACAGAGAAAGAGCATTAATGAAGTACTTCTTATGTGCCAACCACTAACTGCTGGGAATACATGTGCTAAGTGCTGGGAAAGTATGTGCTAAATGCTGGAAATATAAGTAAATAGTTCTTGCTCTCCAGTAGTTTGGATTCAAATGGGAGAAGACAACACATAAAGGGGACCTAGAAAGAGGGAGGTCAGCGCTCTACTCAGAAAAGGATGATTTAGACTGGTGACCCCAAAGTAAGGCACAAGCCTAGTATCTGGCCAAGCCCAAGATGATGGTTCCAGGGCAGGGGGAAGGTTTCTGTGTGGTGGAGGGAGGAATAATTGTCAGAATGGAGGCAGTGTGATTTGGAGGTAGTGTTAGGGGGTGGATGGACGTCTTCTCTCAACCTCTTGAATACAACTTGTGCTCAAAGAAACACAAAAGAACAAAGGCATCTATGGATATAGTATGTACTCATAGACTTATGTAGGCAACAGATATATTTTCTGCAATGTGCAAGCAGTCACCATAGCTTCCAAGGTAGAGAGGGTAATGAGATCCCCTCTTACCTTGCTGGAAGTTTGAGGAAGAGCTGGAAGAATCATATGCTTGATACATGGGAAGAGAGGATGACAGCATAAATTCTTTTCTTTTAAAGTCTATGTAGACCGCGTTTCTTCCTGCCTAATCGACAATTATCTTTGTTACTGTACCTCTATCAGAGAAACTAAGGGACCAGCCAGGATCCTCGGTTCACATAGTAAGAGACCAGGCTCATGTATTATCATAAATGCCATTCAAAGGACCACCAGGCAAGGCCAGGGTACACATTCAACTTCTTGGAAAATACACCCAGAGATGCCCAAAGTAGTTGTGGTGGGAGGGAAGTGGTGGAGGAAATCATCATTGTTGTTCAGTCTCTTCAGTTGTGTCCAACTCTTCATGACACCATTTGGGGTTTTCTTGGCAAAGATACTGGAGTGATTTGTCATTTCCTTCTCTAGTTCATTTTATAGATTAGGAAATGGAGGCAAATAGGGTTAAGTGACTTCCCCAGGGTCATGTAGTTAAGAAGGTTAGATTTGAACTCAGGTCTTCCTAATTCCAAACCTGCCACTCTCTGCTACCTAGCTGCTCCCAAATTTTGACTACTTGTTTATACTAGGAATTAGGAAATACTTCCTGGTTCTAAGTTTGCATCCCCTTTTCCAGTAGTAGTAAGAAGGAAAGCTACAGGAAATCCACATTCAGGAAGTCTTCTCCTAACCTCTTGAATATGATTATTCACCTCACAGCTGACTAATATTTCCCTCACTGTTCTCTGCAGTCCTAGGAAGGAAATATTGCTCACATTTTCCTGTTGGCTTTATGTCTAGTGAATAATTATTTTGTTACCCTCCAGGAGAGCACAGGAAGTCGCTGCCCCATTCCTCCCAGGATGTTTCAGCATTACTCACAGATTTTACTTGCTCAACTGGTGCTAGCCAATGGTCTCAGGGTATATTTATGTAGGGTGAAAACCTGGCCATAGTGGTTACATAATATCAGAAATGAGGGTTAAGGAGAGTTATTCACCAAGGAATGTCTTGCAGTGCTGGCCATTATTATAGACTACTCTAAGAAATAAAACATTAAACTTTGAACTCCCAGAGTGAAAGAAAATGATCTAGCCCATGTTTCTTCATAGAGTAGATATATACAGTATCTGAACTTCAAGCACGCTTTAAGGACTTCTGATTTCCCTTCATTAGTGCAGATCCAATGCCTTCCTAAAGTTCTTGGGACTGAAAAAAATCTTCATCTAGTAGTCAACCCTTTAATGACAAGCCTCTGAACTTGGGTAATAGGTTAGTTCTTGGATAAGGACTGGACCTACAATTTCATCTCTACCAATCAATACAGGTCAGCACTTTCTCTGCAACTCATGGTCTTAGCTACCCAGAGCACCAGGAAGATAAATGACTTCCCTGAGGCATTCATCTCATACATGTCAGTCAAGACTAGTAATTAGGTCTTCCTAGCTCCTAGTCCACTTCTTTGTCCACTGTTGAACATTGTCTCTTAGTCCTTGGATAATAGTCCTATATCAATTAAACAACATGTATTTATTACACTTCTTCTATGTGCCAGCCACTATGCTAGTCTCTGGAGATTCAAAGGCAAAAGTGAAACAATCCCTACTCTCAAGGAGTTTACATTTTATCAAGGAAGACAACATGTACGTATAAAGAATATATACAAAATGAAAATAAAGTAGTTCAGGAGGAAAGGTATTAGAAGCTGCAGGGAGCAGGAAAGGGATCACAGAAGCTGGCACTCAAATTGAATTTTGAAGGAAACCAGGGATTCCGAGAGATGGAGGTAAGAAAGGAGTACATTCCAAGTTGTTGTTCATCCTTCGTTCTTGGAGAGGACCAATGACATCATGAGCATGTGTCTTGACTTATGTGTGAGTTGGATTTGAGTGAGGCAGAACTGTGCAAAGCCATCAGCCTAGCTTTCTCCTTCAAGTACAGCAAATGCAAACGTATGGGGATGTGATTGATTGGGAGTGTTACATGGGAAGAACAGAACATAGACCAATAGGTTTGATCACAGAGCGTGGAAAGAGGAACAATGTATAAGAAAACTCAAAAGGTAGAAACTAGGTGAAATTGTGGAAACCTTTAAAGAACAGAGAGATTAATTTATATGCTATCCCAGAGGTGATAAGGAAACACTGGAATTTATGGAGTAGAGAAGTGATATGGTCAGACTTATGCTTTAGGAAAATTACTGGTGGATGTGTGCAGAATAGATATTAAGTAGGGAAGCCAAATAAAAGATCATTGCAATAGTCCTGACAAGATGATAAGGGCCTGAATTAAAGTGACTTTTTTATTAGTGGACAGACATAGGGATATATGGAAGAGATATTGTGGAGACAGAAGTAATACAATTTAGGAACTGATTAGGATCTGGGTGATTCCTAATTAGATGACACCCTCATGACAAAATAAGAATTGAAAGGAGAGGAGAACTCAGATGGAAGATGTTAAAAGTCTGGGTCTTTTCAAGGCTTTGCAATTTGCATTCTGATCAGACCACTGGGTACTGAAACCATCCCCTCAAAGCTTACCAATGGTTTAACAGATAATCTGGTGGCCTTCTCTCAGTTCTCACCAACTTGACCTATTTTGTAGCTTTTGAAATTGCTGATCACTCTTCTTTCTCCTCTCTCAGCTCTCATAATATTTTTCTCTTTTGTTTGTTCTACCTAAGTGCTTTGTCTCTGTGTCTTTGACTAAATGGGCTATAATGGACTGCTTTGAGATATAATGGGCACCCCCTCCTTTGATGTCATTAAACAGAAGGTTGTTGGGTATATTATAGGGAGCATTCCCTTTATATGTGGGCTAATATCATTTTATAGATTCATCCTGTTAGAGATGGCCATTAATGTCCTTTCCAAATTTGAAAATCTCTGATTCTGTGATTTTGAATTACCATCCCTCTCCTACCCTGTAAGTGTGAATATCTTCCAAAGCTCGTCCTGAGTTATTTCCTCTTCTCTCTCTGCTCTTTCCCTTGGTGATTTCAACTATTGCCATATGTTCTGTTATAATCTATTAAAAATCTTTCCAAGTCTATAAGTCCAACCCTAATCTTTTTACTGAACTCTAATTATTCTTACCTCCCTGTTGGATATCTCCACCTGGATATTCTGTTAGCACCTCAAACTCAACATCTACAAACTGCTATCTTCCCCTAAACGTATGACTCTACTTGATTGTCTTGTTTCCGTTAAAGGTCCTTCTAGTCACCTACATTCACAACTTTGTTACTTATACTTGACTTGTCACTTTTCACTTGCAACTGCTTGTAAGCCCTGTCAACTCTAACTCTACTTGTCCTACCTTGACCCCCTTCCTTCGGCTTATATGCCTACCATCCAGGTCAGACACTCATTACTTCTGCTCTCGAGGATTATACTCTCAATTGGGCTTCCTTTTTCTTTGGCTCTCCCCTCTCTAATCTAACTTTCACTCAGGCATTAAAGTAACATTCCTGAAGCCAAAATGAATCACAGACAAGCAGAATAGCTTTGAAGTTTACATGGTGAATTTTTTACATACTTTTTTTTTTAGTAAGCAAGCTGTACACAAGAGATTTATAGTTTCATGTACAATCTTCTTTTCTGTTCTACCATGTATATAGAAACTCATTTTATTTGATATTTATTTAGATTTTCAGTCTAAATACAAAATAAAATAAATCATATGATTCTCAGTGAATTAAAATAATTTAAAAATAAAAATTATATTTCTGGTATACAAGTCTGGAGTCCACCCCTGATAAAAACCATTCAATGATTCCCTCTCTTCTGTCGAACATAATATAACATCTTCTTAGCCTAGCATTAAAGGCCCTTCAAAAGTTGGTTCCAATCTGTTTTTTCAACCTTATTTCTCATCATTCACATTCACACAGTATATGTCCCAGCAAACATGTTCTGTTCCCCAAACTAGACAAACCAATTTCTATCTCTGTATTTGTGTAGATGATCTTCCATGTCTGGAATATTTTGTTGCTAATGTAACCAGGATTAGGAGGGAAGTGGAAAATTGGGAAAGAATTTTTACAACCTATGTCTCTGATAAAGGACTCATTTCTAAAATATACAGAGAATTGAGTCAAATCTATAAGAATACAAGTCATTCCCCAATTGATAAATGGTCAAAGGATATGAACAGGCAGTTTTCAGAGGAAGAAATTAAAGCTATCAATAATCATATGAAAAAATGCTCTAAATCACTATTGATTAGAGAAATGCAAATCAAAATAACTCTGAGATACCACATCTCACCAGTCAGATTGGCTAAGATGATAAAACAGGAAAATGACAAATGCTGGAGAGGATGTGGACAAATTGGAACACTAACACATTGCTGGTAGAGTTGTGAACTGATCCAGCCATTCTGGAGAGCAATCTGGAATTATGCCCAAAGGGCTATAAATAATTTCATACCCTTTCACCCAGCAATACCACTTCTAGGGTTGTATCCCAAAGAGATTATAGAAGTGGGAGGAGGACCCATATGTACAAAAATATTTATAGCAACTCTTTTTGTGGTGGCAAACAATTGGAATTTAAGGGGGTGCCCATCAATTGGAGAATGGCTGAACAAGTTGTGGTATATGCATGTAATGGAATACTATTGTGCTATAGGAAACAAGGAGCAGATGGACTTCATATTTACCTGGAGAGGCTTATACAAACTGATGCTGAGTGAGAAGAGTAGAGCCAGGAGAAAATTGTACACAATTACAGACACAACATATGTGTGGCAACCAACTTTGATAGACTGTACTCTTCTCAGCAATTCAGGGTTATAAGTCAACACCAAAAGTCTCTTGATGGAGATATGTCTACATCCAGAGAAAGAACTGAGTTTGAATCCAGATTGAAGCAAAGTACCTGCTGTTTTTCTTTTTTCTTGTTTGGTTTTGTTTCTTCTTTCCCATTGTTCATTCCATCTAATACAATCCTTCTTTTTAACCTGAAAAAAATATTAAATTGCTTCCTAGTAAGTATTAGAACTGGTACTCAAAACTAGGTCTATGGCTAACTCCTAGCTTAGTGGGGTTCTATACTCTCCATAGATTAGAACAAGTCTAGAAAGATGGATTTGTTTATTGTTTTGTTTGTTTGTTTTCCTGATAACATCTTTTCTGGTTTGTTTGCATTTTTTTGAGCAGCCCTTTATGTGAAGAAATGACACTTCCCTTACATCCTGTAGGAAATGCATATGGTAATAACAACATGGGTAAGGCAGCTTGTGTATCATAAACTGGAAGGATCTTTGGGTCTCTGGCTGTTTATGAAACAACATCTTTCATTCTGAATCTTTGATTCATTAACAGATGAAGGAACTGAACTTGGAAAGGTTAAGGGACCTATTCAAGGTCATGCAGATAATGAAATGTAGATCCCAGGCCTAAGAGCAAGATTTGATAGTCATGTTCAATTACTTTGCATCCAATGGGATATTTTTCAGGTACGACTTTATAAAAAAAGCAAAACACAAACCTTCTGCCTCTATACTCAATGAGCTATGAAAACCCTTAGGCAGTGACAAAGAGAATAGAATGTTGTTGGGTATTCAACTTAGCAGTATATCCTCTGCTGATCCAAGTACAGTTTCAAGGTTAAGTTCAGAATATACATAGAAACTCAGGAGTACATAAAACTTTTGATGTCTGGTAGGAGAAATCAGTATAAAAGAAAAATAAGATAGTTTACTTACCAAACAAGACTATAAACTGAATGGGCACCTTGGCATAAAATAGCTCAATCTTAGAATTGAAGGACCAAAATGAAGCTAAACCCTATCACATATAGTAGTTATTTTATATTTCCATTCTTCACATACTTCCAGATGCATCTTCTTTATACATCAACCTAGTCATGAAACTCCTCTCTTTAGAAATTTTCAGTGACTCTCTTTAGCATAGGCTAATAATATTTGCATACTTAATAGTAAATAATTTCACACTCTTTTGCCTAATAAAGTTCTCAAAAATCTAGCACCACGAATAATTTTCCAACCTTAATTCCTATTACCCTCCCATACTAATTCAATGCTCCATCCAAACTGAACAATTCTGTCTTCTCTACACATGTTCTGAACTTTGTCACCATTTTGTCTTTGTCTACACCATCTCCTGTACTTCCTTCTTAATCTGCTGAGTTCCCACCTAATCTTTAAAGCATATTTCAGATGCCACCTCCTACATGAAGTAGTCTCTAATTCCTCCTGTCAGCAATAATCTTCTCTTTCATATCTCACTTAGCTATATCCATCTCATGTGCTTACAAAATATTATATACTATAGTTACCTATGTTTGTCTTTTCCCTTACTACACTATGGTAACAGGAACTATGTTTTCTCTAATCTTTTGTACCTTCCTTAATGCCTAAGAAAATTTCTGAACACAAAAGGGAATTAATAAATTCATGTTGAATTAATCAATCATAATGTATACTGTGTGTATTTAATCCCTTTCCTACCCTACCCTACTCGGCTGTCAACTTTGGAGGAACAAGAATGTCTTAACTATCTTTTTATCTTGTCCAGTGCTTATCACAATTTGGACATAATATATGATTAATCAAAATTTTAAAATAAATTAATGCAGTCCAGGAGAGAATAGCAGCAATGGTTATACTTCTTTCTAATTCTTTCCTGCTATTATCTAGGGAAACCTGGGCTACTCTTATAAATAGATTAAGTAGGTGTCCTCCTAGAATAATATGACAAAATGAAATCTTCTATCTATTAATATTAATCAGTCTATCAATAAGCATTTTAAAAGTCTGCTCTGTGCCAAGCACTGTGCTAAGTATGAAGGATACAAAAAAAGGCAAAAAATCGTCCTTGCCCTTAGAGTAACTCATAATCTCATGGGGAAGAAAACATGCAAACAATTATGTACAATCTATATATATAGAATAAATAGGATATAATTAACAATTGGAAGGCACTAGGATTAAGAAAGAGTAGGATGTTTCCCTATTACCTTTCATTTCATCTTTATAGTTTCAATACTTTAGGTTTTCAAGGTTTTTCTAACTTCAAAAGTCCCTTTCAAAATGTAAAATTACTACTATCAAGAATCATATGTTCATTACATCTTCAATTCTTCTGTCTTTCCTCCCCACCCATATATCAAAAGTTCTTCTCCCATCACTGTGGTTCTTCTCAAACCTTAGACTTCATAACCCTTTCACAATCCTCTTCTTAGATAATACTAGTTCAATTCAATTTAATCATTTAAATGCCTGCTAGGTGCCAGACCCTAATGTTAGGCAGAAAAAACAAAAATAAAAACAATGTCATTCCAGCAAGTTTACACACACACACACACACACACACACACACACACACACACACACACACACACACACACACACACACACACACACACACACACACACACACACACACACACACACACACACACACACACACACACACACACACACACACACACACCTCAGTCAGAAGGTATCACAATCCTTGTGACTCAGTGCCTAATTAGAAATTAGCAAAAGGTGTGAAAACCTTCCTACAAGCAAGCCTCTCCTAAGCAAATTTCCCTTAATGAGCTCCATGTGAGGCCTATTAATGGGCAGGGAAGATCTTAAATCCCATTAATATTATACCTCCTAACACAGGGACATGCTGCCTTAGTGTCTGGGGAGAGTGGGCTCATTCTTAGGAGTTTCTACATAGCATTGGTCCCACCAATTTCAGGCTTAACTGCTGTATCACTGCCTCATGAGTTCCCATGTGATTTACTCCTGAGGCCCTAAGGTCCTCATTCCTCTGGTCATGATGCTGAGCTGCCTTTAAAATCCAATATGGGTTCAAATTCCCCAAATCCTGGAGACTCACTCTCCTGCTTTTCAAAAGTCTCAAGGCCAGAGCCTCCAAGTTAATCTCCTTCATTTAAAATAAAGAACATACAACCAAGCAAAGAAACAAGGGGTATTTTCACAGGGATGTGTGTTGGCCTCAGAAGAGAGAGAGCCCATCCTTTTAGTGTTACGTGGACTACTTCCATCAGAGCTAGGGACTCTTGTTTCTGAAGAAATGGAGACCTAGATAAGTTATATTGTTGCTATATTCTCCGTATTTCCAAAGGAAACTCTGATTAAGGGCAGTGCCCCCCCCCCCAAATAATAAAACCATAAAGACCCTAGATCATAGAATCATAAATACAGAGTTAAAAAGGACCTTAGAGACCATTAAGTTCAATTCCCTTATTTATATATCAGTAAATTTAGTCACTGAGAAATAAGGTAACTTACCCAAGGGTAGTTTGGTAAGGGCATGGGGGGGGGTGATAAAGGGGAAATCTGGAATTCTAACCCAGGTCTTCCTAACTCCAAGTCCAACACTCCTTTCACTACCCTATTATGTCTCCCAATGATTCTTTTTTGATGGTGAATTTTGGGAAGCTCTCAAAATTTAAGTTAATCTATGTAGGCCAAGACACAATGGACCGCAGGTTCCATGTATATTTTATATATGTGGCATATAGATGGCACAGTGGATGTAGTGTCAAGCCCGATGTTAGGAAGATCTGAGTTCAGGTTTAGCAGGGTTATTGTGAGGATCAAATGAGGTAATATTTGTAAAGCACTTAGTGCCTGTAACATAGTAGGTGCTACTTAATACTTAAATGCTTAATCCCCTTCTGTTCTTCTTCCTTCCTCCTGCTCCCCACATGATATTCTTTAGGTAGAGACCTAACCTAGTTGAACATAGAAGCAGCCCTATTTAGAATCAAACACTTGCTCAGAATTGGACCACAGTGTTAGCTTGTCAGCACAAGTGGGTAATGGCTAGGAGAAAATGTGTACCTTAGGACCCTGGTATGCCCTGAAACAATAGGGACACATGAGTGTGCAGAGACTTAATGGCCATATGTGCCACACTGCCAAAACCAAGAAGGTCCCAGAGGCTACAGTTGTGTCAATGAATCTTTCAATGTTTACTAAACATTGCTGACACTGTAGAAGCCACTTTAGTCCCAGATGTTGGCATATTGCAACTCAATCAGGATGAAGGAATTTGAAGAAACCTTTTGATGTTGTTATAAATTAGGTAGTTGTGAGCATCAAATTAGATAATATTTGTAAAGCAGTTAGCATAGTATTTGGCCCATAGTAAATGCTATATATTAGCTATTGTGAGTATTAGTATTAGTCCAAGGTCTGAGATTCCAGGCCCAAAGAGAAAAAAGCTAGGCTGAAAAGAAATAGAGGTAATAAATAGCTAAAATTCTAAATAAACCTAAAAGCACACCTTAGAATTATAGCCAGAATACATCAGAGCTGGAAGGAACCCTAAGGATCACCTAACCCAACCCCCTCATTTTACTGGTGAGAATACTGAAAGCCATAGAAGGAAAGTTATATAACCAAGAAACTCATTCTTGGCCAAGACAAGTGTTAGAATCACAGGTTTATGAGACCACAAATTTAGAATTGCCAAAGACTTTTTAGAGCAGAAGTGTTTAATCTGAAGTTGTTGAACTTATTTAATATATATTTTGATAACTATATTTTATTATAATTGGTTTCCATCAAGATCTTTAACATTTTATTTATCTGAAATAACTTTTTGAGAAGGGGTACATAGATTTCACAAGACTTCCAAAGGGATCCATGACACACAAAAAAGATGTCAAATAGGTCATCTAGTTCAATCCCTTTATTTACAGATGAGGAAACTGAGGCTCAGAGAAGGTAAGTAACTTGCTGACAGCACATACAAGAGTCAGTATCCAAACCTAGGACCTCTGACTGCAAACACATTTTATTTTGGCTTTTTGCCATGTAACACACAACCTCCCTCCAAACCATGTCTTCTGTTTCTACAAATCTCTAGTATTTACTTGTTGTTGTTGTCTGACTATGTGACACCATTTGGAGATTTTGTGGCCAAGATACTGGAATGGTTTGCCATTTCCATCTCCTTCTAGTACTTATTGGTGCCTGTCAAATCATCATAGGACCTTCTGAAAGTTTCTAAATAAATGTGTGTAGGAGTGCTGGTCCTTTTGGTTGTGTCTATCAGGTTGGATAAAACTTCATGGAAGACTTCAAGTTATGTAAGAAAAAGAAACTATTTACATGAGTATAAAGAGACCCTTCAAACTCTGAACACTATAAGTGGAAAGGTAAGCTATGCCTTTTCTTTTCTTTTTGCTTTTTGGAGGGCAGTTGGGGTTAAGTAACTTGCCCAAGGTCACACAGCTAGGTTTTTGTTTGTGTGTGTTAAGTGTCTGAGGCCAGATCCGCACTCAGGTCCTTCTGACTCCAGGGCTGACGCTCTACTCACTTCGCCACCTAGCCACCCCCTAAGCTATGCCTCTTGACATTAAACTACAGCTATCATGATTAACTAATATTAACACAAAAATCTCAGCATCCATTGTACTATCTTCACTTTCTTCACAAAAAGCATCATAGAATTTTAGAACTGTAATAAACCTTGAAGATCATAAAATCCAATCTCACCATTTTGGAATTGGAAAAAATAAGTGTTAGGGAGATGAAATTACTTGACCAAGTTCTTACAATTAGTAAGTGACCCAACCAGGCAACAAATCCAGGCTTCCTAATCTTCACTTAAGAATTCTATTGGTCAAGCAACAAACCTTTATTAAGTGCCTACAATGAGTCATGAGGTGGGAATGCAAACTGGATACCCAATGCTATGGGCTAAGGGTACAAAAACATAAACCAATAGTCCCTGCCCTCAACGTGCTTACATTCTATAAAAGGAGAAAACTTGCATAAAAATAAGTATATGTAAATTATATATAAAATAAATAGAAGTAGTTGATGGAAAATCCATTAGCACCTGAGGAGAAACAGGAACTATCTCATATAGGAGGTGGTGCTTAGCTGAGCTTTTAAAGAAATTTGGGATTCTAAGAGGCAGGGGTAAAGAAGGTGTACATTTCCCCTATATTGTTGCCTCATTTTATCCTTAATACCCAGAACCATCATGAGGCCTACCAGCACAAGACTTTCTTGGCACCTTTCTTTGTAAGGGAAACTTTGTCCCTTTCCAGAGAACCATATCTTTCATAACCATGACAACCAATGGCAATAACATCCAAATAAAGCAGAACTCATATTACCTTACCAAGAAAAAAAATCAGATAGTATTGAAAGATAACTCTTTTGTGATTAATATATAACTCACTAGAGCCAAACTTTTCTTTCAGTATTGATTTATGTTATGGACTATGAATGTCTGATTATACCATTCACTCACTGGACTTCCCAAAAGGATTCAAGGAGAAGAGAATGAAAAATGTGAGTAAATGTAACCCCAAAGTATGTGACTAGACTTATATAACCATCCATGTGCCCTAATTGCATCATTCTAAAGGGGTTATTTATTGGAGATAAGAAAAGGCACATGATTTATTGGAGACATACCTTTCTCTTTGCTGCTTATCAAGAAAGAAAATCTCTCTACAAAACAAATGGCCCAATACCTCTTTTTGTTTTGAAATGTAGTAACAGTGGGCCCCACATGTATAGTGTGGCTCCATGTGTGGCAAGGATGCTGACTTTGTACAGTTCAAAGGGAGACAGAACAGAAAACTCTAGCCTCTTCTTCCCCATCCTTCTCCAAATAAGACTTTTATTCCTGCTAAGAAGAGAAGCAAGAAGTTGGGCTAGAGGCCAATCTGCTCCCCTCAGAAAGGTTTCTGGGCCAGAAGTATATCTTTCTGCTACCTTAAATATTGTTAGTCTAGGGAATATGATCAGGTTCTACTTAACTTCTGATTGCTTTGTTTTTTCTTGGGGCAAAAGGGTCCCCAAGATCCACATCCTTTTCCCACTAGATACTAATTCCACAACAAACACAGAGAATATCAAGGAAACCAATTTGTTCAAATCATAGCAAAGTGGAAATCAGATAGAATATATATATATCAGATAATACAGAATGAAGGAGCACCCTTTGGGAGTGAGGTAACTCAGCTCAACCAAAAGAGGGTTCTAGATCTCACCCAAGGAGAAACTCTAAAGTCTAGAGGGTAGCAAGCTGGAGACAGGAACATGTTGGAGATTGCTAATTCCTCTCATATCTTCCCAGAGTCTTCCTTCAGCTATTGAAGTGGGGTTTGTCTGTACCATTTTGTCTCTCCAGACTAGAAGCCAGGAGCCCCCAAAGTAACTTGATGCTCAAAGAAGATTTGAGTCTTCACGGATTCCCAAAGGGGACTGGCCCTGAAGAGTCTATCCCACCTACCTTTTGTATAAGACATTCATCCACACCAATATGAAGAAAGTCCTATACCAGTAGGCTTTGTAACAGGGGTTATAGAGAGAATTACCATGACCCCTTCCTTGAAGTCCTGTGTAGGTATCTCATCATGGTATTAAGGTGATTGTGGGTACATGTATGCCATTTACAAACTAATATAGGTATTATCATGTAGGAAAGTCTTTGAGTTCAGAGAAGACAAGAAATCAATCAATCAACAAACATTTATTGAGACTTTACTTTGTGCCAGGCACAGTGTTAGGCACTTGGAGACCAAGACAAAAATGAAACAGTCCTTACAAAGAACTTAGAATTTAGCCAGAAAGACATGTACCTATATAGTCATATGCAAAATAGATGCAACATAATTGGGAAAAGTGTAGGGTGCCCACTACTAGAGAAATCAGAAAGGCTTTACGTAGAAAACGGTGCTTGAGTTCAGCCTTGAAGGAAATTGTGGATTCTAAGAAGCAGTAGGTGAGGAGAGAATGAATTCCAGGCATGAGGGACAGAAAGTAAAGTCATGAAGATATATTTTGCATGATTACACATATGTTATTGTAACTTTGCCTCCTCAGTGGGTGAGAGATGGGATGGATGTAGAGATAAAATTTGAAACTGAAAATAAAAGTAAATTGAATTTTTAAAAATTTTCAGAAAGAAAACATGGAGACAGGAAATGAAATGTCATGTGTTAGAAATGGCAAGAAGGGCAATTTGACTGGACCACAAGATATGTGAAGGGGAATGATGAAGTATATGATGTGTATGTGTTTTGCATGATTTCATAAGTAAAAATAAATAAATAAATGTTCTGTCTCATTTTAAAAAGAAAAAAAGAAATGGTATAGCCCAAGCCACTCATTTATAGGTAATGAAGTTGAGATCCACCTCTGTCTCCTAGTTTCCTTGGCTACCCCCAAGACTTAGCTCAAGTCCCACCTGCTCCAGGAAGCCCTTCCTTCCTTCCTTCCTTCCTTCCTTCCTTCCTTCCTTCCTTCCTTCCTTCCTTCCTTCCTCTCTCTCTCTCTCTCTCTCTCTCTCTCTTTCTTTCTTTCTTTCTTTCTTTCTTCTGGAGGCAATTGGGATTAAATAATTTGTCCAGCGTCACACAACTAGTATGTGTGAGAGGCTACATTTGAACTCAGATGCTCTTCACTCCAGGGCCAGTGCTCTATCCACTATACCACCTAGCTACCCCTCAAAAAGTCTTTTCTAGGTCCCCCAACTGTGACTCCCAGATTATCTTCCATCTACTCTGCATATATCTTGTCTGTATCTAGTTATTTACATATCGTCCATACTAGAATGTGAGCACCCTGAGGTTAAAGAACATTTTTGCCTTTCTATGCATTCCTAGTACTCAGCAGGATGCCTGGCACATAGTAGGTGCTTTAAAAATGCTCTTTGACCGGCTGACTAAAATGACTTCTCCAAAGTTACACAGATTATAATAGAAGCAAAATTCAAACACAGTACTTCTGATTCTAAGTCCAGAGTTCTTTCCACAACACCATTCTTTCAGCAATCATTTAGAATTAAAGATAGAACTCTAAGTAGAAATAGAAATTTATGTGTTTGTGGTAGGGTGGGATGTGTGGAATGAAATACTGAAAGAAGACCTATTTTTTTAAAAGAAAGAACTGTATTAATCAATCAACAAATCAACAAGCATTTACTTACTGTGTTAGGTCCTGAGCTAGGTTCTAGGGATTAAAAAAAAAGACATAAACAAAATAGTTATTGCCCTCAAGTAACTAAGACAACATTTAAGTAAATATGCAACATGTATAAGTAAATTCAACTTGTCTATGAAGTGAATACAAGGTAATTGTGATGTTGGGGTGTGGATTAGCAGCCAGGGAAAAACAATGATGGAAGCAATAATCCCAGCCAAGCTTTGAAGAGAACTAGGTATAGAGACAAAGTGAAATGGGCAATACATCCTGGGGATTGGAGGCGGGGGAGGAAGAATCAGAGAGGGGATGCAGTGCAAGGCTCATGGATCAGAGAGAGGATGTCATTTGCAGAATAGCTTAGCTAGATAGTAGACTGAATGAAGAAGCATATTGTGCAGTGAATCTGAAAAGGTAGCCTAGAGCCATATTGTAAAGAGCTTTAAATGCCAAACAGAGATTACATTTTATTTTAGATTCCAGGCCTGGTGCTCTATCCACTATGCCACCTATTTTTTTAACTGGAGAGTAATGTTGTCAGACTGTGTATTATGGTCAGCTATATTGAGGGCAGAGTAAAGAAGAGAGAGACTTGAGACAGGGAGATAAATTAAGAGGCTATGTATATTACAATAGTCCAAAGCAGGTAAAAGGTGATGAGGGCTCAAACTACAGTGAGGGTGGAGAAAACGAAATAGATGAGAGTAATCAGGGAGGCAAACTTGGCAAATGAGTAAATATGGAAGTGGTGGGTGAAAGAGAGTGAAAGGTCAAGAATGGCTCCATGGCTGCAAAATATTAAAAAATAAATTTATCTGAGTAGTTTATAACATTATCACCATGTTCATAAACCTTTTGACATTTTATTTATTTTATTTTTAATTTATGGAATAAAACAAGCATTTCTATAGCATAATACAATAAATAAAAGATGATTGCACATGAAAGTGAAAATTTCTAAAGTATGAGTTGTTATTCCTTTTAAAAATATAATAAAGTTATGTAATTTTTTTCATTTTTCTTCCCTCCTGTCCTCCCCACCCTAGAGACAGCTACTAATAGACACAAATACATATATGTGCACATATATGTGTATATATATATATATACAGATAAGATAACATATATAAAATCATAAACGTCTTTTAAAAATATTTCCTTCCAGTGGGAGAAAAAAAATAACAGATTGCTGCCTAATTGTGAGCCTAAGCCTTAGGCAGCTAGGTGGCACAGTGGACAGAGCATCAGTTCTGGAATCAGGAAGGCCTGAGTTCAAATCTGACCTCAGACACTTAATAATTATGTGATACTAAGCAAGTCACTTAACCCCATTTGCCTTGGTTTCTTTATTTGTAAAATGAGCTGGAGAAGGAGATGACAAACTACTAGAGTAGCTTTGTTCAGAAAACCCCAAATGGGCTCACAAAGACTTGGACATGACTGAAAAAACAACCCAATAACAAAATGCCTTTAAGGAATCTGGTTAGTGGTATCAAGGGAATGTATTCTTACTCAAAATTAAGGTGGTAAGTTTTCCTTCTGCAGTTCTCAACTGTTTCAGAGGCTCAAATTCAGATTTATTCTTTCCTTATTGTTTAAGGAAACCACTATGTTTAAGTGGTTGTGTTTGCTTTGGAGGTGCTTAGTCACAGCCACTATGAAATCATTCTCCTGTTACAAAACTTATGGACAGAGTAAGCTTGAGGACCACTGACCCCCAGTGAAGAAAGAATGCGTGCACACCATGGAAAAGTTTAGAATTTTCTGCCTATTCATATCTTTGACCATACTAGGTCTGTTTACCAAAGGAAAAAGGAAAAGAACCTGAATGCTCTAAAATTCTTTCAGCAGCTCTCTGTGGAAGCAAAGAACTGGGAATTTGGGGAATGCTCATGAATTTGGGAATGGTTGAATAAGCTGTGGTATATGATTGTGATGGAATACTATGGTGCTATAAGAAATGATGAGCTCAATGATCTTAGAAGAACACGGATAGACTTGCACAAAATAGTGAATAATGAAATGAACAGAACTAAGAGAATGTTGTAAACAGTAACAGCAATATTGTTTTAATTTTTTTGAGTGACTAAATTATTTTGACGCTTATAAATACCTAGATTAACTACAGAGCACATATGAAAGAAGATAATATCTGTATCCAGGGAAAGAACTGATCAATAGAAGTATGTATAGAATGATTTTACATACACATATATATTTGTGCCTAATGATAGCCATCACTGGGGGAAAGGGGTAAAGGAAGAAAAAAAGTTACATGGCAACTTTATTATATATTTAAAAGCAATAACACATACATAATAGATTTGTAGTTTCATGTACAATCATCTCCTTTTTACTATTCTACTTGTTATGAAAATGCTTGTTTTATTTCTTAAATTCAGAATAAAATAAATAAATTTTCTTTAGAAAGATTAAAAAAAAAAAAGAATTTTCTGCCTAGGGGCAGCTGCTTTGCTTTTTACCCAGAACCCCTACTTGCAATAGAGACCTAGGAGAGCATCACAGAGAGGCCTTCCAGTAGGAGAGTGGAAAGAACATTGAATTTGTAGTAAGAAAACCTACTTATTACTTATATAACCTCCTTCAAATTAGTTCAGTTTTCTGTATTTGCATTTCCTTCTTTGTAAAATGAAGGGATGGAATACACAGGGATTCTTAACTATAAATAGATTTCAAGGGGGTTGTGAATTTAAAAAAAATAATAACTTCCAATATTATTGAAAATAATTTCTTTACAATCCTACATATTTTATTTTATGCAGCTAAAAAAAAAAACATTTCTGAGAGGGTAGTCTATAAGCTTCAGCAAATTGTCAAAGGGGTCCACGAACTAAAAAAGGTTAATAATCCCTGTACTAAATGATCTCTGCTGTCTCTTCCAAATCTTGCTATGTTTAACTCTAGCTATGAGGTAGTACCTTTTATATGCCTCTCTTCATTGGGAGTCTCATTGGACCCTAATCCACTTTCTCCCTGCAGGAGGCATCTCCTCCCTTCTCCATGCTGTCTCATTCATACTGCCCCTGCATACTATTCTGGTGGTAGAAGAAAGGAAATCGCTTTATTCCCTCATTCCTCATGCCCTAGCTCTTCATCCTGAAAGCTTAATTCCAGTTCAGGAATTCACTCATTGGAAATATTCCCCTGCTCTTTGGTCTCTCCCTCTGATTGGATGGATCCTCCCAGAACCTCCTTTTAAAGAAAGCACACAGTTTAGCCATTCTCATTACTCTTCAGACTAAAATTTTAACTTTCTCCATCAAGCCCTCCTCCCTAAATAACTTTGCTTTTCTCCTTCAGCTTTCTTTATATATTTCTTTCCCCATTAGAATATAAGCTCCTTGAGGGCAGGAACTCTTTCTTTCTGTTTGTATTTGTATTTCTAGGGCTTAGCACTGTGTCTGGCATGTAGTGAGCAGTTAACAAACGCTTATTGATTGATTTGGAAAAATTGCCTTTCTTCCAGTATTAGAGTAACTTGTTAATTTCTAAGGTCCTTTTACATTTTCCCATCTCCAATGAAAGAACTACCCCAGTTCCTATCCAAGGAACAGATGAAAGTAATAAATTCTCCTATTAGTTTCTGAAAATCTCACCCAATTGAAAATTCCATGAATCTACTTCCTATAAAATATGCCAATAAAAAGAGTGCATCATGTTGTAGAATCAATAAAAATTCACTGAAGCCATGGATGAAACTGCTCTGGAGTCCAGCAATCTTTTCCTAAGGACTTTATATATCTGGGATGTATGCCAGGGAAACCATAATAATATCAAACAACATCTTGGTACTCAATATAATCTTTCCCATATCTCCTACCCCCAAGTGTGATGAAGGGAGGAAAGGAAGTGGGAAGAGATGGGAGGAGAGAAGAAGAGAAGGTAAATAAGGATGCAACATTAACTGTACCCAGACATAATCCAAATTAGGGGTGCATGAACTTTTATGATAAAACTTTTTCAACATAAAATTCTTAAATTGTAGTTATAAACCATATCAGTAATGCTACATGAATTCCCAAGCACAGACTCCAGTGTTTTGACTGGCCCTCTGGTTTTTTTTTTGGTCTCATGGCTCTGGTTAGAGAAAAGGCCCAGATTCAAAGATTTATAGAAAATTGGTATTCAGGAGGCTGGTACAAAAATGACCTTTATTAATATGTAGCACAGCAAACAGGCAAAAACAAAGCACCTATACACATTATATGGCAACACAGAGGTTGGGCCATGTAGGAACCAAGGTTATACCTCCATGTGTGGCATCCCATTGTACTGGGAACTACAGACTTGGAATCAATCTTAATTCTGCCACCTAATAGTTAGCTGCATGATCTTGGGCAAAATGGTCTCCTAGTTTTCTTCCAGATCTAGCGTTCTGTGATTTTCTGATCTCAGATACTGAATTCCTATTTAGCCTGTAATTTCCAGCTAAAATATCACCTCATTTCTTTGATCCACATCTTCTCAGTCACAAATGGTTTCCTTCCTCAGTTCATATAGCACTTTACATCTTTTATGCACATATCATGTTGTTTTATATTCTAATTATTTGTGTACTCATCTATTTGTATCTCTCCTATTAAATTGTGAGCACCTTTAGGAAAGGGACCATATCTCATTTATTGAGATACTGAAAGGATTATAGAATCATAAGATTTAGACCTGGGATGGAGCTTAAATATCCTCTAGGCAAACATCGTCTTTCACTCTTCTATTTTACAGATGAGGAAACTGAGGCCCAAAGAGGTTGAGACTTGTCCAAGATGATGTATTATATTCAATAAAGCCAGAACTGAACCCAAGACAATTCAAATCAAATGTTACCCCCCCTTAGGACACAACACTGGTTAATAAATGATTTATTGAATCACATTCAATTGGATCTCCAATAGTCCTCCATTACCAAATCTATTCAGATAATTGAATAACAACTTCTCATGAGTTCTCTCTGAAACCTATGTATTATGTGATTTCCCATCTAGACAAATAAATTAAATTACACAATGGCTATATTATCTGAAGACAAAGAAATGCACACAACAGTGTCAAATAGAGTGTGAGGAGAAAGATAAAGACCAGAATCTGGCTTGAAGCTCCCAAGCAATCAAAATTCACTGTTGACCTGGAATCGATATATAAATACCCTAGATAGCATGTTAGCACAGAGCCTTACGCAGAGCAGGTGCTCTGCAAAATTTGGTAAATGTAAAAGACATATAATGGCATTATAGAAAGAGCACTGGACATATGAATTTTAGTCTTTGCTCTGATATTGATTAGCTGTTTGACCTTGGGTGAATTACTTTACCTTTCTGAAGCTCTATTTTCTTGTTGGTAAAATGAAAATACTTGTATTGTCTACATGGTTGGTTTGCTGTGAGTAAATCCATTTATAAATTGTAAAGTACCATAGAAATAGCAGTTATTCCCTTTGAGTTGAATTACTCATGAACAATTGTAATGGTAGTGGGAATTTGAAGATCTTCCCTGCCCCTTAATAAACCTAAGGGAATTTGAAGACCTTCCCTGCTTTGAAAATATACTCTGATTCCTAATAGGCTGAATATAATCACATGGAATCCTGCTTTAAAATATATTCTGTCCCCTAATAGGCTGAATGTAGTCACATAAAGCCTGTGGTGGGAGGAGTTTGCTGAAGGGTGGAGCAGAGCCCACAAGAAGCTGGGAGTCAGAGCTAGCTAGACTGGGAGGAGGAGAACACATGTCCAAGGGAGTCAGTCAGGTTTTTGAGTAAAAATATCGGTTTGTGGGAAGGCTAAAGGATGCTGTGGCTCTCTGTACTGTTATGGCTTATTAACTGTTTTGCTACTATGATGGAATTGGCTTACTGGCTTTGGAATTTGGTTTTCTGGTGTCTGAAAAATGTTTTGCTTCTGTTTTATGTAGAGAGAGTCTGTTATATTTGCAATTGAGTACCATGCAGATATATTTATAGTGATCGTGAGCAGTGTAAATATTGCATTGGTGCTATAACAACAAATCAATTCAATCAGTAAACTTTTATTAAGTACCTACTATGTGCCAGACACTGAACTAAGTGTAGGGATACAAAAACAAACAAACAAACAAACAAAAAAAAACCAGGTCCTGCCATCAAGGAGCTTACAATCTAATGGGGGAAACCACATGCAAACAAATATATAAATAGTAAGTTATATACAGTATAAATAAGAAATAGTTAACAGGGGGAAGGCACTGACATTAAGAAAGGTTGGGGAATATTTCCCATAGAAGGTGGGATTTTAGTTGTCACTTAAAAGAAGCCAGGTATGAGAGATAACCAGAAAAAATTCCTGGAGTTGAGAGATGGAGTGTCTTATCTGTTTTATCAGGAGGCCAGTGTTACTGGGATTACTAGTAAGGGAATAAGGAAGACTCATAAATTAGGAAGGGGCAAGGTTATGAACGTTTTGAATGCCAGACAGGACATTTTGTATTTGATCCTGCTAACAATAGGAAGCCACTGGATTTTATTGAATGTTGGGGGGAGGGGCAGTTTTGACATGATTGGACCTTCACTATAGGAAAATGACTTTAGTGATTGAGTGGAAGATGAATTGGAATAGAGAAGAGATTTGAGTCAGGTAGATACACCATCTAGCTATTGCAGTAATCCAGGTGTGAGGTGCTAATGGCCTTTATTAGAATGGTGGCAGTATCAGGGGAGAAAAGGGAATCATGTCTGAAAATGTTGCAAAGGCAAAATTGATAGGCCTTAGCAACAGATTAGGTATTTGGGATGTAAAATAGTAAGAAATCCAGGTTAACTCCTAGATTGTAAACCTGAGGAACTATAGTATTAGGAAATGCTATAGTATAAATTAAATTAGTATACTCTATAGTATTAGGAAAGATTGGAGGGACTGACGTAGGGTTTAGGGGGAAAGATAACGAGTTCTGTTTGGAGCATATTGCATTTAAGATATATGCTAGACATCCAGTTTGAGATGTTTGACAGGTGATTAAAAATAAAAAAAATTAGAGGTCAGCAGAGAAATTATAGCAGGACAGGTAGATTTGAAAATCTTCAGCATACAGAGGGTATTTAAATCCACAGTAGCTGTTGAGATCACCAAGTGAAGTAATATAGAGGAAGATCATAAGATGGCATTCAAAAGGAAGACATAATTTAGTGCTTTCTATGTATAAGCCCTTTTTTAGCTCACTCAGATTTCCTACAGCCATGATGTTCAAGCTATTTAATACTATGGTGTCTCTTTCCTTTTACTGCTCTTTTCACCAAGCTATTACCTCTTCAGTATAGTCAGAGATAACAAGATAGTGTTGGAGTAGCAAGGTGTTGATCCCTTCATAAAGTGGGAAAACTTCTTAGTTTGAATTAGAAAGGCTAATGAGATTAGTTAGGCAAATAAATTGGTTACACCCCCTCAAGGGCTTTAAATAGCTAAACCCTAAGGCAGTTTGGGAAGCCATAGCAGCTTAAAGAAATGGGAAAGGATCAAGAGAATTTCTCCATCCTTTGCCACTTGCTTTGGTCAAGATGTCTGACAATGGTGCTCTTTACCAAGGGAGATACCCCCATCCAGCAGCTGGAGAGTAAGGGAGTTTGAAGCATTGTTGACAGAGCAGAGGAATATATCCCACACAAACACAGATGTTGAGAGGCAGTCATTTGAGGCTTCAAGGAGCAGGACAGAGTTGGCTGTGGACTCAGTAGAGAGTTATCCTTAGCATTTGACAGTAGAGCAGTGGAGAGTTGCAGACCTTCAGCGCTCAGATGAACAACCTACCCAGCAGAGATACTGTGCAGATGTGGGGAGTTTTATGATGCCTCTGTAGGAGAAAAAGAGACTCTAAGTGCTGGCAATATGAGAAAAGCCTTCACTACATATATGCCTCACTACCAACATATTCTAAGTTCATGTCCACATTTCCATCTCTTGGTGGGAGAATGGACTTTTGGCTTCTGATGGGAGAATGTTTTCTGGCTACCTTTTTTTATACTATGCCATTTTAGTAGGTGCCTTTGTGAAGACCTAATTGTATCTACTAGCTAAAATGTTATTGGGAAGGACACCATTTGGGGCTCACAAATTACAGGAGTGAAAACCCAGACCCACAGGACTCCCAGAACCTGAGGTTGCAGCTGCCTTCTGAGAACACAACTAGAAAGCAAGAGTGAAAGCTGGGGAGTAATGCAGGGTAGTTGCTATACTACAGCAACATATACAGGATTAATTTGAGTTGCCTATGCATTTTCAACTAGAGAGATTCTCTATCAGTATTCTTCTACTCAGATGTTATTTCATTACAATGATCCATTGGGGAAAAAATTATTGGCTTCTCCCTGCCACCACCACCATTTTGTTGTACTGAAATTAACACAGTTTCTGGTATGCTTCCTTGATGTCTAGCCAATTCCTTTGATGTGACTTTTGGATGAAGGAATGCTTAAGTATTGGTGTCTATTGTATTTCTATAGCCATTACAAGTATATACAGTTATCCCTTCCACATATTGGGGTTAAGGGCACAATGCCCCCCATGATCTGTAAAATGCATAAAATTTTTGGCCCCCACTTTGTACCAGAGAAGAAGTCTGAATCTTTTCTTTTTCTTTATCTTCTAAGTGTATCTATCTTATTATAAAAGTAAGTATATCTATCTTACTGTAAAATTTGTCAATATTTGTGATATTAGAAGATAAAATATGTTGATATTATATGATACTATACATATATTTTATACATTCCTGTGTTTCTAAACATTTTCTCTATCATCCACTGGCCTTCACATGTCATCTTTAGCTTCCACAAAACTCTCCCAAAGTTCCATTTATTTTCTTATTCTGACCCAAGATATATCAAAACTGCAATGGGAAAAATCATGATGTGGAATGGATACCTATAAGTTAATCTGGAGCATATGGGTGTTATATCACTAGAATACTGGTGCCTAGCAATTTTCATAGACCACACTCTAGGAGCTTATCCTTGTTCATTTTCTTTTTTCACTTTTGAGCAGACCTAGGCTACTGACTTACTACTATAACGTGGGCTCAACACGTTTCTGTTAATAATCTTATGGATTTCAGATCCATATGATAAGGTTTACCTGATGGTCTAGAAACTTAAGTAATCAACTTCAAGTATTTAATCCCTTTTTGAGATCTCCACACTTATATGGAGAAATTTTGTGTTACTTTCACCCCTTTTATAAGGAATCAATTTGGACTTCCAGTTGAATTTCCTATCTGTTTCAGGGATCCCAGAAGAAATTTTAGATGCTTTGTGTATTTTCACATGCAGAAAATTTTCACATCCTTTCCATGGTATTAACCTGTTCTATATTACATCCACCAAAAGAATATAAGTTCCTTTGAGACTCAAACTGTTTCATTTTTAATCTCTTTATGCCTAAGCACCCATTATAGTGTCCTGAATATAGGACACTTAATAGATGCTTGTTAAATTAAAGTGATAATGATAGTTTTGTCTGGGTGTATCAAGGAGTTTGTCCCCTCAGAACTTTCCCATGACCTCCTCCCACCCCCATCCAGATGCCAAGGTCAGAGGAGAAACCACAGGTCTAAAATGAGAGAGGATGTGTAATCTTTTCTCATATTTCCTTTGAAGTGTAAAGAAGATAAAGGTTTCACAAATGCCATAAAATTTTAGAGTTGAAAGAGACCTTAGATATTAACTAGTCAAACCTATCATTTTATAGCTGAATAAACAGAGACCCAGGGAGGTAATGAGGTGATAGATTCACAAAATTTGAGAGTTGGGAAGGACCTCAGGCACCTTACACAAAAGGAATCCCCCTTGCTATGACACACAAGTGGCGAGCCAGCCTATACCTGAGGAATTCTGGCTCTTCTACTTATTCTTTGTTCAACCTTGAGCAAGTGGTTTTACCACTCAGAGCTTCAGTGTTCTCATCTGTAAAACGAGCAAGTAAGACTGGATGAGTTCCAAGATTCTCTCCAGCTCTGGATCTCTTGACCTTCTGAAGGTTACATCAGTTCCTGGCAGAGCTGAAACTAAAGGTCCTCTTACATTACATTCAGTACAGGGTTTGTTTTTTGGTTTTGTTTTGTTTTGTTTTTATTTTGGTTTTACTGCCCTGAGAGGTGTTGCCATGGAGATTAAACTAGGAATCCCTGGTTTACTTCTCGGTTTTGCCACCTACAGGGAGAAAGAGGGACCAAGGAAATTAAGAGGAAGATCTAACAATGCCAAAGTTCCAAGAACAAGAAAGTCAGCTGAGCATTCCATTACTTAAGAGAGAAAACACTGACAGCAAGATGACAGGAGGAAGATGAACAAATTAGATAGGCATCTGAACATCTGTTTGATCTCAGGATTCCAAAATGAAACTATACATTCTGATGTTCACCCACCCATTATTTATGGTGCTAACTATGGGTGAATTGGTCATTTTCTCCTTCGAAGGAATTCTGAGTGATTTCACCAATAGATTTGTCTAAAGTGGAAAATAGATTGGGCAATAGTTATTTCCTAGTTTCTAACCTACACTTTGGTTTCTTCCTTTGAGTTTGTCTTTTGCTATTGTTATTGACAGCAATATTACCTCTTTGGGACAGTGTATTGGGTAGTAATTGGGCAAGTGTCATGATGAAGTAATGTGGGGACCAATATCAGGAGTATCTGTTCCCTGTGTATATACTTACTTTGTCTTCTCCCTCACTAGCTTCTTGGTTTTGGTCCAAGGGTAGCTATAGAGAAAGCACACCGTAACAAGAGATTGCAACAGGGATTTAAGTTAAGTTTTAAAAGAAATGGAAAAATTTGAGTGTCTTCTGGTGGTGTGCTTTCTGAAGCTTAATTCTTAGGTCTATTTTTAAATCTAGGGTTTTGTTTAGTTTCACTTACACCCAGGGTGTGTTAACAATATGTGTGTATAAATTATAAATATATATCATGTATACTGTAATTATTCCCATTTTGCAGCTGATAATGATACTAGTTAACAGATGGAAAAGATCTTAGAGATGATCTCAGGCAACTCCTTCATTTTTCTAGTTAAAAGAGGCGAAACTGAGACCCTGAACAATGGAGTGACTTGTTTGAGGTCGTAGATCATTTGAACCCAAAACTTTTATGCTCCACACTCAGCTGCTCCCTCTAATACACAATACTACCATCTCCTCTAACTTCTTAAAATTAAGATTGCCACTCTGTATTGGCTTGCTTCAACTGATAGTATTTCTAGGAGAAATGAAGAGATGTTGGGTTCAGGGACTGAGAGTGCTACATAGTGAAAAAAGCCCTAGATTTGGAGATATCTAGAGGACTAAGCTTCAAATCCTAGTTCTGCATTAATAAATTGTTGGACATCAGGCAAGTCACCAAGTTTCTGTGAGCCTTATATTCCTTATAAATGAAAACAAAGGGATGGGACTACTAGATGATCTCTTGTCTCTTTCCGATATGAGGCTATATGACTTTAAGACCATAATCCCTAGAAGGATTTGCTACAGTCCTGCCAAATGAATTTTCATGATAAATTTCCCTTCACCCAACCAGATTTTATGTATTCTTTTCCATTAGTCTTTGAGAATTAAGTTTTATAGATGCCTTTGTTTTTTATTCCTATTCATTTCTGGAAAAACTCTCCTTTCCTCCTGAATTGAACCCTCCACTGTGGCAAAGAAAAACAATTATGCAAAAATGAAGTGATCTCATCTGTCAAGGTATACAACATTCTGCTCTAGTAGTTCTTTGACTCTCTCTGCCAGGAGGAGAGGGGTATATTACATTAGCATGCACTCCCTTCCCAATAGACCTGATGAATTTCAGGACTCAGTTACTTGACTACCCTGTCCCAAATGACGACAACCTCCTCACACTTGCTGCCCTTAATATAACAGCTCATTAGCAGATGTAGTCATGTATCACGTCCTGAGTCTAATTCAAAGCTACTTCCTCCATTCATCTCTTCTCTTATCCCAGTGAAACAAACAGACATTTATCTCTTCTGTCCTTTTGCTACCTTGGACCCGTTCTTATGGGAGCCTATGAATTTTCTTCTCTGGTGCTCTCATTTTCCTCAAAGAGCGGTGGAGGCACACAGAAATGGAGGTATAGAATGGCGGGATTATTCACTCAAAGGTATGAACCTAAAGAAGTGACAGCCAGGACTTGGAATACAGGAACTCTTACCCTTATGTTTCATTCATCTTAT